>ONZH01007661.1:227500-326734 GCA_900303285.1 Rhinella marina | reverse complement strand
TGTTAGTTAACTGAGCTCCTCAGCTGGCTGCTAATTACCTGGCTGTGTTGTTATGGAAACCTGCCCTCCCTGTGTGTGTCTGTGCATATATTTGCAGTTGGGGTTTGAAACCAAAGCTCCCAGGCTAATATTGGCTAATGCACTTAATATTTTGGGAATATCCCGGGAACGGTATGTCCTAGAGAGCTGAGACCTGGTCTAAAACCTTCCCAGACACCTGATGTACCTGTGTGCCAAATTTGGTGAAAATCGGTCCAGTAGTTTGGTCGCGCATAGAGAACAGACAGACAGAAACTCATTTTTATAATATTAAGAGATGGAAATTAATGCGCTAAAATAATAGATGCAAACATAATATATGGACTAAGCCCTCTCTCGAATAATAACATTTGAGGCTCCACCCAAATATATTTTGTTCAAAACACATCTGTGCCCGCCTACCAGCGCCAAGGTGGACTCAATCAGGCAGGTCCTACACTTAACCTACCTATGACGCATAGGCATCTATTTTCAGGACTGCAGACCCTGCACATATAGTGTGTTGCTCCTAGTCACCAATATATTTTGATCAAAACATATCTGTGCCCCCCTACCTGCGCCAAAGTGGTCTCAGTCAGGCAGGTCCTATGCTAAAGGTGGTACATATAGGTGTGTAAGCTCCTCTTCTCATTGGTTGGTTGATGCACATAGAGGTGACTAGGAGCAGCACACTATATGTGCAGGGTCTGAATATAGATGCCCATATGGCATAGGTAGGTTTAGTGTCGGACCTGCCTGATTGAGACCACCGTGGCGATGGTAGGCGGGCACAGATGTGTTTTGATCTAAATATATTGGCTAAGAGTCTCAGGTTTTATTATTAGAGTGAGGGCTTAGTCCATGTATTATGTATGCATCTATTATTTTAGTGCATTATTTTCCATAACTTTGTAGGATTTAACATGTAGACACATACAGTTGTGGCCACTGATCGGCTCATCCACGCAGAACTTTCCTCAATGATGTAGAGGAGCTCCACTGATCGGACGATAGGCCATCAATATTCTGAAGCCCGAGTAACACTTCAAGTACCTTACCGGCAATATAATTGGTTCCATAGGCAAAAGCACCTGAGAAACTCCTTCTTATAGGTCAGGAATTTAAACAAGAAGGTGAAAAATAGGAAGGAGGATCCAGAACCTCCTAATGTTGACTATGAGATTTCTAGTCCCTTATGGTTCTATCCCTTGTTTCGGAGATTGTCTCATCCTTCCATCCATGTGTTTGACTCATCTTCTCTTTATCACTTTTTTCTCCTTCAGAATGAGATACTTATTAGAAAGCAACGCATGGGTCGAGGAACTGGCAGGACCCGAGACTTGTAAAGCTACCCGTTACAGGAATGCGTGTAATGAAGTGAAGACTTTTATGGATGATTACCGGAAAAATGGTTGTATGGTGTGACCCCATGGTTGTGTGGTCTGACCACATGGTGGCATGGAGTGAGTACACGGTGGCATGGAGTGAGCATCATTATCATCGCCTATCAGAAGAATATCAGTATTGATGTCCAGCAGATGTTATTTTGCATTTTACTCATTAACGTTTCAATTTATTCAATAAAAATAACAATATCAAGTGAACATCTCGTGTGGACAATTAAAATACAAGTTTCTCGAGGATTGCGCAGCGAGCTCTTGAGGAGCTGAGCATGGGAGTGGTAGTGGCTCTGACTGTAGGATGTGTTACAGTGGTTCAGTCCCTCCCTCAGCTGTTGCTCCCTAGGGCCACTGCAGTGCGAGGAAGGGACACCCTTTTTCCCTCTGGGCACTCCCTGTAGTTGGGGCTCCTACCAGATGATACTATGAGGTGCCCTTGATGTTGTGGCCCATAATGCCACTCTTGGTATGCTATCTTGCTAAAGTCTAGCTCAGTAGAATCTCTGGCTAGCAACTGTAATTTGTCAATTATGGTAGTGATGTCCACTGCAGGATACAGGTCTGTAGAGGGACGTCTGGCCAGGATGTGGTTAAGTGTGATGGGTGTCTTAACTGTAGTCCCTCACAAGCAGCACATTCTGGTTAGCTGTAGTTATAGGTTTACCTGGCTGACTCCTATGCTTGACCATGTAGTTTCTAATTCCTTCTTCATTTCTTTTCATAGTTACATAGTTGTCAAGGTTGGAAAAAGACAAAAGTCCATCAAGTCCAACCTGTAATCCGACTATATTGATCCACAGAACAAATCTCTAGATCAATGTCCATCTTCCTTTTATGGACGGGTTGGGTCAAATGGAAAGGGTGTGTAGAACAAGATTTTTATACATTGTCATAAGTCTCAATGTTATTTTGAAATAAAAAGCCATCTTTTGTGTAATCTGTAAAAATAGAAACAGCACTACTACTCCCATCCTCTATGTCATTAATGAATAAAGTAAATAATAGCGGACCCAGCACAGAACCTTGGGGAACACCACTTATAACCGGGGACCATTCAGAGTAGGAATCATTGACCACAACTCTTTGGATACGATCTTGAAGCCAATTTTCAATCTAATTTACAAATTATATTTTCTAAACCAATAGACCTCAATTTACCCATTAGTCGTCCATGAGGGACAGTATCAACCGCCTTTGCAAAGTCCAAAAACACAATGTCGACAGCCTTTCCACTGTCCAGGCTCCTACTCACCTCCTCATAAAAACAAATCAGGTTAGTCTGACAGATTCTGTTCTTAGTAAAACCATGCTGGCTATCACTTATTATATTATTGGCAGTTACATAATCCTGTATGTAGTCCCGTAGAAGGCCCTCGAACATTTTTCCCACTAAGAATGTTAGACTTACTGGTCTATAATTTCCTGGTGAAGACCTATCACCCTTTGTGAAAATGGGCACCACATTCGCCTTGCGTCAGTCTCTTGGTACAATGCCTGTCGTTAAAGAATCTATAAATATTATGAACAGAGGCAAAGCAATAACTGAACTGAGCTCCTTTAGAACTCTAGGATGTAGTCCATCTGGACCTGGGGCCTTGTTCACCTTTAATAATTTTAGCATATTAAGGACCATATCTACAGTCAGCCAGGTAAGTATGTTATCTGAGGTATTTCCACCAGTGGTACCACCCTCATCAGATGTCCTGTCTTCTTTTGTATATACTAAATGCTAAAAAAAGCTAAAAAAAAAACCATTTAGGAGCTCTGTCTTTTCTTGATCCCCAGTGACCAACACCCTGTTACCATCATTTGATTTTTTTGCATTTATGTATTTGAAGAATGTTTTTGGCTTGGTCTTACTTTCCTGTATTTCATTGTGTATTTTCGCTGATTTTATTACCCCCTTACATAATTTATTCAGCTCTTTATACTTTTTGAAGGCTACAGCTGACTCCTCCGATTTGTATTTCTTAAAGGCCCTCTTTTTGCCATTTATTGCCCTTTTGAAACTATTTTTTAGCCATGTGGGGTTTAATTTTATTCGCTTCTACTTGTTACCTCTTGGAATGTACAGGGTGGGCCATTTATATGGATACACCTAAATAAAATGGGAATGGTTGGTGATATTAACTTCCTGCTTGTGGCGCATTAGTATATGGGAGGGGGGAAACTTTTCAAGATGGGTGGTGACCATGGCGGCCATTTTGAAGTCGGCCATTTTGGATCCAACTTTAGTTTTTTCAATGGGAAAACTAATGGGAATGGGAGAATTTCACAAGAAAAACAACGGTGTGCTTGGTTTTAACGTAACTTTATTCTTTCATGAGTTATTTACAAGTTTCTGACCACTTATAAAATGTGTTCAAAGTGCTGCCCTTTGTGTTGGATTGTCAATGCAGCCCTCTTCTCCCACTCTTCACACACTGATAGCAACACCGCAGAAGAAATGCTAGCACAGGCTTCCAGTATCCATAGTTTCAGGTGCTGTATTTAACTTATCCGAAGTAGATATAAAGATCTCCCATTTAGCATTAGTGTCATTATGTGACAATAGTTGCTCCCAGTCTATGTCCTGAAGTGCACCGCTCAACCCTGGGGAATTTGTCTTTTAAAATTAAGTGTTTTTGCCCTACCCAAGTTTTTTTTTTTTTTTACAGTTAAGTTGGAATATAACTATATTGTGGTCACTGTTACCAAGGTTCGTGGACAGTGAAATTTCTCACAAGATCTGCATTGTTAGAAGTTACTAGATCCAGAAGAGCATCGCCTCTAGTAGGATCTTCTACAAGCTGGCCCATAAAATGATCCTGCAAAAAGCTGAGGAATTTTCTTGGTTTTGTAGCAGAGGCAGAACCATGTTCCCAATCTATGTTTGGATAGTTAACATCTCCCATTATCCCCACTGTGCCGGCCTGAGCCGCCCGCTCCATTTGCACATACAGTTGATCTTCTATCTCCTCAGTGATATTGGGGGGTCTATAGATCACAACCAAGAGATTATTTTCGCATTATTTTCTTCCCTCGTAATCCACCCACAATGTTTCAACATCTTCACAAATGTCATCCACAATTGTTTTCTTTCACAATTACTTTCATTTCCTTCCTCCCTTCCTTTCTCAGAAGCAGTCATTTTCACAGAGATCGGTTAGTCTCTGGATCCTAAGGATAAGGAGCACATGGACTTGCTTCCTCCCTCCTCACACACTAGACTCCACCTCCAGACAGGAAGTTGCACCCGCCCACTCCTGCCAAGAGGGGAGGAACAAGGTGGTTAATCCTGTCCCGAACAACCATACCAGGTCATGCTGGGTGTTCATAACATTACATAACAATAGGAAAAACCCATTTGCAGATACCTAACGTATTGGGGTTGTGCAATTGTCCGTGTGTTCCTGAACTCAAAGTGGCAACGTGTCCCTTCTTCTGTGGGCAGAAGTAACATCCACCTCCGCACTGTAATGCAGACTCCACACATTATGCTATTCAAGATTAGACCATCTTTATTAAAGCAAAATATCTCAGGTCCGATGGTGGTTGATCACCAGCATCAGATTTCTCTTGTTCTTAAAAAGCCTAATTACGCCAGTCAGAAGAAGTATCTTCAAAAGAAACAAAATGGTCAGCACAACCACCCACACGCGGAGAAGGTACAGGGAGTAAATGTCGGCAACATTGCAAGGAGAAATTTTTGCAGACCCTGAAAATAAAAGAAACATAGAACAGTTTACGGAGCAAAAGAAAGAGAAGGCCCTCAGCATCCATATTCTCGCTCAATATCACCTCTTACCTGCGATGTTCTCGGGCTCGGTAGGAGCTGCTCCTGGTCTCAGTAGCTACTGTGGTCATCGTTGCATTGTGGGTGGCATTGCTTGGTCTGGTGATATCAAGGTGAGCTCCAGATGTGGTTTGGAAAGGACTAGTCGTAGCTTCGCTTTTGGAGGTGCCTTCGGAGGAATGTTTCGGTGGTGGATGATGGGTGTGTTACCTCTTCAGATGGAGTGATAGTCGACTGTGTGGCAAAATATTCAATGTGACCCAACAACACACTCCAAAAACATCTCATCCCCTCAAGGTAAAATATTTGGTCCCCCATATTGGCAGGAAGACTGCGGCTAAAGGTGACTCCTACAGTGTACTGCAACTTCAACTATCTCTATGCTGGTGGGTCAACCCAAAATCATGAGGCATTGCATTATCAACCTTAGCTACGGCAGACTAATTCTTTGGTGGAAGGACTATGGGCCATGAGTGTCCAGCTGTTGTGTTAGACATATGGGTGATTTTGTGGTTTTTGGTGGACTTCATTTTCAGCCATGTTAAAGGGGTTGTCCGGGTTCAGAGCTGAACCCGGAATACCCTTAATTTCAACCCAGGCAGCCCGCCTGACTAGAGCATCGGAACATCTCATGCTCCGATGCCCTCCTTTTCCCTGCGCTAATTAGTGCAGGGCAAAGGCATTTTGCCCAGTTCCTGTGATAAACCAGGCTTCCGACCGGCAGGGAGCACGGTGACGTCACCAGCACTGATGGGTGGGCTTTAGGCGCCGCCCTAGCCAGTAAAACGGCTAAGGCAGCGCTAAAGCCAGCCCATTAGAGCCGGTGACGTCACCGAACACACTGCCGGGCGGAAGCCTTTGCCCGGCAGTGTGTATTATGTAAACAAAAGAGCCCTTTCCCTGTGCGATCCAGCGGCAGGGCAGCGGGAGGGCATCAGAGCATGAGATGCTCCGATGCTAACATCAGGCAGGCTGGGTTCAGCTCTGAACCCGGACAACCCCTTTAAGCACTACAGATGGACTGGCTCTAGGATGCTTCATCCAACCAAATGTCTAATAAAAACTTTTTCTTGTGCCCATTCTATACCTAGCCCATACTGGGTATTGGTTCTCATTGAAGAGACCCATCTGGAGTGAAATCTAACAGGCAATGCTCCCTGGGAAAAAAATATGCAAATTAGTTCTCCAAGTGGATGAAGAAAGCTGTCTCTCTAGTGTCAACCGTTGGAGATGGTCACCCTGTAAGTTAATGTTCAACCCTTGAAAAGCTTTGAGACTTGACTATGGATTTATCCAAATCAGTCTCCTCCAAAATGAAGAGACACTCAACTGTTTCAAGGCTTTTCCCCCCTCATCCATACAGGGTGCTGGATGGGTTATAGGTCTTTGATGTACTAGTTCTAATTGAAGAGACTCAGCTGCAGTTGAGTCTTTAAGGCAATGCTCCATGGGAAAAGTATGCAAATTCGGTTTCTTCCAGGAGGAAGAATGCTGCCTCTCCCATATCTCTAATAGGTGGCGCTAGAGAGACAGCCTTCTTTCTCCTGGAGGAGAGCCAAGGAGTATATTCCTCAAATATCATCGACTCACAAGATTGTCGTCGTATTCATCCTCCTCCTCCAGCTGTCCATAGGATCCATGCATTGCTACAAGCACTGGAAAGACAAGAACGATACAGCGTCTGATAGAATGAACTGGGAGACTTGGCCAGTAATGGACGCGGTCCGACGTGATACTCACAGCATAGGATCCATACTGGCATATTCCATTCCCCTGTCATTGTCTATGATGGGTTTCTCCCAGGCAGGAGAGGTGAAGTCACCGGAAGACTGGCAGCTTACTCTATGATGTCACAATGCAAGAGGTTCCTTAAAGGGGAAGTGAACCTTTCTTCAGCAACACAAAGGATTACACAAATGCTACATAAAATGATGGCACCCATGGCCATTTACAAGGGGCGACGCAGACTACCTGTGGATGATGGTGTCGCTCATTCTGCCAGTCGTGTGAGCGTAATGGGGGAGATTTATTAAAACTGGTGTAAAGTAGAACTGGCTTAAGTGCCCATAGCAACCAATCAGATTGCAGCTTTAATTTTTCAGAGCTGCTTTGGAAAATGAAAGCTGGAATCCGATTGGTTGCTATGGGCAACTAAGCCAGTTTTCCTTTGCACCAGTTTTGATAAATCTCCCCCATAGTGTTAATAATGTATAAGATTTCGCCCACTTCTCTATACCGCTTTCTGCCCACACATGCGAATATTTAGTCTATAGCGCCCCTGGCTTGTTTCCTGAGCAATTCACAGCACAGCCATAATTAGACTTCTTTGGGGGACAGCATGGTAGCGTCTTGACTGCCATGGCAACCACCATACTGCGCATGCGCTAGGGGCATGCTCAGTCTTTATCTGGGGACGCTGTCTCTTGGCTCCAACATGATTCTACGGTCGCCTTCACGACACGGTTGGTGAGCCATACATTCTGACTATTCCTGTTCGCTGCTAGAACCACTATGGCCGCCATGACAGTTCCTGGGGTGTAGTACATGAGATTTGGTCAGCTCTCTCGTTAAAAACAGGTCCTCTGTGGTAGGACTTTGTCCACAGGAACATAAGCCAATAGCTACAGAACCTATGACTTAGACCGAGTGCCCAAACTGCATGCCAAAATCCACTTATTGGATGGTAATTTAGCCTGAATACTGAAAAATACCACCGACCAAATAAAGCTGTGTGGGCGTGGCTTAACACTGGCCCCTGTAAAATGAATGTACCCGTTGGCACCCGCTAGTTTAAAAAATGTCCCATTAGTGGCCCCCAGTATTAATATGGCCCCTATTAGTGGCCCCCGGTATAATAAGGCCCCCAGTAGTGGCCCCTAGTATTAATAAGGCTCCTTTAGTGGCCCCCATTATTAATAATGTCCCAGTAGTGGCCCCCAGTATTAATAAGGCCCCCCAGTATTAATATAGCCCCCACTAGTTGGCCCCAGTATTAATATGGCCCCCAGTAGTGGCCCCCAGTATTAATATAGCCCCCACTAGTTGGCCCCAGTATTAATATGGCCCCCCATTAGTGGCCCCCAGTATTAATAAGGCCCCCAGTAGTGGCCCCAAGTATTAATAAGGCCCCCAGTAGTGGCACCTAGTATTAATAAGTCCCCTTTAGTGGCCCCCAGTATTATTAATGTCCCAGTAGTGGCCCCCAGTACTAATATAGCCCCCACTAGTTGGCCCCAGTATTAATATGGCCCCCATTAAAATGAATGCCCCCAATAGTGCCCCCTAGTATTATTTTTCCTCCATTAGTAGCTCCCAGTATTAATAACATCCCCATTAGAGGCCACAGTATTATTAATGCCCCTGTCCCCCACTCTTCTTGTGCAAAAAAAATAAAATAATTAAAACTCACCTCATCCATTTGGTGGCACTGCTCACTGGACGCACAGGACCTGCGCTCCAGCGTGATGATGTTTCACAGGTCCTGCTGCTTCCAGTCAGTGCTGAAAAACATCATCACGCTAGAGCGCAGATCCTGTCTTGTGGATGAGGCTGTACTGATGGGCGCTCCACAATAGAAGCGCTCATTAGTACACAGGTGGCAACCTTACGTTCAGCCCGCACAGAGCCGCATACCCACAGAGAGGGGCTCCGAGTGCCGTCTCTGGCACGTGTGCCATAGATTCGCCACCACTGTGTTAGGCTACATTCACACGTCCGTATGTGTGCACATCCTGGAAAACGGTCAGTTTTTTGCGGATCCGTTGTTCCGCAAAAAGCTCAGTTTTTCCAGGACATCCGTTCCGTTTTTCCGTAAAAAACGGAAAGGATCTATCCATATGTCATCCGTTTTTTGCGGATCCGCAAAAAACGGAAGGATGAATAACATCATTTTTTTCACCCCTCCTGGAACGGAATCCGCAAATACGGATGACATGCGGATGCCTTTCCGCATGTCTTCCGCATTTTTTGCGGATCCATAGACTTTCATTGTGCTACGGACCGCAATTCGGGAGAAAAGTAGGACAGGAGGATTTCTGTTTGCGGATCTGCAAAACGGAACGGAACAGATTAACGGATGCGGACAACATACGGTGCAATGTCCGCAGATTATCAGGACCCATTGAAATGAATGGATCCGCAAAATATCCGCAAAAACCGTCCGCAATTGCGGAACGGATGCGGATAGATTGCGGATGTTTTAAACGGACGTGTGAATGTAGCCTTAGAGTATTGCAATAAAGAGAAAAAAAAATATTTACAGGATTTTTTTTTCAGTATTGACACAAGAAAAACTACACAAATATGGTATCGCTGTAATCGTACTGACCTGTAGAATGATGAGAACAGGTTAATTTTACCACATATGGAACGCTGTAAAAACAAAACCCATAAAACTGGCGAAATTGCACTTTTTTTTCCCATGCCATCCCATTTAGGATTTGTTTCTACCTCCCCACTAAATCTTATACAATATCAATTAGAAAGTACAACTTGTCCCACAAAAAAAACCTCCTATACAGCATACAGTGTATGCTGTATATAAATGTGAATCAAAAAATAAAAAAGTTATGGCTCTGGGAAGGCCAGAAAGGACGCAAACACGAAAAATCGCAGGGTCTTCTACGGATTAAGTTCACATGACGACACCCAGCTTTTTAAGACTAGAGAAGATAAACATGATTGCTTTCATGCTTCCTTCCAGAAACAGCTCCACACCTGTCCACAGGTTAAGTCTGGTACTGCAACTTAACTCCACTCACATCAATGGGGCTAAGCTGCAATACCAGTCACAACCTGAGGACAGGTGTGGCACTTTGTTGTCTGGCACCCTAAACAGACAAGTGTGCCCTTGTATCGGGAGGCCAGGAAAATCTGCCCGTCCTGTCTCTATTTCCTGGTATCCCCTCTTATCAACATATTCCGAGACCTTTGTCCCTGAACAAACACCCAAATTTTGGCTCCTGCCCAAGTATCGCCCAGGACACTGATGGATGTTTATCCTAGAACATTCGAAAAAATTGTTCCTTTTTCTTATCCTTACCGGTCTGTGACACGACTATCTGCTTTATGTACAAATGGAACTGTAATGTGGGCACTGAATGAATGGTAGTATTATGTGGGCACCATAAGGCAGTATCAGGTGGGTACCATATGGCAGTATTATTTGGGTACTGCATGGTAGCATTATGTGAGTATTGTATGACACTACTGTGTAGATACTGTGAATGTATGAGAGTATTATGTTGGCACTGTTTGGCAGTATAAGGTGGGTACTTCATGGCACTAATATGTGGAGAGTGTATGGCAGCATTATGTGGCCACTGTATGGCAGTATCATGTAGGTACTATATGACACTATTATGTGGGCACTGTATGGCAGTATTATGTGGCAAGTGTATGGCAGTATTATAGGGGTACTATATGGCACTATTATGTGGGCACTGTAAGGCAGTATTAGTTGGGCAGTGTATGGCAGCATTATGTGGGCAGTGTATGGCAGTATTATGTGGGCAATGTATGGTAGTACTATGTGGGGACTGTAAGGCAATATTAGGTGGGCAATGCATGGTTGTATTATGTGGGTACTGTATGGAACTAGTATGCAGGGACTGTATGGTAGTATTATTTGGGTACTATATGGCACTATTATGTGGGTGCTATACGCCAGTATTATGTGCCCATTGTATGGTAATATTATGTGGGTACTGTATGGCAGTATTATGTGGGTACAGTATGGCAGTATTATGTGGGTACAGTATGGCAGTATTATGTGGGTACAGTATGGCAGTATTATGTGGGCAGTGGATGGCAATTAGAGATGAGCAAATTTCATATTTTGAAATTCATGCACGCTTCGTTTGGTGGTAAAAGATGAATTGCGTTATGGATTCCGTTAATACGAACCATAACGCAATTCCATAATGAAAAGCCTTTAGAGACATTCCGTTATTCATTCCGTCATAATAGAAGTCTATGGCCTGCATAACGGATCCGTCCGGAGAGGACACCTCTGCATAACGGAAACGGGACAGATCCGTTATGCAGACTATAGACTTCTATTATGACGGAATGAATAACGGAATGTCTCTAAAGACTTTCCGTTATGCATTCCGTTATGGAATTGCGTTATGGTCCGTCGTAACGGAATCCATAACGCAATTCATCTTTTACCACCAAACGAAGCGTGCACAAATTTCATAACATGAAATTCACTCATCTCTAATGGCAATATTATATGGGAATTGTATGGCAGTATTATGTAGGCATCTGATGGCAGTATTATGTGGGCACTGTATGGCAGAATTATATGGGCGCTTAGAAATGTTTAATTCCATGGCGCCCCCCTCCCCTTTCATGTATTTTTTTTTGGGGGGGGGCGCCAGATTTTGATCCATGTGACGCCTGCAGACAGGGGGCCACAGTTACAGCCTCATACACACCAGTCATACCCCTCACATTCTCCATCAGACTTTATGCTTCTGCTCATCGCTCCTCCTTCTTCCAAACCGAAAGTCACTTTTCTGGAAACCCCCGCTAGGAGATGTGTCTGTACCGTGGCCAAGAATAATGCCGTCCTCCACCTCTGCACCAATACACAGGCAGTGCAAGTGCAGATGTAGCAGAGCTCAGTCTCAGTTAACCCTTTAAGCGTAAGTCAATGTAAAAGGCTGACCAGCAGTCCTACGTACAAAAACTTGAGACACAAAATGTTGGTGTAAAGCAGACTGTGAGTGAAGGGGGAAGGGAGAGACCTATGACGACCAGAGCGGCTCAGGAACGGGCGGTCACGTGACACAGTCACACAGAGTTGTACTTTAAAGGGATTGTACAGCTTAAAAAAAATAAATAAATGACTTCTTTCTTCCAGAAATAGCACCACCCCTGCCGGCAGGATGCGTCTGGTACTGCAGCTCAGCCTCATTCTCTTCAATGCAGCCGAGCTGCAATACCGGACCCAACATATTCACAGGTGTGGCGCTGCTTCTGGAAGAAAGCAGCCATGTTTTCGTCATCATCCCCCAGTTGTAGACATTTTCTACTTGGACTCTGTT
The DNA here is from genome assembly GCA_900303285.1 of Rhinella marina. Classification (NCBI taxonomy): domain Eukaryota; kingdom Metazoa; phylum Chordata; class Amphibia; order Anura; family Bufonidae; genus Rhinella; species Rhinella marina. The sequence continues at coordinate 314,489 of ONZH01007661.1, read as the reverse complement.
TGTAATATTAGATAATAAGTGATTGTCTCGCAGTCACCGGGCTCGGATCCAGGAGCGTGGCGTGTGATTTGATACGCCTGTTCACAGCACCCGCCATCAGTTATGTGAAGGGTTAGAAGATGAAAGTGAAAGGAGAAATTACAACTCGACGAGGAGGGAGACAAGAGAAGAGGTTGAGAGCAAGGAGAGGGGCTGAGGAGAAGGAAGGGTTAATACCGAATGCAAAAGGGCCATCGGTGACAGGAACACCATAAGAAGCCGAGAGCAATCCGGGCAGGAAATGCAAAATGCTGCCCACGGGCTCCAGACATGACGCCCCACAAGGAGGGTTCAACTTCGAAAACTGTCTCAGGTAAGATCCAGGACCTGGAGGCACTCTTCTAGGTGTAGTCGTTCTTAGGGCTCATTCACACCACCACGTATGGTCCAGGACTGAGCCTCATCGTAGATCACTAGTGGCGGTCGGTCTGACAAACGTGGCCACGTTGTGTGAATACGCCCTCGGAGGACTACGGAGGATGTGGGGTCTGCTTAGGAGGGTCCCGTTCACCTGCTTCATGGGCAGCGTGGACCTTCACAAGGTTCCCTCAAAGGGTGGGAAGAAGTGGCAGCTGCCTAGGGTTCCATTGAGGGAGGGCGCACAGTGTATGTACCTTTAAATTTATTTCTACGGCCCCAATGGCGTACAGTCTGACTAGAAGACGGTCATTCATGGGCTTGACATGCTGCATACATGTCTGGAGGACTTGCCTTGAACCCCAAAAGAGATTGTCCCACAGCAGAGGTGTCACCTCCTTCAGACCCTCCATCCCCAGGTGTGACTCAACTGTAAAAAAAGGCCCATTTGTTTTTTTGGGGCCCCATTTGGTTTGTTAGAAGATGTCATGAGGTGAATGCAGCTGTGGCACTGCCGCTGCTGTTGTGGTGATCCATACCCATAACTAGTTTCACTTTCTCGGCAAAGATAAAATGTCCGCCAGTCCATGTAAGATGGCGCTGCTGTATCCTGTATAGGCGGTATATGGACATCTGTGCGTTGTACATTCACATATACGTATGATATAGTCTATTAGCGCTATGGGGTCATTTTTAGCTCTATGGGGGTCATTTGTCAAAATGGTGAAAAGTAGAGCTGGCATAGTTGCTCATAGCAACCAATCAGATTCCACCTTCCATTTTGGACAGCTCCTTTGGAAAATGAAAGGTGGAATCTGATTGGTTGCTATGGTTGACTAAGCCAGTTCTACTGTACACCAGTTTGATAAATCTCCCCCTATCTGCTTCTGGAAAAGCTGGGTGACAACCCCCTGGGGGTAAGTTGGGGCTACTTTAAATCACACAATCATCGCGGTCAACTCATGAACGTCGCACGACCTGAATGTTTCACCACAAAGAAAAAAAGATGTGTACGACGTGACGATCACAAGAACACCGGCCAATGAAGTCATGGATTTTACAGTGACCGTCAAATGACCAACAATCAAAGAAGCTGAGGTGCACTGAGGGGCTAGGCCCTGCCCCTCAGTGCAACGAAGCCTTCATTTGCATAAAGGAATGTTTTTGGTTTTTTTGGGGGGGAACACCGCAACCGATTTCACAACATCATACTTGGGCAAGGTTTCCATAAGCCCCACCCATTTTCAGCCCAGACTACTTGTCCCTGCAAATTAGGGACTGTTGGCCACTACATAGTTACCAACTGTCCCGAATTTGGCCGGACTGTCCCTGATCTTCAGAGACAGTCCCGGCAAATTTGTGCTGTCTCGGGCTGAAAATGGACAAGGCTAACACAAACCTCACCCATGAGTGGGTTTTCCCGGGCTGGGTTGGGGGGCGTTTTCCAGGGGTGGGGCTTAGATGCCCCGATTTTACCAACTAAAAGGTTAGTAAGTATGCAACTATACAAGATGGGTAGTATTTTAACCCCTTAGTGACCTGCCTGTTTTGGCAATGTATTCATCGTCGGCTATAACTTTTTCATTTTTCCATCCATGCAGTCGTATGAGGGCTTGTTTTTTGCGGGACAACTTGCAGATTTTATGGCACAACATTTTATGGTACAACATAAACTCATTGATTAACTTTTATTAACTCTTTCTGGATGGATGGGGAAAAAAATAGCTAACCCCTTTCCGTTTGTAAATTTTGTGACACTTAGTTTCGGGGCACAAATAATGATAAATTTATTCCCCGGGTCAGTACAGCAATACCAAATACGTGTTTAAAAAAAAAAAAAAAAAAAAAGTTTTACTAATTTCGTACAATAAAAAAACTTTAAAGAAAAACACATTCTTATGCATTGCCACATCCCAAGACCCCTAACTTTTTTGTACTTGTCCTTCTACAGAGCTGTTTGAGGACTTGATTTTTGCAGGACAACTTGTAGTTTTCATTTTGGGGTACAAGGTGTACATACAATGTTTTGATCACTTTTTATTTGATTTTTTTATTTTTTTTGCCGCAGATAAGCAAAAAACAGCAACTTTTTTTAATTTTACAACGTGAGGTATAAATTACATAATAATTGTATCATTTGGGTTGTTATGGATGTGATGATACCAAATTTGTGGATATTTTTTAGTGTATGTGTTTACTTTCCTTTTAAATAAAGTTTATTTATTTTTTTACCACTTATTAGGGTGGGTTCCCATCACATTTTTCCCATCCTTTTGATGTATACAAAAAACGTATACTTTAAACGGATGCGGATACATACGCATACGTTCACCATAGAGTCCCATTGTAAAAAAAAAACAAAAAAAAAACTTTTTTTGTGTACCATTGTAAACGTTTTTTTTTACCAGATTGTGCAGGATACAAGAATGTGGTGTGCTGCGTTTTTGTATCCTTTTTTGTAACATATACGTCAAACGGAGGCATAAAATGTGATGTGAACCCACCCTAAGTCTCACAAGGGGACTTTGACGTGCTCACTGTACAATACACTGTATAATACACTGTACCACTTATGTAGTGCAGTGTACTATGCTGTCAGTAGGATACTAACAGGCAATCTATTAATCTCCACGGCCTTATAGACATACACAGAGGGCAGGCCCGGGGGCTTTCACTGGACCCCAGCTGACATGTAAGGACATCAGCACCCCGCAATATCATTTGCTGCAGTGCTAATGGGGAACTCCCTCCCTCTGAAACCACTTTGATGCTGCGGTCACAATTGACGGTGGCATCTAAGGGGTCAAACAGTCAGCATCAGCCGACTTTTTCAGCGGCCTAGCTTAAGGCCCCTTAGTGAATGCTGTACAAAGGCTTATCAGTGATCACTAAGCGGTTAATCATCAGGATCAACCCTATTAGAACCTATGGTTTAATGAGGATGATCCTGCTGACGGGTGCCCAGTTTTGGATGGCACTTCTGAAGAACACTGAGGGGCGGAGGTTCAGCTTCATAAATCTACATAACATCTCGAGAAGCCTTTCTAAGTTCTCTTCTCTGTGACCAGAGAGCAGTGCATTGTGGGAGCGCACATGACAGTTCACCTGTCTGACAGCAGAGTGGAGGTCAGCTGTTGTCTGTTTCCAAGGGCAACCAACAGAATCTGTGGAAGTGAATGGAGGACACATCATCAGGGGGGCTTACATTCTACCTGAGGTTGTTACTTACCTGTGTCTTCTGTACGTCCCCAGAAATAGCGCCATAGAGGAAAATGCGTCATCTCTTGGCCTCCAACCCCCGAAAGCTCGTAAGACGGGGACCACCATTGCTGGTGTTGTATATAAGGTAAGGTGGGGTGTTTAGGTTGTCCAGTTATGGAGGTCCGTGTAGCATTAACTAACCTGTGGTTAACTATACAGGATGGCGTTATCCTAGGAGCGGACAGAAGAGCCACCGACGATATGGTGGTGGCGGATAAAAACTGCGCCAAGATCCACTACATCTCAGACAACATATAGTAAGTAGAGCCCCACGGTGGGGCCTTGGTTACACACGTCCTGCCCAACACCCCATAAAGACATTGGTGAGACCTATCACTAGTGGTGACTCCCATAAAGACGAGGACCCCGTATCTGAGACAACGTGCATAAATATGGCATCCGCTATTGAGGGCCCCATTGCCCTTAAAGGTGACTAATCTGGTCCATCGGGATTGTTGGGTGGGCTACCTCTACAACCCTCCAACTCATGCCACTGCTCGCAGGTAACACTTGACCCCTTCCCTTGTACTTGCACCCAGTTGCTGTGGAGCCGGAGTAGCTGCCGATGCCGAATACGTCACCCAACTTTTGTCCTCCAACCTGGCAATCCACGCTATGTCCACAGGAAGACCGCCACGTGTCTGCACTGCAACCAGGATGCTCAAACAGCTGCTGTACAGGTGAGTACGGAGTATAACTCAGAAGTAATATGCAGGAGTAGGTAGGTGACCAGGTAAGTAGAACACTCAGATCCAATGGTTGTAACTTCTGGTCCCAAGTTACGACAGGAAGAACAGCTCCGGAGCACAAACCGCAGCAGGCTAGTAGAGATTTTAGTGCTCCCGCATCTGTCTAGAAGATCTGTAATTCCAGAATACCAGGACAGGAGGTTCATGCTCTGTATATACAGGTTGTCAGAGACAATCCTATATTCTTATCTGTTCTCCTCTCAGATATCAAGGTCACATTGGAGCATCGATCATCCTTGGAGGCATTGATGTTCGTGGCGCCCATCTTACCAGCGTCCACCCTCATGGATCCACTGACAAAACGCCCTTCACGGCTCTAGGTGAGACTCGAGAGGATCCTTACATCTTAATGAAAATCCTTCCAGAAGTTCTTACCCAAAGCTCCTTGACAGGAAGTAAGGTGGATGTCTGACAACCCTGACAACCGTGTTCCTGTAGTATAAGTCAGTAGTAATAAGTCAGAGTTACTGGACTTGTCGCATTTTCTCTTGAAGACATTTCACTAGACATTCAACCAGTTTTCTCAACTAGAATGAGTTGTACAAGAAATCTCTGGTATTAAATACTGGTGACTCATGCTTCAGTCACCATAATCTGTTTATCCTAATCAACATGCAGTCAAGGACCTCATGGAGGTGAGATGTTTACACAAAGGAGGGCTGGTTCAAAAGAGGCATGTAAGAGACTATATAGGATGAAGAAACCGAGCTTGACCAGAGGTGGAGGGTTGCGACATGTAATGTCTGCCACTTGCAGTGCTGTTCCAACACCTCCCTCGAGGCAGTTTTAAAGGGTTTTCCGAGACTTTAATACTGATGACCTATTAGTGTAAGATATTGCCTTCCTGAGGCCCTTGACCTCCTGTAGATTATGATAAACAGATAATGCTGACTGAAGCATGAGTCACCAGTATTTAATGCCAAAGATTACTTGTACAAGCCATTCCAATTGAGAAAGTCAGTCAGATGACTAGTGACACATTGCTCTGATTTATTTCTACTGATAGCACCAAATTAAAATAAAAGTCATCAAATTCACAAATTCAAAATTTTCACTTTGCCACTTCCCGTCCGCCCATAGTATATAAACGTCTGGGAAGTGGTTAAGTATCTCTAACTGGACGTTTTTAAATGTCCATTCAGAGATTGCAGCTGCATGCTAATCATGCAGGTGCACAGCGGGGGACCTGCTGTCAGTGACGGCAGGGTACCCCAAAGAAAAAGCAGGGACAGTTCCCAGGGGTCCCTGCCTTCTAGATCACTGTATAAATAGCACTCAACGAGTGCTGTGTATGCAGATCAGGAAGCGCTCCTGGGGCAGGGAGCGCGCAGGAGCTGCTGGGTCTTTCTTAGACCTTGGTCAGCCCTGCATTGAGGCTGTACAGCACTGTATGGGGGTGTATTTCCCCTGTAACTGGGCTACTATGTCAGTTAAAGGGGGTATCCCATGAATAATGTAAAAATGAAAATCAGACATCATATAGTACATGACAATTTCTTTCTAACAAAGCCAGAACCAGCTCTGTACCTCTCATGGATCCAGAGATCTCCAGACTCATTGCTCTGCTAGATTTATATCAAGCTGACAGCTCAGTGGGTGTGTCTTTTATGCTGCAGCTCAGAGAGCGTGTCTCAGCTCTGCCTATCACAGCTCAGAGGGCGTGTCTCAGCTCTCCCTATCACAGCTCAGGAGGCGTGTCTCAGCTCTCCCTATCACAGCTCAGGGGGCGTGTCTCAGCTCTCCCTATCACAGCTCAGGAGGCGTGTCTCAGCTCTCCCTATCACAGCTCATTAGGCAGTTGAAGGATGAAACTGAGCATATGCGGCCTTCTCAGTGAGCAGGTCAAAGAAATAAGAAATTAAGTGGTCCTATACAGATACATTTTTATTGAATAACTCAGTGACTATACAAAATTTTTAATTACATTTAATTACAAAAGTATTCAGATCCAGGTGCTGGTTTGAAAACTGTAGAATATTTTTTGTGGGACAACCCCTTTAAATGTCTCCCAGAGGTTTTGCATGACCTTATGGGGGACACAAAGTGTAAAATAAAAAATGCAAAAAAATAAAGAGTATTATTAAAAAAAAAAGTTTCACATATAAAAAAAAAATTTTTTTACCCAAATATGTCATTTAAAAAATGTTACAAATAAAAATAAATATATAAAATAGACATATTCAGTTAAACGGCGTAAAAAAAAATAAACATTATGCCAAAACAGATTTTTTAATTACCTCACCTCTCAAAAAACATAATATCAAACAATCAAAAAGTCACATGTATCCCAAAATGGTAGCAATAAAAATGTCACCTCATCCCACAAAAAAAGAGTCCCCACACAAGATCATAGCGAGAAAAATGAAAAATATATGGCTCTAAAAAAATTGCAACACAAAAAACATTTTTTTTCTAAAAATGCTCTTATTGTATAGAACGTAAAGAAATAAAAATAGAAAATAGACATATTTGGTATTGTTGCGTCTGTAACAACCAGCTCTATAAAAATATCACATGATCTACCCCATCAAGTGAACGGTGTAAAAACAAAATATAGAAAAATGACACCAAACTGCTTTTTTGTGATTTAACCTCCCAAAAATGAGAAAGAAAGTGATCAGAAAGCCGGATGTACCCCAAAATGGTGCCAATAAAAAGCACAGCTTGTACTGCAAAAAATAAGCCCTCACACAGCTCAGTCCACAAAAAAATTAAAAAGTTATTGCTCTTAAAAAAAATGACAGAAAATTCCATGTTAGAAAATCCAGATGCCGCTCCTTCCCTTCTGAGCCCTGGCGTATTCCCAAATAACAGTTTATGACCACAATTGGGGTGTTACTGTATTCAGGAGAAAATGGGGAGCAAATTGTGGGGAATAGTCTCCTGTTATCTTTTGTGAAAATAATAGTTTGGGCCCTAACGCACCATTTTCTTGTAAACAAAAATAAAAAATCTAAGTTTTCATTTTCACAGCCAAGTTATTATAAATTGTATGAAACCCCTGTAGGGTCAAGTGCTTGCTTCACCCCTTAAAAATTACCTGGGTGGTGTAGTTTACAAAATGTGGTCACTTTTTGGGTTTTCGCTGTGGGGGTACCTCAGGGTCTCTTCAAATGCAACAGATATTTGGAGCCATAACAACCAATCAGATGGCAGCTCTCATTTCTCAGACGCCCCTTTTCCAATGAAAGCAGCGACTTGGTTGGTTGGTTTCATATATTTCCCCCCACTGTTTCTAGGGTCCGGTGCCAGTGCCGCCATCGCCGTCTTAGAAGATCGCTTCAAACCCAACATGGAGGTGAGTGCGTAGTGACTTGCTGTGCATAGGTTGTACTGTAATATCTATAGGCGGCCATCTTGGATGTGTACTATGGGTAAGGTGTGTAGGGAATTGTATGGTAAGCAATAGTCCAATGTACATGTTCCCCACAATCAGCAGTCGCCTCTGTCGGCCTCACTTTATGGCTGCCCTGTGCTTTCTCCATTCACAGAATACAGGCTGCTACAAATTACACCTGTGTTCTGGTGATGTCACCAGTGTGACATTTTATATCCCGGTAGCTGAGTCCACCTAAAATCTAAAATTAGAAAGAAAGTGGGTTTTCCTGAAATGTTGCTCTTGTTGCCTGAGATGGGTCCAGGGTCCAGTGGTCTGTGCATCAATGGTATGGGCTCCAGTAGTATGGGCGCCAGTGGGATAGACTCCAATGGTAGGGGCTCCAGTGGTACATGCTTCAGTGGCAGGGGCTCCAGTGGTACATGCTTCAGTAGTATGTGCTCCAGGGATATGGGTTCCAGTGGTACATGTTCTGCTGGAATGAGCTCCATTAGTATAGGCTCCAGTGGAACAGGCTATGGTGGTATGGACTCCAGTGGTACAGGTTCTGGTGGTTTGGGCTTCAATGGTACAGGTTCTGGTGGTATTGGCTCCAGTAGTATAGGCTCCAGTAGTACGGGCTCCAGTGGTATGGGCTCCATCAGTATAGGCTCTAGTGGTACAGGCTCCAGTGGTACAGGTTCTGGTGGTATGGGCTCCAGTGGTACAGGTTCTGGTGGTATGGGCTCCATTAGTATAGGCTCTTGTGGTACAGGCTCCAGTGGTACAGGTTCTGGTGGTATGTGATTCAGTGAAATAGGTTCCAGTAGAATAGACTTCAGTGGTACGGGCTCCAGTGGTATGGGTTCTAGTGGTATGGGCTTCAATGGTGGAGGCTCTGGTGGTATGGGCTCCAGTGGTATGGGTTCTGGTGGTTTGGGCCCCAGTAATATAGGCTTCAGTGGTATGGCCTCCAGTGGTACTGCCTCCAGCGGTATGTGCTCCAATGGTATAGACTCCAGTGGCATGTGCTCCAGGGATATGGGCTCCAGTCGTACAGGTTCCAGTGGAATGGGCTCCATTAGTATACGCTGCAGTGGTATGTGTTCCAGGGTTATGGGCTCCAGTGGTACAGGCTCTGGTGTTATGTGATTCAGTGAAATAGGCTCCAGTAGTATAGACTTCAGTGGTACGGCCTCCAGTAGTATAGTCTCCAGTAGTACAGGCCCCAGTAGTATGGGCTCCGGTGGTACATGCTCCGGGGTATGGGCTCCAGGATATGGGCTCCAGTAGTACAGGCCCCAGTAGTATGGGCACCAGTGGTACATGCTCCAGTAGTATCGGCTCTAGGGTATGGGTTCTGGTGGTACAGGCTGCAGTGGTTCTCCCATTCATTTGGTTTTCCCCTCCCCCTCTCTCAGCTGGAGGACGCTAAGCATCTGGTGACGGAAGCCATAACAGCGGGCATACTCTGCGACCTTGGATCTGGCAGTGGAGTGGATCTGTGTGTCATTACTCGAGAAGGGGCGAAGGTATTAAGAGGCTACACACAGACGGAGACCAAGGGGCAGAGGTAAGACACTGTAATAAGAAGATACGTGGAATGTAACAGGTGACATACTGCATATTTGTGTATGTACATAGGATAGGGGATAGCTATGAAATAGCCAGGGGTCCGACCACTGGGACCTCCACCCATCACAAGAACGGGGGGCCCATATCCTTTGGGGTCGTTCCAGAGGCAGGTCTGGTGTGCGCACTGCTGGTCCATTCATCAATATGGGACTGCCAGGGATAGCTCAGTACAGTGCTCAGCTATTCTCCCGACTCCCTAGTACACATGCATACTTTGCTGAGCTGAGAGTGCATGTGTTCTCAAACGGGGGGAAGCTCTGGCGGCAGCTTATTGCCCTTGGCAACAAAAGGATTGGGCATGCTGAGTTCTGCTATGCCTGATCCTCTTCCTCCCCGGCCATTTATTAGTCCAGTGCGCATGGAGAGGAGGGGGTGACAAGCAAGCTATCACAGGATGATGGAGAAGGAGGCGCCATTTTGTTTTTTGTCAGGCCACTCCCTCTATAACCCTCCTCCTTCCTCTCATCCTAGGTCATCTTCATACCGTTACCGTCGCGGCACCACCGCCATCCTGGGAGAGACCGTGGCTTCTTTCGATCTGGTGGAAGAAACCGTTCAACTAATGGAAACGGAATAACCGTAAACACGTGGTGCCTGCAAATCATCCGCTTCTTGACTACCACGTCACCCCGCCCATAACAAAACCTGATTCTGCCGCCATATACAAATTTATATCATACAGGGTGAGGCAGAAGTCGGGACGCCCCCTTATAACTGCCGTCATTTGTAGAAAATTGAGTTCCTACGTGTGACAGTGGAGGAAACAGTTTTGGCGGCCATTTTGGAATCCGCCATATTGAAATCACCTCAGGTTTTTCCAATGGGAAGGGGGTGGTCATGTGATATATCAGTCTTGGTTAGAATTTACTCAGAAACTCCGTTTTAACCTCTCTTTATGAGGTGAAAATATCCCAAAGTTCGTTAAATGAGGTGTTGGGCGTGTCCTCCATTCTATCGGACCTTTTCGCCAAATCCAGTGCCCAGGGAATTGCATTCGCAGCCGTCTGCGTACAGCCACTGCCAAGTGCGGAGGTGCGCCATTCGGTTCAAAGTGCCATGGGCACATGGCAACCATTGGGGGTCATTTACAAACATTTTTACGCCAGTTTTTGGGACAAAAATTGTGACTTTTTGTTTTTGCTACGCTTAAGAGTGTCAAGTGTGTGGTGGGGGCGTGCCAGGGCACAGATGGGAATATGGTATCCCCTAACACAGGGATCAGCAACCTTTGGCACTCCCGCTGCTTTGAAACTACAACTCCCAGCATGAACCTGACTAAATTTTGGCCATGACTGATATATCACATGACCCCCTTTTCATTGGATAAACCTGAGGTGAATTCAATATGGCGGATTTCAAAATGGCAGCTGATAACGTTTCCTCCACCAAATAATACCGCCTCCCTCCCAGTTGATACTTTCACACATTGGAAGTCAATCCTCTACAAATTCCGCCTGTTATAAGGGGGCGTCCCCCCGCCCACCTCACCCTGTACGTTATAATCTACTCCTCCGCCTGAAGCTCCGACTCTCATCATCCACTCGCCGCCAGGAGGTGGGAATTTTTCTATAATAAAATATCATGTGACAACCCCTGCGCCCTGTGATGTCTCTGACTACTTGTGTTTCTCATGATATTACAATTCTGGAGCGTCTATTCTTTTCTGTTGTGCTGTTCCTCTATTATTGCGCCTTGAAATGTATAAATAAACCGCCCTCGTTGCACTAAACACCTAATTTGCATATTGATAAAAAGCTGAGTTTCTCGGCAGAGGAGTCGCGGATCTAGAAAACAAGGGCGGCATTATAACCAGGTGAGCGATACCTAATAGGCAATGGGTGTGGTTACACCGGTGACAGGCTCCCTTTAAAGGGGTTGTCTTAAAGGGATTGTCTGAGTGTTTAAAGCAATTTTGTGGAACGGGTGCCATGTGACTGATGAACGTGATGTCACCAGCCTCATCAAACAGCTGATCGGGAGTCAGACGCCCGGTGATCAGACACTGGTAAACTTTTCTAGGGATCTGATATCGGTCTCATGATCTCTGCTTGCAGTCATTGAATGGAACCTTCACTGTTTACTTGGAGAGGATTTTCCCGGTTCATCTGATGACACAGATTTGAGGACCCACAATCCCTAGAACAGGCAGTCCTGCTGAGCAGCACCACCATTATTATTCTCACTGTGAGGTTTCCATATCTCAGCGCCCTGTGACCCACGCTGCCACTGACATTACTGCATCCCCTTGGAATATTTGCAGTCTCCTCTCCTGACATGCCTGTTTCAGTAAATACTGGTATTCCTCATTGAATAACACAATTTCACAGCATTGCTTTCTTAAGAGTTCTGCTTTGTGCTGTTCCTCAGTTATTCCTCCTGGAAATGTATTTCCAAACTGGCAACTGTTATCATTCCCTCTCGGTCTGGTACCGTCAGCACTGATTGGACAGTGTCAATGCTTGAAAGGGCACATGCACAACTGGTAACAACACCTAGTTAATTTATTAACACATTTCTAGTAGGCATAACGGGGACAGCGCAATGCAGAATTCTGTCATACCCCAATATTCTCCCCTATTCAATTCAGCGCCCATAACCAGGGCAACATCCACACACAACAGCTCTAAAGTGTCCTAATTGTTCTGTACAATAAAGTTTATCGAAAGAATGGAAAAATAAAATATCACACGCGTCTATTGGCCGGCTGGTAGGTCCCGCCCCGTTTCCTAAGTAACGCTAAGCGCACGTGCTTGGAAGCTGCCGGATGTTTAGATTCAAAGTGAGGAGCGGACGTGAAAGCGAGCAGCCGGGGACTGGAAGACAGCGGCCGCCGGTGAGTGCGGAGACCGGAGAGGACCGTGTCTGACAGGGCGGCCTGACTGCAGAGCTCGGCGGCGGTCAGCGATTTCTTGTGTCTCCATAGATAGCTACACGCATCTACCAGAAGCCGCACGTGACGGTATGCGTTTTACTATTTTAATGTAAAACGCATACCGTGTCTCATGACTGAATCCGTGCGGTTTCTGCTGTGGTTTCTCAGGGTCCTGAGTATGAGATCCAGCTCCTAGAGGCAGGCACCCAGCTTTCCCAGGGTCCTGATTATAATATTCGGCTCCTAGAGGCAGGCACCCAGCTTTCCCAGGGTCCTGAGTATGAGGTCCAGCTCCTAGAGGCAGGCACCCAGCTTTCCCAGGGTCCTGAGTATGAGGTCCAGCTCCTAGAGGCAGGCACCCAGCTTTCCCAGGGTCCTGAGTATGAGGTCCAGCTCCTAGAGGCAGGCACCCAGCTTTCCCAGGGTCTTGAGTATGAGGTCCAGCTCCTAGAGGCAGGCACCCAGCTTTCCCAGGATCCTGAATTCACACTAGACCTTATCAAGAAGCACCAGATGTAATACCGCCTGTGGCCAGCAGGTGTCATTCTTTCACATTCATTCTGCTCATCACCACTTTCCAAAGAAGCAGGGATGGGGGTGTAACCGCCAGGGCTCCAGCTGCTGTGAAACTACAACTCCCATCTTGCCCTAACCATTGGTTATTGCAGTAGTAATTGTGCGCATTCTGTTCCGTTACAGTGATACACCTCCTGGCGGACATCTTCTACTCGCCATTAGACGACCGGACAGACGTCTGAGGTTTTTCCACATTTGTCATTTGTAAAGGTAGACAACGGGGGGTAATATCCGCTCTACTCATGCGTCACGTCTACCCCAGAACTGATTGTGTCTTGTTGTTTTTTTGTTTTTTGTTTTTTTTTTTTTGCAGCATTTTACGTCATCATGAGAACCCCTCACCCCTCTCCTCACCGCAGAAAGTCAAAGCCGCCACAAAGGAGGCCTCCATCTCCCCCTCAGTCCCCCCCAAGTACAAGTAAGTTACACATTGCTAAATTATAATTTAATTGCAGGCGTGCACAGAATTGTCTAATACTTTATTATAGCTCCAGAATCGCCACTAGGGGGAGCAAACTGAAGGCAGAGTTATATGGAGCTGTATGAATAGTGCCCGCCCTCTAGTGGCCGCTGCAGGAAGCTTCCTTGTAACCTTTGGCGTATTTCTTCCAGGTAGGCAGGCGGGAGACAGGCGCAGCGAGAGACCTCCACAGAGAAGACGCTACCGCCCCGGAGCCCGAGCGCTCATGGAAATAAGAAAGTACCAAAGGTCAACCGATCTGCTCATCCGGAAAGCCCCGTTTGCGAGGCTGGTGAGTGTGTTTCCTGCAGCTGCTCCTCTCGCTCTCGTCTTTTCAGGGAACCACGGGACACATCTTTTTCCGCTTTACCTTTTGCAGGTGAGAGAAGTGTGCATGGAGTTTTCCCGCGGCGTGCCGTACGCCTGGCAAGTCGCAGCTCTCATGGCGCTGCAGGAGGTCAGTATCTGAGCCCTTCACCCACGGGCCGTCCTGGTAATAGAGGGGGGAGGATGCTAAGCAGGAGACACCCTCAGTTATATTAGATAACATATGATCTGCACACAGTGAAGTGAAATGTCAGGTCTCTGCCCAACCCCTTTAAAGGGAACCTGTCATCCCCTTTATGCTGACCTCATTGAGGGCAGTATAAATTAATGACAGAAATGCTGATTTCAGAAATGTGTCACTCATGATCTAAAAGTAAGCGGTTGTCAAGAACCAGCATCATAATCATCGCAGCCCAGGCCTGGAAAAGAGTCAAATCTACCTGAGAAAAGTCCTGGTTATTCATCATCTCCTGCTCTCCCGCCCATCTGCTGATGATTGACAGTTCTCTCCTAGAGAGAAAGGGAGAAAACTGGGCAGAAGCCTGTCAGTCATCAGCAGGAATTCATGAATAACCAGGACTCTTCTCAGGTGGCCGGGACTCTTTCCAGGCTCAGTCTGCAATGTTTGTGATGTTGGTTCTCGGCAACCACTTACTTTTAACTTATAAATGACAGACCGCTGAAATCAGCTCACCGGTCTCTACTTTATTCTGACGTTAGTACGGGCGGCATAAAGGTGATGACAGGTTACCTTTAAGATGTTTAAGGCCCCTTTCACACGAGCGGGAGACTCGCATGTCTCCCGCAACGCATCTACAGGGCCGGACTCCGCACGGACAGGGATCGCATATAATGCTATGCGATCCCTGTCAGTGCGGAGTCCAGCCCTGTAGATCCGTTGCGGGAGACATGCGAGTCTACCGCTCGTGTGAAAGGGGCCTAAAGGGGTTTTCTCAGATTCAGAATGTGTCCGCAGGATAAGTGCCCGATCACTGGGCGGTCCAGTAGCCCACGTTTGAATGCAGCTTGGGTCAAGCATGTGTCCTTCTGCTGCACTGCAAGTCTATGGGAGGTAGCAGAGTCCAGCGCACGGCTTCTTTCCTCAGTCCCATAAACTGTCAATAGAGAGGACGCACGCAGGCCTTAAAGGGAACCTGTCATCTCCGAAACACCCCCTGAACTAGAGTAAGCGTTGTATAGTGTAAGTGATGCTGAATCCGAATATGTAACTTTTATCCTCATACTCGCTTCCATTCTGACGCTGTGCTCCCACAAACCTGCAGTAAAATGCCCTCACTGGACTCTTCTTTGAGTCCTCTCCATTATGTGAGTGATCACTGGAGTCCACTGAGTGCATTTTACTGCAGGTTTGTGGGAGCACAGCGTCAGAATGGAAGCGAGTATGAGGATAAAAGTTACATATTCGGATTCAGCATCACTTACACTATACAACGCTTACTCTAGTTCAGGGGGTGTTTCGGAGATGACAGGTTCCCTTTAAAGATCTCCCGCAAAAATTTTATTCCATGTCCTGCTAGAAATGTACATGATATAATCTGTAGTGAATGTCATTTTCTTACCAGTGTCTGAATTTTTGACTTATATCATCCTGAAGTTTCTTATCTGTGTCATGTGACCAGCAATCAGACCCACCAACTCACACAGCACCTTATGTGTGGACAGGAAGTCTAATTCTCTATTCATTCCTATGGAGGCCTCACTTTCAGTCTCATAGGAATGAATAGAGCAGTTACTGGCTTCCTGGCCTGGGTCAGTTGGAGGTCAGGGAGTTGGTCACATGACCCAGCTACAATAAGAAGGGAGGTTATTAATCACAATTACATTCTCTGATAAGAAGATGACAATCACTATAGATTACATCATGCACATTTCTAACAGGTCAGAGAATAAAAATTTTTGCGGGAGTTCTTCTTTAACCCCCTAACTGTTCTGCCCGAGTCCAGCTCGAGCAGTGTGAAAAGTAGCTAACTCGAGTGGGGAGGGCTGCTTTAGATGGTGATATCTCCTCAATGGTAGCAGCTAGAAACATCCAACTGGTCTTGTCTGAAAGCTGACAGTCCAGGCTTTTGTACAAGACAAAAAGGACAAAGGAGAAATCAATGTTAGAAATCAAGTCGGGAATAATCGTGAGTAAAACCTGTTTTTACTTTCATTTTCAGCTGAATTCACAGCGTCCCGATTTCTATCAGTGATATCTTTCTCTGTCCTGAACTTATTGCTGTCATTCTGGTATTTTCTGAAAGCTTGGAATGTCTGCCTTCAAACAAGATCAGTTGCATGTTTCTAGTCGCTACCATTCAGGAGATAGCAGCATCTAAAGCAGCCCTCCAGAATAGGACATAATAAATGTATAAAAAATAAATAAATTAATTAATAAATAAAATGTAATTTTTTTTGCCTGTAGTAAAAAAAAAAAAAAAAAGGAACAGAAATAATAAAAATACGTTTGTGTGCATGAGCCCTTAGAAGGATAACGCTGTGAATGTCTTTCCATGTCTGCAGGCTGCCGAGGCCTTCATCGTTCGGCTACTGGAAGATTCCTACCTCTGCAGTCTCCATGCCAGGAGGGTGACTCTTTATGTAAAGGACATCCAGCTCGCCCGGAGGATCCGAGGCATCCAGCACGGACTGGGGTAGACCGCCGTAAGCCAAGAAGTTCAGCTTCATCGTTCAGTATTTTCAAGGAAAATGTAAATAGTTTTATATTGTTGGGAAGTATAAGAATTTGGTAAATCCTGTCACCATCACACACCAGTTCCAAATTGGCTTTAGTGCCTCCTCCTGACATTAGGAGCTGTAAAGATTTGCCAAGACCTTTGTGCTGCAGCTGATAACCAGTAGACCCGAGCAGGATGTTCATTCTCGGCCGGCACAAACATCAGGCTGTGTAATAGGCCTCTAAGGGACCGGGAGGCAATAGAAAATGACCACATGGTGGCGCTGTGCTGCTGGACACAGCCAGTAACCACATCTATGCACGGAGAGGGGAACTTGAGGCGAGTTTTGTATTTTTGTTCCCGTTTCTAATAATGTAAATGTTTTGTTTGCATTTTATGACCAGACTTGTATTTTATATTGTTTAAATAAATGTAAACATGGTTTGTATTATATAAATTTGTCATGTTGTCATTCCCTCCGCCATGCTTTACACTGCAGCTCTGCATATCAACATTCCCCGCGACAGCCCCACAGAGAGAGAGGATCCGCCCCCGGGACAGACTATAAAGGTGGAGTCTCTTTCCCACCTCAGTGGTTTCCTGTTTTTGGAGTAGGAGACCTTCAGTTTTCTTTCAGGACATCTTATCGCCGATCTGGAAATCCTAGGGGGTCCCTACGGGCTTGGTGGTTCTGTCCGTCGCGCCGTGGTTCCGGCTTGTTAGGATCCTAGGATTCCTGGGGAATCCAGGGTCATTCCAGAGTCTTAAAGTAGATCAACATGGGCACCTCCAGAGGAGTGATACCTGGTGATCTGTTGGAGGTATGTCCCTCATCCAAAGGAAACTGCATCACGACGGCAGGAACATGCGGTATAGTGGAGGCATGTGTCGGGGGTTATCGTTGACGAACATCTGGCTGAACGGTTCAGCATGCTGCCCCACTTCTGCTTTGGAGCTGGAGCGGCCGTTTCCATACAGAGGTATGTCTAAGGGCCTCCGACACCTTGGCTCTGCACCACTTGTGGTAGTATCTGGAGGGGCAGCAGACGGCCCGGCTGAAGAAACCAGGAGAGGTTACAAATGGAGGTGGAGGTTCCTCCTTCCAGCCCTCCTATAGGTGTACTTCATTATGGAGGCTATGGCTGTTCAAGGTTTTAGAAGAAGAAAAAAGGATGTAAATGAGCTCTTGACAAGCTCTGCCTCTAATGCCACCACATGTAAGGCAGCTTTGATGAGGGGCAATCATCCCAAAACAGCTGTCTGCAGATGAGATGCTGGCTTATTTAATATCTGAGTCGTGTCTCAAGGCCTGTTTAAAGGGTCGAAGCAGAGCTTGTTAGGAGCTCATTGGCATCCCTTTGTATGTATGGCCTATAAGTCTACTGATTAAGGCCCTCTATCCCTAAGGAGAGAGAGTACTAACACCCCTTCCCCCCAAGAGCTTTTTGAAGACATGGAGGAAGAGCTGAGACAGTGGAAAGGGAGAACATAGCGCCTGGATTGGTACCTGATGGCTGATTGGGGGTGGTAAGTGGCCAATGTATTTATTTCCCATATAAAGTCATGGCCGAAAGTGTTGGCACCCCTGAAATCTTTCCAGAAAATGAGGCATTTCTCCAAGAAAATAAATGTAATTACACATGTTTTGTTAAGGTGAAGAGAACTGAGGATGCGAGAACCAAAATTGTGGAAAAATATCAACAATCTCAAGGTTACAAGTCCATCTCCAGAGATCTTGATGTTCCTTTGTCCACGGTGTGCAACATAATCAAGAAGTTTACAACCCATCGCGCTGTAGCTAATCTCCCAGGACGTGGACGGAAGAGAAAAATTGATGAAAGGTTGGATAAGCGACGCAGGCGCAGTACCGCTCGCTGCCTGCATGATAGCAATGCTCGCAAGGCGACCAGCTTCAAAAGCGTCACTGTGCCTGCGCCTGATTTCAGCTGAGGATGGCAGGCAGCTCTGGGAGTGGTTTAAAGAGCTGCTGTGACGTAGCGGAGGGGGGCGGCGGCCAACACTGCTGATGTGGGCGGTTACTCCTGCCCTGAAGAGGCGGGCTGGGCTCTGGAGGGGGCGTTACTGCGCTCCCTATATCGATATTAGCGTCCCTCTGGGCTCCTTGTTCCTCCTTTGCATATCATGAAATGTGGAATAAAAAGAAAACGACAGCAGTAAACAAAGAATGAAGACTACACCAGGACACAAGGTATTCTATTGAACATGGCAATACTTATACTTTCATACACTAAAATCATGTGACAGATTTCCTTTAAAATTGCTGTTGGGAGAAGGCACCCTTCACATATGAGAGACCTGGAGCAGTTCGCAGAAGAACAGTGTAAGCTTGTTGATGGTTCTAGGAAGCGATTGATTTTAGTTAGGCCTTGTTCACACATCAGTTTTTGTGACCCAAAACCAGGAGTGGAGGTTAGACAGAGATAATGTATAATGAAAAGATTTGCACCTGTCCTGTGTTTTTGACCCGCACCTGGTTTTGGCTCACAATAACTGATGTGTGAACAAGGCCTTATTTCTTCCAAAGGGTCTGCAAACAAATATTAAGGCTACTTTCACACTAGCGGCAGCACGGATCCGGCACCTAAAGGGTGCCGACGGATCCGTACTGCCGCTGATACATGTGTGGAGCTGGAGCTGCCGACATACTCCAGGGACGCCGGCAGAACGTCTTCACGCGCCTCCTGCGCGCAGTGATGACGATTCCCCACAGCGCCCTCTGCTGGGCGCAGTGGGGAAACGTCATAGCTGCGCGCAGGAGGCGCGTGAAGACATGCTGCCGGCGTCCCTGGTGTATGTATGTCTGTATGTATGTATCTAGCTCTGTAGCCGGATCCGGAATGACCCCCCATTGCAAATCAATGGAGGACAGATCCGGATTACTGGTGTGTCCACACCAAACGGATCCGTCCCCATTGACTTGCATTGGGGGTCATTCCGGATCCGTCTTGGTGCGGATGCCTGGACCGGAGATCAAACCGCAGCATGCTGCGGTTTGTTCTCCGGTCTGAAGACGGAACGGAATGCTTTCAGGAGCCTCCGTTTTATTCAGTTCAGTTTTGTCCCCATTGACAATGAATGGGGACAAAACTGAAGTGTTTTATTCCGGTATTCAGCCCCTATGACGGAACTCAATACCGGAATTTAAAAACGCTAGTGTGAAAGTAGCCTTAGCTGAGGCTGTCAGTAAATGTGACCAGCCCATTTTTGAATGTTTGCATGAAATTATATAATTTTTGGCTTTTTGTTTTTCTCGTTTTTTTTTGTGTTCTTCCAATATACACAAAGGAAATAAACATTTGTATAACAAAACATGTGTAATTGCAATAATTTTCTGGAAGAAATACTTCATTTCCTGGAAAAATGTCAGGGTTGCCAACACTTTCGGCCCTGACGGTATGATTTATGTTTTAGGACAAGCTTAAAGGGGTTGTCCGAGTTATTTTTTTGTCCTTTGTATGTTTCTAACTAGTCAAATACAGCAGCTTTTCCATACACTTTCTGCTTATAAAGCTGCTGGTTTCTTAGATTTAACTCAGGGTCACATGACCTGTGATGTCAGCTTATCTCCCTGCTGTGTGATGTTTCGTGCACAAGCCTTAGAGATCAGATAACAGTCTGTACACGAGACGTCACTGGCCACGCCCCCTGCTCTGCCGGGCTCCTCCTATCTGCTCTCTCCCTGCATTCCTTCAGATAAAACATTAACCCCTTCAGCCAGAACACACTGAAGGTACTATATTTTTTTTTTCCATAACTCGGACAACCCCTTTAAAAAAGTATTGGCAAAAAAGAAGAATGAGGAATGTGCTGTGTGCAGATGCGGTCTCCCTTCTCATGATATAAGATTATGCCAGCCTTGTATTGATAAAACTGGAGCAGTGATACAGTCGCTGATTAGGTCCAAAGTGAAGAGTTATATCAAATCTTGTGGTAAGCATAGGGAATCCTCATGGAGAAAGCCGCTTTGTCCCAGGCCGGTTCTTCGGATGACACTGATTCTTCAGCGTTTGTTTTGTACAGTGTTCATTTTAGGACATGGTCAGATATCGTAGTCACATATCAGAATAATGTCAGTGTGAGGCAACATACTGACCCCAACACCTGACCCTGACTTTGATAATTGACACTGACATCTGAGTTTGACTTGGGTCAGGGTCAAAGTCAGAATGAGTTATAGATATACTATGTATTTGTATGCTAAATCACACATCAAAAGAATGTCTATAGCTGAGCTTCTGACTAACATGTTACAGTGTTATGGGAGTGCATAGCTTAGTGGTTAGGCTACTGGTTTGTACGCTGGAGTTTTGGGGTTCAAAACGCATTAGCAACCTTAAAACAAGTTAATGTGTTTAAACATTAGATAAGAGACAAATTCAAGTGATATGTGACGCTGATATCTGACTTTCTTCATTAGTCAGCGTCACAATGGATTTTAGGTTTATTATATTTTTGGTGGAGAGGAAATTCTTTTAATTTAGAGCCCTCAGGTAATGCTATAGTTTAGAGGTTAAGCTATTGGTTTTACATTTACAGATCCTAGGTATGAATCTCAAAAGAGACTTTGAATTTTTTTTTCTTCAGATATTTTTTTTTCTTCTACATTTATCCCATAAGACGATTCTATTCCCTTGTCATATTGAGAATAATGTTTTGTAGAAAGCTAATAAATATTACTGGTTTCTTTATAAATATATAGTGTCTATGAATAACCCAGTAATAAGTCTTAGCAAAAATTAAAAAATATATATTTTCAATATGATAAGGCCTTATTATTATTATTATTTATTATAGTATATCCTATTATGGTTTTAAAGAAAAAAAAATAGAAAGAAAATAGATCTCTCTGGGGACTTGAACTAGAGATGTCTACATGCAAAACTATTAGCTTAACCTCTAAGCTATAACATTACTACATTTGGATAAATGGTTTCTCTATGCTTAGAAGCTTACACACATCACTGCTGTCTACATAATCATGCATTGTGTCTGTGAATAAAGCAGTAATATGAATATTAGCTTTCTGAGCAGATGTCAGTGTGGTGAAGCTATAGCACGCTACAATGATGCTGTGCAGGTCGGGCCGCCCACGGGACTATTGTCCTGTTCTCGTATGATTTTATGAGTGTAGGACAATAGCCCCGCAGGCGGCTTGGCGTGCACAGCATCATTGTAATCTATGATGCTGTGTGCTCCCGTGCGCATGATCGATGCCGCTTCGGGACATATGGCCAACTCACAGACCATATGTCTCGGAGGGCATAAGGTCGCGTGAAAGGGGCCTATCTGTAACACCCCAGAGTGGTGTTACCACTCCTCCACCTTGCTACTGTCTTCTATGGGCCAACACAATTTCATCCATGCATTTTATTTCAGGTCCTACACATTGTGCACCTAATGTAATGTTATGCAACTGTTATACATGTAATGTGACTGGTGTACCAGCAGGTGGCAGGGTAAAAGGTAGAGCTACAGTTACTCAGAATGGACCTTTCCATGCCATTCTGTCCCCCCTCTGGAGAGGAGTGCTAGTCCCACTTCCTGCAGGAAGAGTGTGAATCCAGTTAGAACCAGTTAGTTCTAATTTACCCTCTGCAAGGGGAAGATGTGCAGGGCACATCTCTGCTGGACACGCCCATGCCAGCCAGAGCACCTTCAGCTCTGCTGGCCAGCGAGGCAGAATTATAGAGCTTCAAAAGCCAGGAGGTGTTTCCCTGGCCAAACCTAAGTCCAACTAAGGAGAGAACTGCAGCCTTTGAAGTAATCCAAGTTTACAGCTTGTCAGTACAGCAGTGAGCAACAGAAAGAGAGCAGAAGTGTTTGCCTGCCAGTTTATATGCTAAAACCTGCTGGAGCCAAGACAAAGCCACAAGATTGTTGTTTGAAAGTCTACTCAAGTAAAGCTGCGTTGGATTTCACCTCAAGGTCTAGACTTGTTTGTTCTTTCATCCCTTAATTATTCCCCCTATTTATTGCTTTGGAGCCAAAGCCTGGGGTCCAGCCGTATCCAGGTAGGAGCACCGTGACACACCATAATAGAGACATTTAGGTCACAAATATACCACTCTGCATTCTTACACGTGGGACGTGCGTGACAACATCCTTAGCGGGCCCTGGGGGGAGGCCGGCCATTGCATATCTATAACTCATTCTGAAATTGATCATGACCTATGAAGAGCATAAGTCAAACTCAGATGTCAGAGTCAAATATCAAAGTCGGGGTCAGTATTTTGCCTCACACTGACATTATTCTGATATGTGACTATGATATCTGACCATGTCCTAAAATGAACACTGTAGTTTTAAGACTAATCATTCATCATCTTCAGAGGAACAGTTTGATAGATAAGCTTGTTTTCCATTAGAAGATACTGACAAACTATTGAAGGCTATTAGGTCTACCATGAACTTGAAGGAGGTAAATGAAGATAAAACTGTAGAAGATGCTATGTTTGAAGGGTTACAGGAGAGGAACATGGGCATTCCATGGAATTAGTGATTATCACAGATGCCAGTCTGCTAGGTTGGGGAGCACATGTAGTGGATCAGATATTTCACGGAAGGTGGTCTCTGATGCTAAAGTCTTTATCCTCCAACAGAAAGGTACTGTTAGCGGTCAGACTTGCTCTAGAGGCAGCCCTGCCTATTTTGGGTCCAGGTCATATGACTTTCAGGCAACCAAACTATAGTAGCCAGTATAAACCATCAAGGAGGCACCAGATCAGTTTCCCTGAAAATGGAGGCAGACACAGTCACATCTCGGCCTTACACATAAAAGGGAACCGTGACCTGACCGTGGACGTGTCAATGAAACCACCAGAGAAGGATCAGCAACCCTGAGGATTGCTGGGAGTTATAGTTTTGCAGCCACTGAAGTCTTACAACGTGGAGATAAAAAAAAAAAAAAAAAAAAAATTGAAAGAATCCAGATATACAGCATAGCAGAGCCGAGTGTGTTATTTGGCACGTATTGATACGACAAGGCATGGTGTGTATGTACATAGATCACCGGCTTATCCACCGTGCCATCTCTCCTTGACTTATTTTCGGCTCAGAATCCCTCATCTTGGTCTGTATCCAAGGTCAGCACAGTCCCGTCATTCATTAGATTTAGAGATAAGCAGCAGAAGATGGGGGGGGGGGAGAAAAAAAATGTGGCTAATTAAAGGGCCCTCTCCATTGTTTGGATAAACGCGCACAGCACCAACAGCAGTGTGAATAGGGAGAGAATGTGTAACAGGAATGTTAGCGCCATCTTAAAGGCGAAGCCGTGACCAAGTGTACAGGACCTGCAGGCTATGTTATAACGGGGCCGAAGCCCAGACTCCCGCAAAAAAGCCTGTGCAACAAAATATTTTCCCACGGGCATTTAAAAAGTTGCAAAACAGAGGTTTGTGACTTTTAAGCCTAAAACGAGGATAGCGTGCTACATAAATGACCTCTATGACTACCAGCATGCCCCTGTCACAGCATGCTAGGAGTTGTAGTGTCACAGCAGCTGGAAAGAGCTCTCCCATCAATCACCATGCCTCCCCCGTCAGAGCATGCTAGGAGTTGTAGTCTTACAGCTGGTGAGAGTGCTCCCATCAATCGCTATGCCTCCCACTGTCACAGCATGCTAGGAGTCGTAGTTTTAAAGCAGCTGGAGAGAGCTCTCCCATCAATCACCATGCCTTCCCCTGTCAGAGCATGCTAGGAGTTGTACTTTCACAGCTGGAGAGAGCTCTCCCTTCAATCACAATGTCTCCCCCTGTCAGAGCATGCTAGGAGTCGTAGTTACACAGTCGGAGAGAGCTCTCCCTTCAATCACAATGTCTCCTCCTGTCAGAGCATGCTAGGAGTCGTAGTTACACAGTTGGAGAGAGCTCTCCCTTCAATCACGTCTCCCCCTGTCAGAGCATGCTAGGAGTTGTAGTTTCACACCAGCCGGAAAGTTCTGCCATCAATCACCATGCCTCCCCTGTTCTGCCCTCCTCAAGGTTACACCCATCAGTACAAATACTCCCAACATCTCCTACATCAGAAGCTTCACTATGGTCCCTCTGCTGCTGCTGTCCATCCTCCTCCTCCTCTTTCTATATGTCGGACGTTCTCACACTAAATGTCGCCTCTCAGGACTTGGCCAGAACCAGTACCCTCCGCGCCCCACACCTCTGCCCTTTTTGGGCAACCTGCTGGATTTGGGGCACAGTGATCTCCCTTGCCACTTCATGCGCCTGGCCCAGAAATACGGCCCCGTGTATCGACTCAACCTATGGGGGCACGGTGAGTATGTGATGGGTAGGGGGGGTTTAGGGGCCTGCTTATCCAAATCTCTGCTTTAATGCTAAAAGAAGACGATTTAAGGGACAGTGCACATATTAAAAAGTATGACTGCGCCATATGATGCGTATAGATTGATCGCATTGTGCGGTGTGAATAACATGGGGGCCAAAAAAAGGGACAAATGGAGCTCTGAATGTTACGTGTTGTCGGCTCTCATCCTGGCACCATAAATGATTCTCCGCTGCTGTACGTTCTGACTTGTGGTGGTATTTAGGCACCATGTGGCACTATTAATTAGAAATTAGGGAGGCCTTGTATATTCTGACCTGACAATCTGGGTCCTGGTACACCCAAAGATTAGCACGATGCAGGGAGTCATCTGTGCACCTTGCTATTGGGGGTCGTTTCTCTTGCTCGTCTGTTTTTTAGAGTGCGATCAGACCGGCGTAGTGGATTACCTCTCTCTCTGTATTTAGCATAGTCTTCTAAGAAGTACATGTCGGATCAGGCTGCTGGGACATCTCTGACAGAGATGTGAGTACAGCCTTAGTTGCCCATAGCAACCAACAAGATTCCTCCTTTCATTTTTCATAGCTCCTTTGGAAAATGAAAGTATGAATCTGATTGGTCTAAGCCAGTTCTACTTTAAACCAGTTTGATAAATATCCCCCTTAGTGTTTGTGGTCACAGGCCTAAGTCCTTTGTGATCTCTGCTTAGCTCCTTAGCATGTCCATAGGGTCTTTTTAAATAAACTGCACTGGTCCGTACAATGCTATCCAAATAGGGGCCTATGGGTGACGGTTGTATAGCATAGGCCTCCATCGGACATATATGTCATGGGCATTAACGTGCAGAGATCCGTCTAGTTCAGCTTGTTTGCTCTAATTCGAGGTTTCGGTCTGTAATAATTGCCCTTCCACCTCTGCCTCCGCCACCTTGTCCTTCCACCCTTGCCTCCGCCACCTTGTCCTTCCACCCTTGCCTCCGCCACCTTGTCCTTCCACCCTTGCCTCCACCACCTTGTCCTTCCACCCTTGCCTCCGCCACCTTGTGCTTCCACCTCTGCCTCCGCCACCTTGTCCTTCTACCCTTGCCTCCGCCACCTTGTGCTTCCACCTCTGCCTCGACCACCTTGTCCTTCCACCCTTGCCTCCGCCACCTTGTGCTTCCACCTCTGCCTCCGCCACCTTGTCCTTCCACCTCTGCCTTCATCAACTTGTCCTCCCACAGACATCGTCATACTGAACAACGCAGCTTTGATCCGTGAAGCTCTGATTAAGAAGTGGGCCGACTTTGCCGGCAGACCCCGGAGTTATGTAGGTAGGTCCATGATGAGGATAGTTGTCCTCAGATGATAAGGTGGTCATTGTTGGCTCTCACGCCACCCTTTATCATCCATGCTGTAGCTGACCTCATCTCACTGGGGGGCAAGGACCTGTCCCTTGGAGACTACACGCCGGTCTGGAAGGTGCAGAGGCGCCTCACGCACACTTCCCTGCAAAAACGGGTGAGAAGAGGCCTGGAGATGACACTGGCGGCGGAGGCCAGGGAGCTGTGTCAGGTGAGTGCCGCTTATCAGTACAGCCTTCACTACTGGGATAACATGATGTCTGGCAGAGTTAAAAAAGGTAAGGGGGTGTCCGGGCCCCGGTCCTGAGGGCACCCCACTTTCAGGTACTGTTGGGTTTTCGGAAGCCACGACCTTCGCGTGTCCTTCTTCTTTTCCATAGGATTTCATGAACAGAAATGGGGATCCAATTGACGTGGCTGAAGAGTTCTCCCGACGCACGTGTAAGGTGATCGCGGAGCTGACGTTCGGCACATCGGTAAGTTTTCAGTCAATCTGTCCTTCACTGACGAGACGCTTCGTACTGTACAACCACAGGTGTAGCAGAGCTGACTATGATTAGACCCCAATCATTGTAACACCATATTGCTTCATACTATACAACTACAGGTGTAGCATAGCTGGATCTTAGCACCGCAATCTGCGCCAGATATATGTCTAATAATAGGCGTACTTCTGGTTAGTAAATGACCCCCAAAGTGCCTAGAGCACTAAGCATATATAAAAGCCAAAATGCATAAGAGAATACATGAT
This sequence comes from Rhinella marina, assembly GCA_900303285.1. NCBI lineage: Eukaryota > Metazoa > Chordata > Amphibia > Anura > Bufonidae > Rhinella > Rhinella marina. Next base: position 287,831 of record ONZH01007661.1, on the reverse strand, counting down.
GCCAATATTTTAATAGCACACAGTGTAGTTCCTACCCAGACACGCGTTTCGCATCTCGCTTCCTCAGGGTGTGGTAGGTACACACCTGTGTTGCATGCTCTACTCTAAGCCCCTACTGCCGATCCTGTAAAAAAAAAAAAAATGCAGACACCTTGATGGAAACCCATCGGACCCATAAGAATAGTCATTGGGTCCTGTCAAGTGCCACACGCGTTCGTCATGTGACAGAACAGAAAGATGGAAATATGAGCAGAAATGTGCAGCCACATAGGTCACCACCCAGCTCTCCTGGAATCAGATAAAAAAGTTGACTACAATGTGCAAGAACTTGTTAGAAGAGGACCACTTATTCTCTCGGGGTGGGGTGTTATATTTTTTTCTCTCACATTTCCCTTCGTCTCTCCCAGTACGAGCTGTCGGACCCCACGTTCCAGGACATCCACAGGTGCATTGTTAATATAGTGAAGCTGTTCGAGGCGCCGGCCGTCAACATCTTGGATTTCATCCCGTTCCTGAGGGTAAGAAAAAATTTATAAGACTCTTCGGCTCCTTTCACACGAGCGGGAGACTCAGACGTCTCCCGCATCGTGTGCAGTGTACTGACCTCCCAGGACTGAATGGGGCTTACATAGCATTAGGGTCCATTCACACGTCCTGTTTTTCTTTTCCGATGCGCAAATCATGCAGACAGGATGTGGGTCCATTCATTTCCATGGGTCCTGAAAAAATGCGGACAGCACTCCGTATACTGTCCGCATCCGTTGTTCCGTTCCGTTATGTGGATCCGCAAATAAGACAGAGCTTGTCCTACTTTTGTCCAGATATGCGGTCCGTGGTCCCATTATAGTCAATGGGTCCGCAAAAAATGCGGATGATATGCGGAATGCATCAATATGTCATCCGCAAATCATCCGCAATTGCGGATCCGTTTCCAGGAAATAGAAAGAAATACCCTACCAACATAGATTCCTCCTTCCTTTTTTTGCGGAAAAACGGAAAGGATGCGGATGTACAACTGGTAAAAACGGAAGGTTTTTGTGGAAACACGGATCCGCAAAAAACGGACCGAAAATCTAGAAAAGAAAAATACGGACGTGTGAATGGAGCCTTATACTGATTTATGATGCTATGCAACCCTTACAGTTCTAGAATGTGTTGGTAACATTGTCAGCATTATCCAACACATTCCAGAAATGTAAGGGTTACATAGCATCATAAATCAGTATAATGCTATGTAACCCCCCCATCCCCCCCCCCCCCCCGTTCAATGCCGGGAGTTCAGTACACTGCACACGATGTGGGAGACGTCCGAGTCTTCCGCTCGTGTGAAAGGGGCCTTAGAGCAGCACAAGGGGGAAACCATGACCAGTGTAAAAAAATGGTCTTAGTAAATGTTCTTCAATGCGTTTTTCGCAGATGGTTTCTAGGCGATGCTAAGTGTTAGGGCTCATGCACACGACCATATGTGTTTTGCGGGCCGCAAAATCCACATCCGCAACACATCTGAACTGTATTAGAGTGGCATTAAATTTTACCTAAAACTGGTAAACCCCTCATCAAGAAGAACGTCTGGACCTGTGCAATATTGTACGCCAACCCTTGGAGTGAATGACTGACTAGAGTTCTCTGGCTCATATCATCTTTGTCTTCCTTCCATATAGAAGTTCCCAAACAAATCCCTAACACGTCTCCTTAAGGCCGCGAACAGAAGAGACAACTTTGTGAGGAAGCAGTTGGAGAGACATAAGGTGAGTGAGGAGCGTGACACAATCCTACGAGGACCTCTCATAGTACGGATGTGACATCACAGTGTGTACCTTGTGGCAGGTTCATCTCCCGGAGGATGAGTCGCAGGAAGACATACTGCACGAAATGATCCGTTTTCTTAAAGAAAATACAAAGGTTGAAGGTGGAGACGTGGCGGATCTCACAGAGGAGCATCTTCACATGGCGGTGGTCGACCTGTTCATTGGAGGCACTGAGACCACGGCATCTGTATTAACCTGGACTGTAGCCTTCCTCATCCACCACCCTGAGGTACGTCCACATCATGGTGTAATATTCAAAAATATTACAACCAGGGGCATAACAAGAAGGTGCAAACTTCAAACCCCCCTTCCTCCCAAGGCATTTACCAGATCAGTTTGAAGTTAAAGGGGCTTTCCAGTGTCGAGATACTGATGACCTATCTTCAGGATAGGATATCAGACCAGTGGTGGTCCACCTCCCATCACCCCCACAATCAGTGCCATACCTCCCAACTTTCTAAACGAACAAAGAGGGACATATATGGAAGGAGAGACTGCTGCCAGAGAGCGGGACATACCTCCCCCTACCAGGACAGCGGGACAACCACTGCAATCCGGTACTGTCCCACCGGATCCGGGACAGTTAAGAAGGTATGGTTTATGGCACTGGAAGTGGACAGTTTTCTGCTTCCAGATCATCCACCATGTTTCTACCATCACCAGCAGCTGCCACACAGCTGATCAATGGGGGCGACAGGTGTTGGACCTCCACTGATCTCATATTGATGACCTAATCCAGACCACAAAATAAATTCATACCCCACCAGACATTTAACTTAATTCAGTCTCCAGACCAGATATCTAAAATAAAGCAATTCAGACCCTTGATCCCAGAATGAATTCAGACAACCTCCCCCTATTTGTCAGCATAGTATTGGAGCATAAAACGCAAAAAACCCAGACCCCAAAATGAATTCAGAGTCCGGACCAGACCGTTAAACTCATTAAGACCCCAGACCAGACACTTAAAAGAGTTTTCCAGGACTTTAATACTGATAACCTATCCTCTGGATTGGTGGGCGTCTGACACCTGGGACTCTGCCGATCAGCTGCTTGTGAAGACACCGATGCTCACCCATCAAAGCGCTGTACATTGTATAGTGGTTGTGCTTGGTATCGCGCTCAGCCACATTCACTTCTAGGAGTCGGAGCTGCTCCTAGGCCAGGGGTGGGCAATTAATTTTCCCATGGGGCCGCGTGAGAAATTGGGATGTTTTAGAGGGCTGGACTAATATACCGTATTTTTCGCTTTATAAGACGCATCCCAGATTTTAGAGTAGGAAAATAAGAAAAAAATATTTTTCATCAGACCTCACCAGGAGGAGAAGACAGTGGAGCGCCGGACCCGGAGCGGAGCTGCAGTGCAGGGGGTAAGTATGTTTTTCCGCTCCCGGCACCTATTATGTACTAGTGAGCGCTTTCATAATGGAAGCGTTCACTAGTATTCACTTTATAAGATGCACTTTTTCCTACTTTTGGGGGGAAAAAAGTGCGTCTTATAAAGCGAAAAATACTGCTGACTCCGGTCGGGCGGGCCGGTCAGCGACATTAGGTGGGCCGCCCCTTGCCCAGGTCTGTCCTAGGCCATGTAAACGCTAAATGTGTTGCTACTGACCTAGGAAAAGCTGAGAGAAGGCAGCTGTGCTACTGCGAGTGCTACTGCCCTCTTAAATAGCTGATCGGCAGGGGTCCCGGGTGTTGCACCCCCACCGATCAGATACTGATAGCCTATCCAGAGGATAGGCTACCGGTATTACATTTTCAGAAAACCCCTTTAAGTTAATTCAGAGCCCAGACCACTGCCTTAAATTAATTCAGACCCCAGACCGGACCCTTACATTAATTAAGACCCTCGATCCCAAAATTAATTCAGACCCCCTCCCCCTAATTACTTATCAGTCCCACTCCTGTCTTCTCTGCGTGGCACTGCTGCAGAGAGAGCCAGGTCCCATTACACCTCCCGCAATGGCAACTACATTGGTAGCTGTGCCAATAGTTCAGCAAATTTTCAGATTTTTCAGACTGTTGAAGTGATGTTTAATCATGTGTGGTCAGAATAAGGCCTCAAGCCTTAAGTGCAGGCCAGAAACTCCAGGATGACATTACGTTTTTATACGTTTTACATATTACGTTTTTATATGAAGAAATCATCGATGCTCAGCAGATGTGCTTCTTCCAGGCTCAGGAGAAAATTCACAAAGAGATCATAAGCGTGGTGGGGCATGATCGCTACCCTACATACTCAGACCGGACCAGTATGCCATATCTCAACGCCACCATCACAGAGATGCTGAGACTGCGCCCTGTGGTGCCCATTGCAGTGCCACATTCCACCACTAGGGACACCAGGTATAGCGTAATGAAACAGACCGTGCAATGTCTATGAACTGCTTAGTCCTGTTACTGTGCAAATATGAGACTTTATAATACACTAATGGAAAAAGAACATCTGGAAATGTTCATGCGATTGAACTGAGACTAACGAAGTATAACCTGCTGGTGGTGCTCTGTCAATGACCACATAACCAAGGTGGTGCCCCCTTTATTTTGGGTTCTGTAGCAGGGTATATGTTGAGGCAGGGTCACATTAAAGCCTCATTCACACGTCAGTGTTTCACGGACATGTGCTGTACGTATTTTCCACAGACAGGCCACAGATCCATTCATTTTAATGTGTGTGTTCAGACTTCAATGTTTCATCACAGTCCGTGGTTCCGTTTTATTTAGCACGAATGCATGTCCTATCTTGATCCGTGTTTCCGGTTCCCTCATGCCCATTATAGTCAATGAGTCTGTGAAAACCACGGTTCCCTCATAGATGTGATGCATCCGTGTTTCATGGATCATTAAAGGGGTATTCCCATCTCACAAATGTAGTTTGTATAGTTAGATATAGCCATACCAATGTTATTACTAATAGAATGTATTTATATATAATGTACAGTTTTGAAGATTTTCCTATTTGTATATCCATTGTCCCACACACATCAGTCAGGCCGTTGCCCCTGGTTACGACCACCTCAGCCATGTAGTAGTGGTGGCCGGCTTGCTCCTTTTCAAACCCGCTCTGAGGTAACTGCTGTATTGTGAACATACATTACATGAGCATGCGGAGACACATCTTAGGGCACTTTCACATCTGCCTTTTGTACGCTACCAGTCCAAAACAACAGCAAGCTGACCACCACTACTACAAGGCCACGGTGGCCGTAACTAGGGGCAAGAACCCTACTGATGTGTGTGGGACAATGGATATACAAATAGGCAAATCTTGTAAACTGTACATTTTATATAAATACATTCTATTAGTAATAATATTGGTATGGCTATATCTAATACATTTGTGAGATGGGAATACCCTTTTAAGAAGAGATGCTTTGAAAATTATTTTTCAGCTGTTCAGTGTCAGTGAAACACGGATGCAACACAGACAGCAAAAAACAGACACACGGACCTAACAGGGACCCTTCACGGACAGCTTCACGGATGCCTCACTGACCACCTGCTCATGGATGTGAGCACAGACATGGACGTGTGAATGAGGCTTAATACTGGGTGGCATCTCACCTTGCTGTGATACATGCAACGTGCAGGTCATACAGATGCTGGAGATCCTCCTGTGGTCATTCCATGATCTTTTACCTTGAAGCCATAGTTCAGACAAGGTGGTTGTTGGCTGGTGAGCATGGCAGATCCGTCGCCCCCTTCCAGTCCCAGACACCTTCCATCAGTATGTAGTTCCTTCCCTTGTTTGCAGGATCTCTGTAAATGGTCAGAAACCTCCTCAGTCACCATAAATCCATCTAGTCTAATATAGTAAATAGAAGACAGGGAGGAGGGGGATGCAGCTGCAAGATATCGCTAATTTATATATATTTTTTGGTAGTTAATTTTTAATTATTAAAGGGCATCTGTCAGCAGTTTTGTCCCTATGACACTGGCTGACCTGTTACATGTGCACTTGGCAGCTGGAGCCATCTGTGTTGATCTTATGTTCATATGTGTCCGCATTGCTGAGAAAAATGAGGTTTTAATATATGCAAATTAGCTTCTCGGAGCAATGGGGGTGTTGCCGTTACACCTAGAGGCTCTGCTCTCTCTGCAATGGCCATACCCTCTGCACTTTGACTTTAGGAGAAGTGAGAGCCAGGCATGATGACGTTTTTACACTGCCTGACCCTATCAAAGTGCAGAGGGCACATCATTTGCAGAGAGAGCAGAGCAGGTGTAATGGCAACGCCCTTGTTGCTCCTAGAAGCTCATTTGCATATAATAAAACATCATTTCTCTCAGCAATGCGGACACATATGAACATGGGACCAACACAGATGTCTTCAGCTGCCAAGTGCACATGTAACAGGTCAGCCAGTGTCATAGGTACAAAACTGCTGACAGATGCCCTTTAGTACTTACTGCATTCTCCACTCAGCATTGCAGGTTTCGTCATTCCTAAAGGGGCCACCGTAATTCCAAATATCTATGCCGCTCATCATGATGAAACAGTGTGGGAAAATCCTGAACAGTTCTGTCCTGGTATGTGCTGCTTAAATCTTTATTACGACATCGGTAATAAAATATGCCTTTGACCTCTTCACAAGGGAAGATATTTGGAACGTCAGTAATAACAGTAATAGGCAGTGAATTGTTTGGCTGGAGTACTTGGATACTAGTAGTCAACAAAATGGCTGCCTCCTCTCTTGTGCTCTCTCTCTATCTATATAAGGGTTGCTCAAACTGCGGTCCTAGCATGCTCTAATAGCTGTAGACTGTCCAGGCATGTTGGGAGTTGTAGTTTTGCAACAGCTGGAGGGCCGCAGGTTGGGCATCCCTGATCTACTTCTATATTGAAACTGGTAGCCAAGAAAATGTCTGCCTTCTCCATCTATAGATTCTGGGTGCTCACTATGCACACCGATAGTATCAGTGTAATACACTGTGTGAGAATCCCTGTCTCCTCTCTTCTAGAACGATTCCTGACCAGTCCTGAAGGTAACGTTTCCTCCAGGCCTCTCCTCGCTTTCAGTATGGGGGCAAGACTCTGCATTGGAGAGGCCATGGCCCGCATGGAAATCTTTTTCTTCCTCTCTCATCTCCTGAGGGATTTTGTCTTCTCTCCGCTCTCACCGACTCTTCTTCCTGACCTTCAAGGCATCTTTGGGATTAATCTGAAATGTCATCCTTTTTTGATTCGGGCCCTTCCTCGAGAAGTCCCTGCAATACCGTCAGAGACCTCGTGATCCTGCAGGAGCAGATACATTTAGTAGGACTTTAGTCGGGTACATCGATGGCATCCTTGCAGGAGACCAGTGATGATCGGACTGAAAAATGGCAGAATAGGAATGTATACGTTCTATTATACAGTGCCTTGCGAAAGTATTCGGCCCCCTGGAACTTTTCAACCTTTTGCCACATTTCAGGCTTCAAACAAAAAGATATAACATTTTACATTTTTGGTGAAGAATCAACAACAAGTGGGTCACAATTGTGAAGTGGAACGAAATTTATTGGATCATTTAAACTTTTTTTGTAATAATAAAACTGAAAAGTGGGGCGTGCAAAATTATTTGGCCCATTTACTTTCAGTCCAGAAGTTGATCTCTGATCTCTGAATGATCCAATGTTGTCCTAAATGACTGATGAAGAGAAATAGAATCCACCTGTGTGTAATCAAGTCTCCGTATAAATGCACTTGCTCTGTGATAGTCTCAGGGTTCTGCATCATGAAGACCAAGGAACACACCAGGCAGGTCCGTGATACTGTTGTGGAGGAGTTTAAAGCCGGATTTGGATACCAAAAGATTTCCCAAGCTTAAAACATCCCAAGGAGCACTGTGCAAGCGTCATATTGAAATGGAAGGAGGATCAGACCACTGCAAATCTACCAAGACCCGGCCGTCCCTCTAAACTTTCATCTCAAACAAGGAGAAGACTGATCAGAGATGCAGCCAAGAGGCCCATGATCACTCTGGATGAACTGCAGAGATCTACAGCTGAGGTGGGAGAGTCTGTCCATAGGACAACAATCAGTCCAACACTTCACAAATTTGCCCTTTATGGAAGAGTGGCAAGAAGAAAGCCATTTCTGAAAGATATCCATAAAAAGTCTGGTTTACAGTTTGCCACAAGCCACCTGGGAGTCACCAAACATGTGGAAGAAGGGGCTCAGCTCAGATGAAACCAAAATCCAACTTTTTGGAAACAATGCAAAACCATATGTTTGGCGTAAAAGCAACACAGCTCATCACCCTGAACACACCATCCCCACTGTCAGATATGGTGGTGGCTGCATCATGGTCTCTAGATGTGCAAAACTGATAGAGACATCCCCCAAGAGACCGCAGCTGTAATCGCAGCAAAAGGTGGCGCAACAAAGTATTAATGCAAGGGGGACTAATAATTTTGCACGCCCCACTTTTCAGTTTTATTATTACAAAAAAGTTTAAATGATCCAATAAATTTCGTTCCACTTCACAATTGTGACCCACTTGTTGTTGATTCTTCACCAAAAATGTTAAATGTTATATCTTTTTGTTGGAAGCTGAAATGTGGCAAAAGGTTGAAAAGTTCCAGGGGGCCAAATACTTTCGCAAGGCACTATATATGTTTTATTACAGTATGCTATGATGTGTACTAAGGGGGAGCGACTTAAGGGCTAAGTCTACTTAAGCAGCCATGTTTTTATTGTACCAATGCATCTGAAATGAAAAATAAAGCAACTTTGCAATAGGTCTTGATTAAAAATGTTGTTTTGGGTTTATGCCAACTGTGTCACCATGGTAACAGACAACAACAAAAAACCCTACTGTATGTAGTCTGATTCTGCAGTCATACTTTCAATCTCCTGCTTCTTGATAAGCTACTTAACAAATGTTAGCAATAAATTAGGGACAAATGGAAGAGACGACTCTATGACTGCAGGGTAGGATTGTACAGGGTTTGCTTGTCTGTTACCATGGAGATCCATAGGTCTTCATGTAGCTGGAGACCAAAAGTAAAGAGACATTTACAGTTGAGTTCTATGATGGAGTTGCTTCATTTTTCATTTTACATGTGTTGGTACAATAAAAAAAGTTTCAGAGGTGGACATAACCTTTAAGGTGCTGACAAATTTGATGGCTTTTGTTAAGGTATCAGTCACATGAATCTTCTCATTCTCTCTGAAGACCTGAATCACCAGAAGACATTCATTTATGGGGGCCAGGGGCACAGAGACACAAATTAATGGGGGACCTGTTGTGGTGACAGTCAGCCATTTTGTGTTTTGAACCAATAAAACTTTATTTGCGGGTCATCACCTTTGCACTAGAAGAAGACTTGCAGCCATTTTAAGGGTCTAAAACAGTATTTCGGAGAATGATGCCTACCAATATCATCAATGGCTAATAAAGCGGTTGCCATTTTGTCAAATAAACCAATATTTTTAACAACTGTTTCGCACTATGCGTCGTCTCGTGACTTTCAGGCTTGGGGTCCTATAAGATAGAAGTCCATACGATGAAATGGCTTCTCGATGGAGGACATTTGCTGAGGCTAGTAGCACACTCCCTGGAATGCAGCAGTAGCTGTGAAGGATGACACACTCTTTGTAGTCCCTTGGCTATACAGAGGAGGCGCCACATGATGTAACCTGGAAGATATGCGTGTAGGAAAAAAACGTGCACATGATTATATGATTCATGTCTTGGTAACATTGAAGTCATGGATAATGTTGTATCAACCTCGTCTTCCGGCCAACAATGACCACACAACAATCTGCCATAAATATCCACTTAATAGCTCGGTAATTGCAATTGTGCGTGACTTGAAAGCTTCCGAGCAACACAACAAAACAAACAAAATATTATATTGTAATATTTCATAAAATCGGTCTCGACTTTGGCTGTAATGTCAGTTGTGACGCCCCCTCCCACATTTCACATGTGCGTCACATCTGGAGAATTCATATCAACTGTAGGTTCCTCGTGACAACCAAACGTACCCTGCATCTAATTTATTATGCTTTGGATAAGGGGTGTAGGGAGAAGTGAGGGTGCCGAGCAACAAAGATTGGTACTGTTGAACACCACCATACCCTTGACCACCATGGACATGAAGTATTGCTTTTTGTTTGCCCCCAAACTACTTTACATGATACTCAGGTTGATAGGTAAGTCCTGTGAAGAAGAGGTCCCTGTACACGTTATCACCATTTATTAAAATAAGGGATACAGCCAAACTAGGTTGTGCCCTATCTACCCAGGGGGTCCCATAGCAACCACATGGGCTGCGTCTACATATGAAAACCTTGGTTTGGTTGCCCACCAATGTTCTCGACTTGCCCACTGAGAATCATTTCCTTCTCCTTGAGCCGAAAGAATGGACAGAAGGATGGAACGCCATCCTACCACCTACTACATTTCTGAGGTACCTATGGTGCCCCCAGACCATACTTCCTTCTCCTCTGTCCACTGTTGCAGGTTCTATTATGGGAACTTGGCTTGGCCTGTTTTATGAGGATATGTTGTGGGCCTTGTTAATTGGTTCTGTCAGGGAGAACGTGACTTAAAGTAGACCTACTCTTGGCTAAACCCGCAGTGGGATTGGCCAACCATCTAACGTGGATATGGTTGTCCCAACTTTTTGACTGAAGGAAAGAAGGACTGGGCTGCTGGATTTTGACATGCCGATCTTTTTGTTCTGAGGGGGATAACCCAGTACTAGAGGTGTCTGGCAGTGGCTTACTTCCCATTCAGAACATATGCATGCTAAGCCAAGCAGGCATGTTTATGAGGGAGTTGGGAGGAACTGCTCTTGGCCTAACAAGCATTAGACCAACAGCTGTCTGAAGCAACTAGGCAAAAACATGACCTATTGTAGTTTTGTGGGTATTTGTTTGTGTATAAATTTCTTTGGGGTTCTTGGCTTGAACATTTCATGCCTTCCATCAATTTGGACCAACTGAAAAATGGGGCCACTTTTGGTATTTTTTCCAGGGCCACTTTAAGTTCCCAGTCCGCCCCTGTTTCATGGCCTGGGGTATGTATAACAACGTACTGGTGTGTGGCGCTTTGGTCAATGAGGGATTCTGGAGATTAAAACTTCCTAACCATTGATGGTTGGTTACTTCTGATGTGCACTGCAATAAATTTAGTCCTATGTGATGAATTATCCTCATCATCCGTCTTCCTCAAGAACTGAAGGACATGTTCTTATCAACCTGGCAATGGTTGTGTGGGCTGTTTACCATGGATGGTGATCTGTTTGAGATGATGGATCCTGGAGCTGTCTACAGTCATTTAGTCTTGTCTTTATTTCGAGACTCTTGTTTATTACTTTTGGTCCAGAGTGTACTTTGCGGTATGAAGATATCTGGACCTCATTGTACCATAGTGACACTTTTGCTCTCCCCGCATCTGTGTTAATGGATGACTCAGCCTCTGTTTATGGCTTCCACATTAATTTGCCGCAGCTGTGTTTTCAAGATGGAATGATCAATCACTTTGGCGGAGAGAAGAAGGCACGATGAAACACAAAAAGTGATAATTCTAAAAAACTGACCAGTTGCCTATGATATATGACCACTATATGGCACTATGCGCTATGAATGTGAGTGCTTTTTTTCCGTAATATTTGTTTTATGTTCCTTTTTTCCCAGTGTACGGTTTTGGCTACATCTTCAGCTCTCACCTAACATCTCTGTGTATTGTGTCACAAGACACATCTTGGTTTAGACATCATATCACACACAAGACATCATTGTTGTCATATCCCATCAGGTTTTATTTGAAGCGCTTTGCAGAACAGACTTTCCTCATCTCTTCCCTCCCATAATGTCCCTCCAAGGCTGTGCTTTTATAAAAATAGTTTATCCATTTTGCTATATATATCTATTTATATATTGGTGGCAGGTATAGGGTAGAACCACAGCCCTACTCCTGCCACCATCTTCTTATTGACTCTGTGACACGCTCCTCTTACCACAGACTTCATCCTAGGGGTTGCAGCCCCTCTTTACGTTTTGTTTTTACCTCTAGAACTACTGAAATTGCATTTACATCTATATACATCCACAATATCTGGATTTTTGACATACTTTATTCTACAATTTAGCTTACTATTGTATTATTCTATATCTTAGATCTTGGTTTACTCCCACTGCTCTACGGTCATCTTTTTGCCATTCATTAACTCATTCTTCATTGTGCATTCTACTCAGAGGCAGACCATCTGATCCTTGGAGACAGAACGCCCAACTCTGATGACCCTTGGAGACCGTGCGCCCATCCCTGGTGATGCTTGGAGAGCGTGCGCCCAGCCCTGGTGACCTTTGGAGAGAGTGCACCCATCTCTGGTGACTTGAAGAGAGAGAGGGCCCAACCCTGGTGCCCTTGGACAGAGAGGACCCAGCCCTGGAGATCCTTTGAGAGAGAGCGCCCAGTCCTGGTGACCCTTGGAGAGCATGCACCCAGCCCTGGTGACCCTTGGAGAAAGTGCACCCATTTCTGATGACTTGAAGAGAGAGAGGGCCCAGCCCTGGTGCCCTTGGACAAAGAGGACCCAGCCCTGGAGATCCTTTGAGAGAGAGCGCCCAGTCCTGGTGACCCTTGGAGAGCATGCACCCAGCCCTGGTGACCCTTGGAGAAAGTGCACCCATTTCTGATGACTTGAAGAGAGAGAGGGCCCAGCCCTGGTGCCCTTGGACAGAGAGGGCATAGCCCTGGTGACCCTTGGACAGAGAGGACCCAGCTCTGGAGATCCTTTGAGAGAGAGGGCCCAACCCTGGTGACCCTTGTAGACAGAGGGCCCAGCCCTGGTGACCCTTGGAGAGCGTGCGCCCAACCCTGATGACCCTTGGAGAGAGTGCACCTTTTTCTGGTGACTTGGAGAGAGAGAGAGGGCCCAGCCCTGGTGCCCTTGGGCAGAGAGGAAATAGCCCTGGTGACCCTTGGACAGAGAGGACCCAGCCCTGGAGATCCTTTGAGAGAGAGCTCCCAGCCCTGGTGACCCTTGTAGAGAGAGGGTGACCCTTTGCTATGGGGTTGCACGACTTATGCAGGACTTGCCTCTCCAGAGGAACTGCACTGTTAGCTATTGGTTAAAGTTTCATAAAGGTGAAAATATACGCTACTCTTTGGTGTCAAAAATTGGCACTGTAGTGGGGTACCTTTCCTTAACCCATAATATCCCTATATACATGCCTGACTTTGTTCCAATGTCTCCTTCCTGCAATCACTGCCCCCATTTTTTTTAATTCTAATAGTATAATACATATACTTTGTTGCATGATAAAGCCAGTCCGATTCCGAAAGGTTTGGAGTTTCTGCCAAGTCTGAGTATCCTGGAAGGATGGACTGTATGTAAAGTTCGCAGGAGGTGTCACATTGCTTCCAGTTTTCAGTTTAGTGGTTCCATAGAAGGTCGTAGATCTAAAATCGGCGTCGGTTGCCCGCTCCCCGAGGGCGCATTTTCATCTCGGTGAAGGGAATGGAGAACTCAAAACCTTTCCACGTTTTCCAATTTACACCCTGAGGAACAAAGAAAAGATTTATTACACTCTCCCTGATCCTATGAAATAGACCAGAGGATATTTCAGATAAAAGTGGGTAAGACTTTCATGTGTCACATATCTGCTTGGACCAAGGTTGTTGACCAAAGATCCATCCATCAATTAACATCTAAAAACCAAATCACTGCATGGTTGGATTTTCCCAAGAGAAACTATTGGGGTCATTTATCAAACTGGTGTAAAGTAGGCTTAGTTGCCCATGACAACCAATCAGATTCCACCTTTCATTTTTGACAGCTCCTTTGGAAAATGAAAGGTGGAATCTGATTGGTTGTTCTACTTTACACCAGTTATATAAACGAGCCCATATGTCTTGGGAGAAAATTACTTTCTCTTTGGCATTTTTTTCCTCATGTATTGAAGAGGTTGCATATTTAAATTAAATTTAAAAAAATATTATAAAATATGTGTTTTGGTAATGTCAAGGGAAGAGGGTGAATATGACTACAGCCACTCACCTGGTGGTCTTTGTTGTTGTTGTATAAGCCGTTGAGATTGGCATAGTGGCAGTTTCTGTACCACCATGCTCCCCGATATGACATAGCACATGGAAGTATTCGCCGCTGAGCATCTCGGTCACGTGTAGAGAAGATCATATTGTTGTGATAGGTCATAGAGTCTCCTGAAAAAAAGTATCATATGTCAGTGTCCTCCCCATAGTTAGTCACCCATCCTATTCACATTCTGTATCCCGCATGTCCTCCATATACTTTGGATACTCAGAAGCCTTCGCCATGTGGTTTTCAGGAATAGGATGAAAGAGAAATCTAGTGTCATTCATAAATGATAGCGACCGGTAGCATCTGCCTGGGGCACCATTGATTGAAGGGCAAAATGTATGGACATTTCTGGAGTGAGGAAACCTATAAGCTGAAGGAACAAGGATGGCTCCTCAGAGTCTTGTCCGCATTCATTTTAGGGGTCCAGTGTGTGATCTGGGGTTTTGGTGGTCTGTATTCATTTAGGTGGTCTGTATTTATTTGGGAAGTCTGGTGGTCTGTATATAAGTAACTTGGTCTCATGGTCTTTATATAGGTGGTCCGGTCTGAGACCTGTATTTGTTTAGACAGTCCGATTTGAGATCTCTATTAATTCAGATAGAGGTGTGGTCTAGGATCAGATATTTATTTAGGGTTTCTGGTCTTGGGTTTGTATTAGTTTAGATTGTCTGGTCTGGGGTCAGGATTTATGTAAGGTATCTTTTTTGGCTACTGTGTTAGTTAAAGTTTTCTGGTCTGGGGTTTGTATTAGGTTAAGGAGCCTGGTCTGGGGTCTGTATGTCTTTAGTGTGTTTGGTCTATTGGTTTAAGGGCAGGGCTGGCCAACCTGCGGCTCTCCAGCTGTTGCAAAACTACAACTCCCAGCATGCCCAGTCTGCCTACAGCTATCATCCTACAGCAGGGCATGGTGGGAGTTGTAGTTTTACAACAGCTGGAGAGCCTCAGGTTGGCCAGCCCTGGTTTAGGGGTTCCATTCTAGGATCTGTATTAGTATAGGGTGTCTGTTCTGGGGTCTGTATTAGGATAAACAGTGTCTACTACCTAATTTTTACCTATTAGACATACATTTTACTCTTTTTGACAATGCTTGGATCCTTAGATGTTTGAAGCCTCCAACAGCTAAACAGCTAAAAAAATGCCCAGCGGGGCAGGCTTGGGTTTTCAAAGTGCCCAAGCCTGCCCCCTTGCTGAGTTCCGCTCCTAGTAAATCCCTTGAAAAAACTTGTATTCAAATACAGACCCCAGCCCAGACATCCTATGCTAATACAGACCCTAGACTAGATCTCCTAAACCAATAGACTCAAGATTAAACATGCTAAAGACATACAGACCCCAGATCAGACTCCTTATAGGGAGTCTGTAACCTAATTTTTACTTATTAAACCACTTATACTGGCCAGCAGATTGTTGCAGATGCATTCTAGACATACCTTTTACTCTTTTGACAATGTTTGGACTGTCTGGAAAAAGTGGTTTTAATCCTCCCGAAAATGGCTCCAAAATGCCCAGTGGGTTGGGCTTGAGTTTTCCAAGTGCCCAAACCTGCCGCCCTTTCCCTTGTTGAGTTCTGAGGGTGACAGACTCCCTTTAAGGAGTCTGATCTGGGGTTTGTGTGTCTTTAGTGTGTTTGGTCTTCAGTCTATTGGTTTAGGGGGATCTAGTCTAGGGTCTGTTTTAGCATAGAGTGTCTAGGCCGGGGTCTGTATTTGTATAGGAGTTTGTTCTAGGGCTTTACTGATCAAAGGGGTCATATGCATTACTTTTGATTCACAGGCCTTATCTTGGAGGATTGTCTGGTATTAAGAGCCTCCAACTGCATAGTCTATGTTGTGGTGGACCACGTTAGCCAAAGTTAAATTTCTTCTCGTGTAGACTACGCTATGAGCATTTTTCAGTTCAGAGCGGAGAATACAAAAAACGTTTTCAGCTTTAGTCATTAAAGAAAATCACTAGAGGTAAACCTATGCCATGCTAGAAACTATTAATCACTCCATCATATAGTCAGAAAGATATTCATTGTCCTCCTTACCGGCATCTCCTCTGTACTGTCCGAGCCTCAGCCTGAAGTTCTCTCTTTCAGCCTCCACACGGAAATCATCATACAGGGCATAGGCGGCCTCTTCTCCAGCCCTGAGATCCACACGTAACTCATAGGAGCCTGAAGAGGAGATCTGGTGTAGAGCAATGTTACCTGCAGAAGTGAAGTACAGGAGATATGGTATGGACATCTTGAAAGAGAAGGATTCTCTGTAAACGACACAGTTGTCTAGATAATGATATCATGTTGGATAAAAAGTTTGGGGCCAGAAGTCCTAGTAGACATCTAACAACTATGTGATGGATCTGGCAGTGTCTTTATCTTGTAGATATGAACCTAGCCTAAGCAGCAAAATTTCCACATTAAAATTGAAAAAGTGATGAATTGAAATAGCAACCATGACTGGCTTGTAATGATATCCATTGACCAAAAAGTTCCTACCACGTACTCCATAAATTTATGGTGTCTTAAAATAATACCGTGAGAGAGGATTAACTGGTGGCCAATACTCACAGAACTCCCGCAAAAAATTGTATTCCATGTCCTGCTAGAAATGTACATGATGTAATCTGTAGTGAATGTCATTTTCTTACCAGTGTCTGTATTTGTGAGTTATAACTCCCTGATGCGTCTCATCTGTGTCATGTGACCAGCAATTAGACTCACCAACTGACACAGCATCTTATGTGTGGACAGGAAGTCTATTTCTCTATGCATTCCTATGGGAGCCTCACTTTCAGTCTCATAGGAATGAATAGAGCAGTGACTGGCTTCCTGTCCTGGGTCAGTTGGAGGTCAGGGAGTTGGTCACATGACCCAGCTACAATTAGAAGAGAGGAGATAAATCTCAATTACAGTCTCTGATAAGAAGATGACATTCACTACAGATTATATCATGCACCTTTCTAACAGGCCAGAGAATAAATTTTTTTGCGGGAGTTCTTCTTTAAGTAGCCATCTACTAATCTGTAGGGGATTGACCCCCAGGACACCCATGACTATGTAGAGAGAAGTAGTGGTGGTGCTGGCTGGAGCATAGTGCTCAGCCCCTTTGCTCTACTGATAAATGGGAGTCCTAGAGGTCAAACTCCTAGCGATCAATGATTATTCCATCGTTAGGTCATCAATTGGAAGTCATGGACAACCTGCCAAATAGTTATGTAAATAAGAAGCAGCATTGATGCATCAGGTTAGACTGTTGGATGGACATGTATAACTGTGATCACTTACCCAGCCAGAACTCGGAGTTCAGGTTACCAAACCCATTCTTATAATCATCCCACTCCCGATAGAAGTCTGTGCTCCCGTCCATCCTTCTCTGGAAGACCTACAGGAAAGATATCAGGGTTTATCTCAACATGGGCACCACAACTGGGACTATTGTGTGAAGTCTACATACAGGGTCGGACTGGGAACTTAAAGTGGCCCTGGGAAAACCCCTAAAAATGGCTCCATGTTGTAGGTAGTCCAAAAGAACAGAAGGTAGTGCCAACACATGCAGGTAGGGAAACACATATAGGCAGGGACAACAGAACAGCAATACTGTACAAAATACTGCCCCCAAAGAACCAAATACCATAGTGCAGCTCTACCATATGAAACTGTATCCTCATCTTGAGATAAGTATCTGATGCTCCTACATTAAAGGGGTATTCCCATCTCACATATAGCCATATCAATATTTTTACTAATAGAATGTATTTATATAAAATGTACTGCTTAGAAGATTTTCCTATTTGTATATCCATTGTCCCACACACATCAGTCAGGCCGTTGCCCCTAGTTACGACCACCACGGCCATGTAGTAGTGGTGGTCGGCTTGCTCCTTTTCAAACCCGCTCTGAGGTAACCGCTGTATTGTGGACGCACATTAGACGAACATACGGAGACACATCTTAGGGTACTTTCACATCTGCTTTTTGGAAGCGCAGACAAAAATGCTACAACCCTAAGATGTGTCTTTGCATGCTCATGTAATGTGCGTTCACAATACAGCAGTTACCTCAGAGCGGGTTTGAAAAGGAGCAAGCTGACTACCACTATTACAAGACCGCAGTGGTCGTAACTAGGGTCAACGGCCTGACTAATGTGTGTGGAACAATGGATATACAAATAGGTAAATCTTCGGTACATTTTATATAAATACATTCTATTAGTAATAATATTGGTATGGCTATATCTAACTATACAAACTACATTTGTGAGATGGGAATACTCCTTTAATTAAAGACGAACTCCCGCAAAAAATGTTATTCCATGTCCTGCTAGAAATGTACATGATGTAATTAGTAGTGGATGTCATTTTCTTACCAGTGTCTGTATTTTTGACTTATATCATCCTGAAGTTTCTCATCTGTGTCATGTGACTAGGAATTATACTCACCAACTCACACATAGACTTATGTGTGGACAGGAAGTCTATTTCTCTATGTATTCCTATGGGAGTTTCACTCCGAGTCCTATAGGAATGAATAGAGCAGTGCAGGGGCGGACTGGAAACTTAAAGTGGCCCTGGAAAGGATACTAAAAGTGGCCCCATTTTGTAGTCCAAACTGATGGAAGGCAGGGCCAGCAATACCATATTGTGGCACATTGTACCACCCCAACAGAGGTAAATACCACAGTCCATCACAAAATACATCCCCATAAACTTCCACTGGTTGGCCATGAGGAGGACTCAGGCGGCCTTCTGGGCACCGACCCACCGGGAAGTTTCCCTGTAAGGTCTATAGCCAATCCGCCCCTGGAGCAGTGACTGACTTCCTGTTCTGGGTCAGTTGGAGGTCAGGGAGTTGGTCACATGACTCAGCTACAATAAGAAGAAAGTGGATAACTCTCAATTTGAGTCCCTGATAAGAAGATGACATTCACTACAGATTATATCATGCACCTTTCTAACAGAGAATAAAAGTTTTTTCGGGTGTTCTTCTTTAATGCTGAGAGCAACAGATATTTATGTACCTGGCAGGTTGACCATGTGGAGGCCTTGGGTGGCCCCCTGGGCATCGGCCGACCGGGAAATTTCCCTATAGGATCTATAGGCCAGTCCGCCACCCTGTCTACATATGACATATTGAACAATCCAAATTAAGAATGACAGAGGTCACCATCTTGTGACTATATGATGACCAGATCCAATCAAGCTCCATGCCACCAAACAGATGATTGATAATTAAGTCTCCAATACTTACAATCCATCCTCCTCCATCAGTCTCCATGTCACAAAACACAGTCAACATCTTTCCTTTGTCTCCTCCTAGATATATGGTAAAAGTACCGTTCCGAACCTCTCCATTCATCCTCTGCTCCCAGCAGTCCCGGGGATATAAGAACCTTAAGCGAACTAAAGGGAGATCAAGTATTATCTTCTTAAAGATATTTTCTTTGCAGTATATACAAGCATAGGAAATGTTCTAGATTTCATGTAGGGAAAGTGGCATCTTCCTCACTTTCCCTTTTCACTACCTGCAGAATCTATGGAAATATTTAAAAACATCCTCCATAACCCCCAAAAAATCTGTCTAGTTGAATACAGTAAATAGTGGATGGAGAGGAGGGAGGTGCGGCTGCAGTGTATCTCTGAGACTGCCTGCTTTGAGAGGGGAGGAGGAGCAGCAGGTGAGACATCCAATTGGTTTAGACAATGTACAGTGCCTTACGAAAGTATTCGGCCCCCCTGGAACTTTTCAACCTTTTGCCACATTTCAGGCTTCAAACAAAAAGATATAACATTTTACATTTTTGGTGAAGAATCAACAACAAGTGGGTCACAATTGTGAAGTGGAACAACATTTTTTGGATCATTTAAACTTTTTTTGTAATAATAAAACTGAAAAGTTGGGCGTGCAAAATTATTTGGCCCATTTACTTTCAGTTCAGAAAACTCCCTCCAGAAGTTCATTGAGGATCTCTGAATGATCCAATGTTGTCCTAAATGACTGATGAAGAGAAATAGAATCCACCTGTGTGTAATCAAGTCTCCGTATAAATGCACCTGCTCTGTGATAGTCTCAGGGTTCTGCATCATGAAGACCAAGGAACACACCAGGCAGGTCCCTGATACTGTTGTGGAGAAGTTTAAAGCCGGATTTGGATACCAAAAGATTTCCCAAGCTTTAAACATCTCAAGGAGCACTGTGCAAGCGTCATATTGAAATGGAAGGAGGATCAGACCACTGCAAATCTACCAAGACCCGGCCGTCCCTCTAAACAAGGAGAAGACTGATCAGAGATGCAGCCAAGAGGCCCATGATCACTCTGGATGAACTGCAGAGATCTACAGCTGAGGTGGGAGAGTCTGTCCATAGGACAACAATCAGTCCAACACTTCACAAATCTGCCCTTTATGGAAGAGTGGCAAGAAGAAAGACATTTCTCAAAGATATCCATAAAAAGTCTGGTTTACAGTTTGCCACAAGCCACCGGTGAGACACCAAACATGTGGAAGAAGGGGCTCTGCTCGGAGGAAACCAAAATCCAACTTTTTGGAATCAATGCAAAACGATATGGTTGGTGTAAAAGCAACACAGCTCATCACCATGAACACACCATCCCCACTGTCAGACATGGTGGTGGCAGCATCATGGTTTGGGCCTGCTTTTCATCAGCAGGGACAGGGAAGATGGTTAAAATTGATGGGAAGATGGATGGAGCCAAATACAGGACCATTCTGGATGAAAACCTGTTGGAGTCTGCAAAAGACCTGAGACTAGGACGGAGATTTATCTTCCAACAAGACAATGATCCCAAACATAAAGCAAAATCTACAAGGGAATGGTTCAAAAATAAAGGTATCCAGGTCTTAGAATGGTCAAGTCACAGTCCAGACCTGAATCCAATTGAGAATATGTGGAAAGAGCTGAAAACTGCTGTTCACAAACACTCTCCATCCAACCTCAAAGAGCTCCAGCTGTTTTGCAAGGAAGAATGGGCAAGAATTTCAGTCTCTAGATGTGCAAAACTGATAGAGACATCCCCCAAGAGACCGCAGCTGTAATTGCAGCAAAGTATTAATGCAAGGGGGCTGAATAATTTTGCACGCCGCACTTTTCAGTTTTATTATTACAAAAAAAGTTTAAATGATCCAATAAATTTCGTTCCACTTCACAATTGTGACCCACTTGTTGTTGATTCTTCACCAAAAATGTAAAATGTTATATCTTTTTGTTTGAAGCCTGAAATGTGGCAAAAGGTTGAAAAGTTCCAGGGGGCCAAATACTTTCGCAAGGCACTGTAGCTGTTGATTTTGACCAGGAATCTGCCCACTTAGCAAGTATGGAGAGAGCAGGTGTGCATATACAGAAACCTCCAGGAGGAAGGACTAATCTACTGTTGGACTTTTGACTGCATACATTATATATGACTGGGCTGGTGTCTTACGTGTTCTTTGGGCAGGTCTGCATTGACTTTCAGCAGTAACGGGTGTTTTTACATCTTCTCTTAGCACCTGGAATGCTGTAAACTCCACATTTTGGATGGGAAATCCTTCTGTTATTTACATTTGGAAGCCCCTGGGAACAGACTTTGGAGACCCGCCTATAATAGCTCAGACCTGCAGGAAGCTTCCAGCCTGAGTTATGTGAATGGCATCCAAAGTGATTTCATTTTTGGACATGACACATTGTATTCTGCCCCGAGCCGTCAACGATCATGAATCAATATGAGCGATCGTACATTTACTCCGTCATTATTAAGTGACTGCTGATTTATTTTTCAGTTTGTCCAATAAGCCAATCCTTCTTCCTCGGCTTCACTGGTGAAAGTTAGAGTAATTCATAAAAAACCATCAGAGATGGAAACAATGTGGGGAGGGTGTGCTAGCTGGAGATCAGTAAGGAATCGGTGGCAGGTAGACATGTCGTGGTCTGTATAGAACATCACTGGACCACAGACCACCACTGAAGGAGCTGGCAGAGGTCATAGACATCTATGAGTGTTGGGATCATGAGAAGTGCCACATTTTTAGTTTTGTGCACTAAGCAAGCAATTCTAGTGCCCCCTAGAATTAATAATGCCCCTATTAGCACCCTCCAAAATTGATAATGCCCACATTAGTGCCCACTAGTAATACTAATACATACATTAGTGCCCCCCAGTAATATTCATGCCCCCATTAGTTCCCCCCAGAATTAATAATGCCCCCATTAGTGCCCCCCAATAGTAATGCCTCCATTAGTTCCCCCCTAGTAATATTAATTCCACCATTAGTGCTTCCCAGAATTAATAGTGCCCCCATTAGTGCCCCCGGTAATAGTAATGCCTCTAGTAGTTCCCTTTATTAATATTAATGCCCCAATTAGTGCCCTGCAGAATTAATAATGCCCCCATTAGTGCCCCCCCAATAGTAATGCCTTCATTAGTTCCCACCTAGTAACATTAATGCCCCTATTAGTGCCCCCAGTAATAGTAATGTCTCTAGTAGTTCCCTTTAGTAATATTAATGCCCCCACTAGTGCCCCCAGAATTAATAATGCCCCCATTAGTGCCCCCAGTAATATTAATGCCCCAATGAGTGCCCTCCAGAATTAATAATGCCCCTGTTAGCTCCCATGAGAATTAACCGTACCCTTATTAGAGCCCCCAGTAATAGTAATGCACCCATTAGTGCCCTCGGTGATACTAATGCCCCCATTAGTGCCCCCCAGTAATAGTAATGCTCCAATTAGTGCCCCCCAGATTTAATAGTGAACCCATTAGAGCCACCCAATAATATTAATGTCCCCAATAGTGCCCCCAGTAATATTAATGCCCCCATTAGTGCCCCCAGTAATATTAATGCCCCCATTAGTGCCCTCCAGAATTACTAGTTCCCCCCAATAATAATAATGCCCCCTTCTCTGCTTGAGCAAAAAAAATAAATCACCTCATCCATTTGATGGTGCTGTGTTGAACACTCATTGCTGACTGGAAGCTCAGGACAGGACCTGCGCTCCGGCGTGA
This sequence comes from Rhinella marina, assembly GCA_900303285.1. NCBI lineage: Eukaryota > Metazoa > Chordata > Amphibia > Anura > Bufonidae > Rhinella > Rhinella marina. Next base: position 265,000 of record ONZH01007661.1, on the reverse strand, counting down.
TGATGTTTTGCAGGTCCTGCTGCTTCCAGTCAATCCCGTGAAACATCATCACGCTGGAGCACAGGTCAGATGGATGAGGTTAGGTTTTTTTTTTTTCTTTTTAATACAAGGAAGGAAGGGGGGGGGGATCGGGAGGTAAAGGCCTGTACTAATGAGCGCTCCATGATGGAAGCGCTCATTAAAAACAGTCCATAAATTACCGGCTTGGCCAGTGAGTTACTGGCTGGTTGGCAACCCTAACCGTATCTGAAATGTCTCCATTTATTTTCATTACTTGTCTTTTACTTCCCCCAATTCTAACGAGCTGCAAAATGTATTACTGCTATCTGCCCATAAAATAGATAGATAGATAATCCTCAAGGAAAACAGGTTATTGAATCCACTTTAGATAAATCCACAGAAAACGAGGCAGCACTCCAATATGTGGTGAATGGGTGAAGACCAAGGGTAATAAAAGGGTCTTCACCCATTCACCGCATATAGGAGTGCTGCCTTCTGTGGATTTAGATAGATAGATAGATAGATGTTCTCTCTCCCCATCTCCATTATTCACATGGCAGCAGAGGACAATACATAGTCTCACAGCAGCCGTTTTCCCTCTACTAATCTTCACAGAGGCCTCTGTGCCTTTGTCCGCACAGTTCTGCTGCTGTGACAAGGATGATATGGATCAGATGTCATACGCACTGGAAGGACTCCCAAACCTTCTACGACTGATGCCAGGAATGTGATATCATTAAAGACATCTTCTTGTTTGTCACATTTTAGTTTGCTGAACAAGCATTGAAATCAGCTTTACCATGCAAGAAAAATTATAAGGAAAAATCCTGGCCGCCACCAAGAGATTTTACAAGCAGCGGATGAAACGGTAATGAAAACGCCATGTGATGTCTGCACGATGTAACCCTTCATCACACAACAAAAGAACGTGGCTCTTCTAACTGCACATCTAGTCCTTATGTCTCTTTATATACCGTGCTCCATAGGAGCAGTATTATAGCAGTTATATTCTTGTACATAGGAGCAGTATTATAGTAGTTATATTCTTGTACATAGGAGCAGTATTATAGTAGTTATATTCTTGTACATAGGAGGCAGTATTATAGCTGTTATATTCTTGTATATAGGAGCAGTATTATAGTAGTTATATTCTTGTATATAGGAGGCAGTATTATAGTAGTTATATTCTTGTACATAGGAGCAGTATTATAGTAGTTATATTCTTATACATAGGAGCAGTATTATAGTAGTTATATTCTTGTACATAGGAGCAGTATTATAGTAGTATATTCTGTACATAGGAGGCAGTATTTAGTTTATTCTTGTACATAGGAGCAAGTATTATAGTAGTTATATTCTTGTACATAGGGAAGTATTATAGTAGTTATTTCTTGTCATAGGAGCAGTATTATAGTAGTATATTCTTGTACATAGGAGTAGTATTATAGTAGTTATATTCTTGTACATAGGGCAGTATTATAGTAGTTATATTCTTGTACATAGGAGGCAGTATTATAGTAGTTATATTCTTGTACATAGGAGGCAGTATTATAGTAGTTATATTCTTGTACATAGGAGAAGTATTATAGTAGTTATATTCTTGTACATAGGAGACAGTATTATAGTAGTTATATTCTTGTACATAGGAGCAGTATTATAGTAGTTATATTCTTGTACATAGGAGTAGTATTATAGTAGTTATATTCTTGTACATAGGGGCAGTATTATAGTAGTTATATTCTTGTACATAGGGGCAGTATTATAGTAGATATATTCTTGTACATAGGAGCAGTATTATAGTAGTTATATTCTTGTACATAGGGGCAGTATTATAGTAGTTATATTCTTGTACATAGGGGCAGTATTATAGTAGATATATTCTTGTACATAGGAGCAGTATTATAGTAGTTATATTCTTGTACATAGGAGCAGTATTATAGTAGTTATATTCTTGTACATAGGGGCAGTATTATAGTAGATATATTCTTGTACATAGGAGCAGTATTATAGTAGTTATATTCTTGTACATAGGGGCAGTATTATAGTAGTTGTATTCTTGTACATAGGAGCAGTATTATAGTAGTTATATTCTTGTACATAGGAGCAGTATTATAGTAGCTATATTCTTGTATATAGGAGCAGTATTATAGTAGTTATATTCTTGTACATAGGAGCAGTATTATAGTAGTTATATTCTTGTACATAGGAGCAGTATTATAGTAGTTATATTCTTGTACATAGGAGCAGTATTATAGTAGTTATATTCTTGTACATGGGAGCAGTAGTATTATAGTAGTTATATTCGTGTACATAGGAGCAGTATTATAGTAGTTATATTCTTGTACATAGGAGGCAGTATTATAGTAGTTATATTCTTGTGCATAGGAGGCAGTCTTATAGTAGTTATATTCTTGTACATAGGAGCAGTATTATAATAGTTATATTCTGGTACATAGGAGCAGTATTATAGTAGTTATATTCTTGTACATAGGAGCAGTATTATAGTAGTTATATTCCTGTACATAGGAGCAGTATTATAGTAGTTATATTCTTGTACATAGGAGCAGTATTATAGTAGTTATATTCTTGTACATAGGAGCAGTATTATAGTAGTTATATTCTTGTACATAGGAGGCAGTATTATAGTAGTTATATTCTTGTACATAGGAGGCAGTATTATAGTAGTTATATTCTTGTACATAGGAGGCAGTATTATAGTAGTTATATTCTTGTACATAGGAGGCAGTATTATAGTAGTTATATTCTTGTACATAGGAGCAGTATTATAGTAGTTATATTCTTGTACATAGGAGCAGTATTATAGTAGTTATATTCTTGTACATAGGAGGCAGTATTATAGTAGTTATATTCTTGTACATAGGAGGCAGTATTATAGTAGTTATATTCTTGTACATAGGTTCATCCTGTTTGCTCTCAGGCATACAGGTGTCTTCTTATTGTCAGAGGTGTAGTTTGAAGCTCCTGGGCCCAATTGCAAAATCTGCAACAGGGCTCCACCAACCAAGTTCCATTTTGTCTGATGTCTTACTATGGGCCAGAAGCACTGATTTAATTCTTATTTGCTGAAACATTGAATAGAAACTACAACTGCATCCCCCTCCTCTCCTCTTCTCTGTCTTATCTCTGAACTGTCTTATAATAGATTATTTTTGATAGACTGAGGAAGTTTCTAAGCAATTATTGATGGACCCCCCTTAAATCAGTGCATGTTAGTTCATGAGACGGGTTTGTGCTCTTAACTCTGTCTATCCCAATGACCTAAGATAAGCACAAAGTAATGTGGTGACCCTGACCAGGCTACAATTATTTATCATGAACTCTTTTGCCATGTTTCTCTCTCTTAAATTGTATTCCTCTTATTTTACAGAGAACGTTAACTTTTCCCCGAATATTTATCTGATTCTTTTTTCACAAACATTTTAATTGGAAGCAAATTTGTGTTTTCTTTCAGAAGTGACTACTCGATGTCCGGACACAAATGCATTCAGTTCTTGGAGCAATAAATAAAGGACATTTATCTACAATTCTTTCTGTCCTATTTTTATAAGGATTTTTGGATTTTCAGGGTACTTTAGAATGAATTTGCACACTTCCAGGATCAGGAATATTGCTACATTGGATACTTCTGTAGAGGATAAAGAAATCTATGTATGTGGCCTTTTGCCATTAAATTGCTTTGAAAGCTCTTGTTGCCCCCTTGGACATCAGATTTGGGAGATTTAATCCCCAATGTCTTTTTTTTCAAGATTAGAAGGAGGACTGTATTTCCTTAGGATATGTTCCTTCTTTTGAACCAAAAGGACAGGCATGCATGAAGTAGATCTTGTCATGTCCAAGGTTCCTAAATCTTGCTTAAAGGGGTTGTCCCATGAAAAATATTCTACAGTTTTCAAACCAGCACCTGGATCTGAATACTTTTGTAATTACATGTAATGAAAAATGTTGTACAGCTACTGAGTTATTCAGTAAACTGTATCTGTATAGGGCCACTTAATTTCTTATTTCTTTGTCCTGCTCACTGAGAAGGCTGCACATGCTCAGTTTCATCCTTTAACTGCCTCCTGAGCTGTGATAGGGAGAGCTGAAACATGCCCCCTGATCTGTGATAGGGAGAGCTGAGACACGCCTCCTGAGCTGTGATAAGGAGAGCTGAGACACGCCCCCTGAGCTGTGATAGGGAGAGCTGAGACACGCCCCCTGAGCTGTGATAGGGAGAGCTGAGACACGCCTCCTGAGCTGTGATAGGGAGAGCATGGACACGCCCCCTTAGCTGTAGCAGAAAAGACACTCCCCTGAGCTGACAGCTTGATATAAATCTAGCAGAGCAATGAATGGGGAGATCTCTGGATCCATGTGAGGTACAGGGCTGGTTCTAGCTTTGTTAGAAAGGTATTGTCATGTTCTGTATGATGTCTGATTTTAATTTTTTACATTATTCATGGGATAACCACTTTAAATGGGGTCTCCAAAACACTTTTCATATTGCCAGGTAGTGAGTAGGAATTAGAACAAGAAAAAGTCAACTGTCCAGCTCCCATATTCTCCTAATCTGGTTCCCACTGGACCACAAACGTGATTTCTTGCATACACTCACATGACCTCTGTCCGCTAATCAATGGGCTGTGTCTACGTGTCACTGCTGAGACCACTGATTGATCAGCAGTGGTGATGTGCAGGTCGATGGCACATCACACTTTCGGTCCAGCAGGCCGGAAGGGGAGGAGAAAAGAGCTCAGTCCTTGGAGAACAAACTTTAGTAACAGGTGATATTTCTTTATATTTAATCCCTGATCCCTCTTTATCAATATTTAATGGGGTTCCTGGAGTTTACTAACTGCAGGAACTGCTGAGTGCTGAGATATGGGCCCACGTTACAAAAAGTTATAATCCTTAAAGGCTACAGTATGTACACTTTTGGAGCAATTGTTTTATAGTTGCATTTTATTTATTTTGGGGTAAAAATAATTTTTTCAATTGGTCATTATTAAAAATATTCAGCCGTTCTGTCACAGAGAGCTAACTGTTTGTCTAGCTGCGAGAATCGTACTTTCACTTTCATTTTGTACCGGTATAATTACCTTTATGTCTAAATTAATAAAAGGTCCTAAATGCTTATTTAAGCCACATTCTTAATTATTATTGAGCTATAATGAGTGTTTAGGAGGTCAGAGATCAGAGATAAGGAGCTGTTAGCTAATCTCCCAGAAGGAACACAGTAAAAATACAGAACATGCTACTAAAGAATCTTAAGGCTGTACAGAGAAAGGGGCTCCAAATGTTTAATAAAGAGCAATTGAAAAATGTTTTTTAGCTCAACATAAGTTCAATGCAATAATAATATAAAAAAAAATACCCCCAAAGGTGTACATAGGTTTTAAAGAAAGACTCCCACCAGACAGACACCTGTAATCAACTATGTACTGTACCCAATGGTACTTTATTTTGTGGTGCTAACCTAATGTGAACACAGTATGCAAAGTAAGGCAGCCACAACTGCAACTCCTGGTGGCACCAAAGTGATGCAGCAATCACTTTAATTCTGCTTTTAAAATGGAAGTTTGGGATCTGATTCAGAGGATGCGATGGGCGAGAGGTTTAATTAAAACAAAAATAGAAAAAAAAATTGTCTCTCTTCTCTTCCACACCTCCCTCATGTAAAGCACATGGGAATCCCTCTAATAGATAATAGCCTTTTCTTGTTCCCTGATCTCTATTGCACCCATTGTGAACAACTCTGTGTCCTGACAATGAACAGAGCTGCTCCATGTGTCTCACAGGAGGAAATCTCAGCTTGAGTTTTATGAAGTCAATCATAGTAGTATCTTTATGTGTATGTCTTCCACTTTTCTATCAAGTCAAAGGCAGAGAAGCTCAACGTCTCCCCCTGTCTGGACTCCTGACCATTTGTTACTCGATCTAGGATCTGTCGCCCATTACTCACCTGTGGTGAAAGAGGTTGAGATGGGAGCAGAGCTTGTTCTCCCTCTTATGGCTTTAAGATGGACTCGATACTGAGTTGAAGGATTGAGTTGGCTTATCGTGAAGGAAGAAAGATGAGGCAACAGACGAATCTCCTGAAAGATTCCAATATATCTGACACCAGCTCGTGGAAATATAGACAAATGGATTATGTACGAAAATAATTATTCAGATCACACAAAAAATACTTGTAGAATTATTCCACATATAATCTTATATCATGACTCCAGTCACATCCACCGACATCTCTGTTTCTGCTGTTCTCTGCTTGAAATCTGCAAACACTATTGCTGTCAGATACAACTCTCATAGCTATGATGAGATCCTATAATGCATAGCTCTTTGTTGTATTATATTTTGGGAGTTCTAGTTTTTTTTTCACAAAAAAAAATTTGATTTGGCAGAATCAGTTGATGGATTCTATTTGGATCCAAATCGATTCTAGTGAAATCAAAAGGGTCCCAATTGGCTTGAAATTTTGTTTATGACTCTCTGAGGTCACCTAGGACTAGAGATGAGCGAATCATCCAAAATTTGCTTCGCCGAATGTTCGTCGAATTTTTCAAAAGATTTGTACTTCTAACGAATATATTCGGCCGAATCTGCGTACAAAGCACACATTATTATCTGGAACATTCACACACTAATAACGAACATACAGTTCTTAAAGGTGCGCAACTTATGTGAACACGTACGCATGAAACGTACAAAATTGCGTATGAATCCTCAGCGTACTATTGTCTAACGATTGCGTAATACGCAGGCACTCACAACACTAGGCTTTGCTGGAGCGGAATGGTGGAGCAGGAGGAACGCTGACCCCTGGCTACATATGGATACTGTATCAGCAGATGACAGCAGATCATCCGGCTGAGACTGAGATGAGCGTGCCATCCACTCCACTATGTCATCCACTTTCTCCTCCATTATATTTGCGCCTTGGTTGGTTAGCCTGGTGGAACAACAGCCAAGTATTGCGAATACTACAAGTAGAAGCTCCAGTTACAGGTCCTTTGGCACTGCTGACCTGTGCCACCTTCTTCTTTTTTTTAGAGCTCGAGGTCTGGCTGGAACTGGACCCCTTTTGCTTTTCCATGCCAGACATTTTCACTTGACTCTGTGGCCCTGCAGCTGGTCTTTGTCCCTGTCTCTCTCTCCCTGTCTCTCTCCCTGCCTGATTAATTACTGGCCCTGCACTGGCCCTGCACTTGCCCTGCAGTATCCCTGATATGTTAATATCGATTCCTAGAACAATTACACCCCAATTTTAACAACACAGGTCTCAGAGTCTCAGAACTTGACACACAGTGCTTCTGCTCATCTCAGCAGACGCAGCAGAAGTGATGCGTCACTGGCTTACCGAGCCTGAGCCAATCAGAGCAAGCCCTGCCCACTAGGTCAGATGACCACTTTCTTCCCGGGTTTTTTGCCGCACGAATAACGAACTAACAGTAAAAGTTCGCTAATTAACTGAATTCGTACGCAACAGCGTATAGAGTAACTTATATGTAGCATTAGCGTACAATTTATCGGACAAGTACGTAGCGAATGCGTAGAAAGCTTTAAGAATATTTTCGAATCTAACGGAGCGAATCTCAAAAAATTTGGTGAATTCGGAGCTTCCCAAAAATAAGCGGCGAATAGATTCGCTCATCTCTACCTAGGACTCACATTTATTCTCTCATCTCTCATTTTTTGATTTTTTTTTTGTATTTATTTTATTTCTTCTCTTTCTGTCATCAAAATTTGCCAAAATCTAATCACCAAATATTGGAATTCGGATCCACTTTGAATTTTTACTAAATTTGTGTTGAATCTGATTAGTTTAGAATCGATTCACAATTCTATAATCAGGATTTATGTTTGATATATCTCTATCGGTCTGATAAACAATTGAGAGGTTTAGGTTTGCCGTACCTTAACTTCACCCTCTGGTGTTTGATAGGTCAACAGATACCCATCAGGCAGGGCATCCGGAGCTTTCCATGTAATCAGTGCACTGCGAGCCGTGATCTGACTAGCTGTGAGATCCCGAGGACTGTCTGCACCTGGATGTGAAAGAAGGCACCATCAAAGAGGTTGTAAATTTCTACATATTATACGAAATAAATGCCCCAGAGAGTCTTTTTACCCAAGAAAACAACAAGTGAGAAGAGTTCCACTCACTAGTGATGAATGATGTGGACGTTGGTGCGCTGGTCATGGATCCTTGTGAACTTTGCACACTGACAAAGTATTCGGTGTGAGGATGTAAACCAGTCAGAGGGAACTCAGTTCTATCACCAGGAACTGGTACTGTGACCAAGGGGACTGCAAGAGAGGATAGGATGTATGATTGGTTCAGATTAGATGGGACCAAGATGATCTGCAACCAAGGATGGGCATAGACCATTATTGGCACAAATCGAGATATCGTTGGTAGCAAAATGGTCTTCTAGAGGGATGGTCCTCACAGAGAAGAGAACTAATATGTATACTATATAATAGATTTGAAAATCTGGATTAGGTTAGGAGTGATTATTACGGATAATTCAATGTGTAGCCCACCGGACAAGACTTTTCTTACTGTTTTCTGCTCTGTAAGTGACCAAATATCTGTCCACAGGTCCTGTAGGAGCTTCCCAGCGCAGGAGAGCTGACACTTCTGTGACGTCATGGGCCTTCAAAGAGCGGGGACCACCTCCAGCTGTGATAGAAAATTTTTGAATTAGAGAATGTTGTTTTCTTTTTTTTACTTTTGTGTTGTTTATGTAAGTGTGCCAAAAATTTATAGGCACTGACTTAGCTTCATAAAATAACCTGTAGTAAATAAGTCCGTCATGGGCTGACTTTCCTCAAATCCCCGCACAGACACCACAGTGACCTCATATTGGGTTCCTGGGATGAGACGTTTCAATTGGGTGCTGGTTCCAGAAACACTAATGCTCTCAGGTTCTCCTAAAATATTAGGTTATACATCAGAGGAAAAACTGTTCTAGATATTTTAACTTCTGAAATACCGTACAGTATTCAAGATTACCTCCATCGGCTAGTTGATAGGACACTTTGAATGTGGTTGTTTCAGGATTTGGTGGGTCCCAACTAACAATGGCTGAGGTCTCCTCAATGTTGGTGAATCTAAGTTTCTTTGGGGCTTCCAAATCTAGAACAAAAAGTTAAATCTCAAATTGGTGAAAGCATTAAATCTCTTAAATGATTATTATGTGCCACCACAGACAAAAATGTTTTTATTAGGATATAAGCAACGGTAAGCCAATGTGAAAGCCTTCAAAAATTAACATGTGTACATCTAATTATTCAGATATTCCTTCACAATACCTAAAACTAGAGAAGATGGTGCCAATCAATGCTAGTGTTAAGATGAAATATATCAACAAATAAAAATTTTTGAGAATCAATGGGAGTTCCAGCTTGTAGGACCCCACCTTTGGTTTCTCCTGATATATCTTTATGACTAGTTAAAGGGTTGTCTACTTTGAATAATCCCTGCTTGTTAGAGGTGTCTTTTCACCATACGTAGAGTGTCCCCACTGCTGTGCTCCCCAATAATCGGGGTAATATGTGGGAAACTTGGCATTAGATCTTCAGTTTCACTTCGGAATATAAGGCATTACACAGTGTCTATTCAAATCAGTGGGTTGTCTGTGTAATAGAGGACACGACCGGTTCTCCACAGCAAAAGACACTCTTTGAAACCAATCTCCACTCAGGTCAAGAGATGAGAATCCCTAACAAAGCCTATTAATGTGGGTTATAGTCAAGACAACCTCTTTAAAAATTTTGTTTTTTATTACCTAGAGGCCCCGTCTTTCCAGTGGCTTGAAGACTACTATCTTCTTTTCCATTTACGATACGGTGCAGTTTAACAGTGTAGACGGTATCTGGTTGTAAACCCGACAGAAGGATGGTCCTTTCTGTTCCCTCAACTGTCATTGTATTGGAAGACTCTTCTTGACCTTGGACAGCATATCCAACAATAAAGGAATCAAATTCACCCTCTGGAGCCTCCCAAGAGACGTGAATGGCGTGTGGACCATGTGGAGATAAGTATAGGTCACTGTCGATAGGAGGACCTTGTGTTTCAAGAATTCTTGCTAGAAAATTCAAAAATATCAAAAATGAAATAAAAGAAAATTACTCAATAAAAATTCTAATATAAATTAAAATAAAGAAGCTTCTTCTGCAATTCCAGTCACTACCCAGAAACACACTGTCCATCATGGATGTTGTAGTGTAAGGTTAGCTTCTGGTGTTCGGGCAGAGAATGCCAGGAATCGGCCAGACATAAAATGATTCTCGGCATATGTGCCAGCTAGTGGCCAGATCTCTGCCGGCCCATACCGGACACTAGCCTAACTAACACTAACTTGAACCATTCAGGTGTCCATGGTGTAGTATATCACTATATACATCGTATTACCTGTCGTAACCTCTGTGGATAAGGGCATGCTCCTCTTCTCCCCTCTTAGACCATAGGCATTGCATTCATATCTGCTAGCTGGAAGCAGTCCTTGGACAATGGTGCTGGTTTGTTCTCCTGAAATCTCAATTTCTCTAATTCTACCATCAGGATCACGACATTGGACTATAATGAAGTCAAAAGGAACTTTTCCTTCCACTGTCCATGATAACTTTATGGTTTCCTGGGTCACATCAGATACCACAAGCTTGACCAGGCGGGCATCCAAGAGAGAAGCAGGTGACGGAGCAACTTTTCTTGGCACTGTAAAAATTGTAGGATTAATTTTACGATAACTTTTACTCTACGCAATTCATGGTGAAATGTTTCTAGTCACAGTCTTTTTAGGATTTCTATGCAGTATGCCGCCGGTCACATTGTTAAGACGGCAATACATTGTTATGTCCACAAGATGATATAGGCAAAGATAGCAGTGCCTTTCTGACTTTTTTTTTGTAAATTATGTACTTACAGATATTACTGCCTACCTGTTTGTCCTTAAAGATAATGTGGTATAGATAGTACTGCCTCCCTGTAAATTATGTAGTCACAGACGTTAATGCTTCCCTGTCTTTTCCAGTAAATAATGTAGGTACAGATAGTACTGCCTCCCTGTGTCTCCTTGTAAATTATCTACATAGAGATAGTACTACCTCCCGGCCTCTCCCTGTAAATTATGTAGTCACAGATATTAATGCTTCCCTTTCTCTTCTGGTAAATAATGTAGGTACAGATAATATTGGTCCCCTGTCTTTCCCTGTAAATGATGTAGGTACAGACAGTACTGCCTCCCTATCTCCTTTTAAGTGATGTAGCTAGAGATAGTACTGCCTCCTTGTCTCTCCATGTAAATTATGTAGGTACAGCTAGTATTGTCCTGTTTCTCCTTGTAAATAATGTAGGCACAGATAGTACTGCCTCCCTGTCTCCTCCTGTAAATGATGTAGGTACAGATAGTACTGCCTCTCTGTCTCCTCCTGTAAATGATGTAGGTACAGATAGTACTGCCTCCCTGTCTCTCCCTGTAAATTATGTAGGTACAGATAGTACTTCCTCCCTGTCTCTCCCTGTAAATGATATATGTACAAACAGTACTGCCTCTCTGTCTCCTCCTGTAAATGATGTATGTACAGATAGTACTGCATCCCTGTCTCTCCCTGTAAATGATATATGTACAAACAGTACTGCCTCCCTGTCTCCTCCTGTAAATGATGTAGGATCAGATAGTACTGCCTTTCTGTCTCTCCCTTTAAATGGTGTAGGCAGAGATAATGCTATCTCATGTCTCTACTTGTAAATGATGACGGTACAAATAATACTGCTTCCCTCTCACTGGAAATTATGTAGGTACATATAGTATTGCCCCCTGTCTTTCCTTATAAATTATGATGGTACAGATAGTACTGCCTCCCTGTCTCTTCCTGTAAATGATGTAGTTAAAGATAGTACTGCCTCCCTGTCTCTTCCTGTAAATGATGTAGGTAAAGATAGTACTGCCTCCCTGTCTCTTCCTGTAAATAATGTAGGTACAGATAGTACTACCTCCCTGCCTCTCCCAGTAAATGATGTATGTACAGATAGTACTGCCTTCCTGTCTCTTCCTATAAATGACATAGGTACAGGTAGTACTGCCTCCATGTCTCTTCCTGTAAATGATGTAGGTACATATAGTACTGCCTCTCTGTAAATGATGTAGGTACATATAGTACTGCCTCTCTGTAAATGATGTAGGTACATATAGTACTGCCTCCCCCTGTAAATGATGTAGGTACAGATAGTACTACCTCCCTGTCTCTCCCTGGAAATGATGTAGGTACAGATAGTACTGCCCCCTTGTCTTTCCTTGTAAATGATGATGGGACAGATAGTACTGCCTCCCTGTCCCTCCCTGCCTCTCTATCTCTTCCTGTAAAGGATATAGGTATAATGCCCTCTGATCTGCTCTGTACATGTTATAGCCACACATGGCATTCCCTCCCTGTCTCTTCTTTTCATTCATTATTATGTTTATGAAATAGTCACAGTGAGCTGCGGGGGTGGCACCATCACCTGTGGTGGTCTCAACTATGGATGCTTTGCTTCTCTTTCCTCCAGAAATTCCATACAGAATAAACTTATATCTCTTTCCAGGCTTTAAGTTTTCAACCTCTGTAGAACGTTGGTGCTTATCAAAAGTTACTTCCTGCATCTTTCCTTCGGTGTCACGGTACATAAGGAGAAACGTGTCAAATTCTCCACTAGTGACTTCCCAAGAGAGACGGACTGACTCACTGTAGACGTCAGAAGCTGAGAAGGAATCCAGACGTGGAGGCATGGCCTTCTCTGGAGAAGAACAAACATCAAACATTGTAAGTGAAGACAACAATAGAAATGGTGTAGTAAAACATCTAATGTTCTGTGGATCATAGGAGCCAAGAACTTCTGTTTGCCATTCCGGTGTGACTATCATGAGATAAGGAAGTCTCATCATTCAAGTGGTTCTCTCTCCATTACAACTCTTCCAAATCTGTCCTATTAGGGTGTCTGGGTGGCAAAAAAGAGAGGGGGCTGCTATAACAGAGACACACTAACAACATAAATTGGCCTGTGGTACTACTTTTCGCCAGTAGAGGCCACTGTAGGAAAAATGTACGGCCAAGTAGAGCTTCCTCACGGCTGATCGTCTACAGTTTGGTCATTGGGAGTTCCTGCATCTGTACTTATCCTGGTTCTCACCTGTGCTGGTTTCTGCTGTCACTGGTTTACTCCTCTTTCCATCAGTTAAACCGTATAAGAAGAACTTATATTTCTTTCCAGGTTTTAGTTCCTTCACATCAAAGGATCTCAAATCGCTTTCTAGATCAACTTCTCTAGGTTTTCCATCTCCATCCCGATAGAATAGAAGAAGAGAGTCAAAATCTCCACCTGAGACCACCCACATAAGATGAACCGAATCACTGTGGACATCAGAGAGGGATAGAGACTCCAGACGTGGAGGCCTCGGCTTTTCTATTGAAGATAAAGAGATGACATAAATATTGTAATAAAGAGTCACCTAGTATAACTCATCAGTGTACAGAAGATGCATCCAGTGTAGGCACAAATACCCAGATTTATAAGGGTACCTGCACACGTGTAATTTTTGGTGCAGAAATTATTTTGAAATTTATGCAATACACTCCGTACCTGTGTGCAGGTCAGCCAAGTGCAAGTGCTCGAACATACAACTATCTGTACAAATTCTTTACAGATTACAAAGTTATACAGAGTGGTTCATAGTACCCATAAATATCTAAGGACTCAGTGTTAAGATGGCACAATCTACATCACCCTGTCTCTAGTACCTGTGAAAACAAATGTTGACTCCGGTTCGCTGTAACTGTCTCCCAAAATCCCTCGAAGCTCCACCGTGTAATTAACCTCAGCAACCAGCCCCGTGATGAGGTATGTCGTCTCGTCCCCTCTTAGGGTATCCTCCTGGAATGGTCCTCCAGGTGGTCCATACTGTATTAAATAGGCATCAAAATCTCCATCCAAAGGTTCCCACGTCACACGGAAGGAATCTGTGCGGATTTCAGAGACAGAAAGAGGGGAAAGGCGTGGAGGGGTTCCTCTATCTGGAGAAGATTCTGGAGAAAAATGTAAGAAAAAAAAAATGATATAGTAAAAAAAAACTATCACATATTTTTTAAAAAAGTTAACCAATTACATGAATGTGACACACGTGGAGGCCATAGTTGATCTCATCCTCTTTAGGTCTTGGTGGTAACAAAAATATCTGCACTAACAGGTGGGATGGGAAACTGTCTGAAAGGTCCCGGACGAAGGGCGTGTAGGGGGAACAAACACCAAACTCTTTCCTGGCAGAACCCAGCACCATAATGTGTGGCCTAGATGATGTTTGCTATGGAACTCCCTCTGTTCTATGAACCCAACCAAGTGCTCTGTATAGAGTCTTATTATACTACTTACTTGCATAGTCCTATACAGTGATTTTGTCATTGCGCCTTCATAATTTTTTGTTATAAAACTACATGGTGGGCCCTCAGGAGCGTTACACATTCTTCTGAACACAACAGAAATTTGTTTCTATAAATCCATTTATCGCTGATCATATAGAAGCTCCGAACCCGGAGCTCACTCTTGGCTAAAGTTATTGCATTTGCTGCTGCCAATGGAGTCAGGAACGGATTGGCCATAGACTTTACAGGGAAATTTCCCGGTGGGCCGATGCCCAGGGCGAGGGTGGACTGGGAACTTAAAGTGGCCCTGGAAAAAATACTAAAAGTGGCCCCGTTTTGTAGTTGGGTCCAAATTTATGGAAGGCAGGGCCAGCAATACCATATTGGTGCACAAATTATACAACCCCAACAGAGCCAAATACCACAGTCCATCACAAAATACTGTCAGCAGCACAAAATACATCCCCAAAAACTTCCACTGGCCAGCCGTGAGGAGGACCCAGGTGGCCCCTTGTTCATCGGCCCACCGGGAAATTTCCCTGTAAGGTCTATGGCCAATCCGCCCCTGGCCCAGGGGGCCACCTGGGCCCCCCTCACAGCCGGCCAGTGAAGATGTATTTTATGCTGGACTGTGGTATTTGGCTCTGTTGGGGTGGTATAATGTGCCACAATATGGTATTGTTGGCCCCGCCTTACATCAACTTGGACCCGACTACAATACGGGGCCACTTTTAGTATTTTTTCCAGGGCCACTTTAAGTTCCCAGTCCGCCCCTGAATGGAGTCTATCTGTATGTGAATAAGTCAACGAGGGCCAGAGAAGCATAAAAATCAGCACAGGCCCAAGATGTGAGCATGCCTCCGTTCTTTACCAATGGGTATACTGGTTACATTACTTGCTATCATAAGACATCATTC
The DNA here is from genome assembly GCA_900303285.1 of Rhinella marina. Lineage (NCBI taxonomy): Eukaryota > Metazoa > Chordata > Amphibia > Anura > Bufonidae > Rhinella > Rhinella marina. Next base: position 249,683 of record ONZH01007661.1, on the reverse strand, counting down.
AGACTAAAGCACAATCGGCGGGGGGCATGAACACTCATAGTTTTGTAGACTTCATTCATAACATTGTATAAATTGTCCATAAAATCCCCATCTATTTTGTGGCACCTAAACAGGATGAGATTCCACCAGGGGAAAGCCCTAGTGTTAAAGTGTAACGGTCATTCTTTTTTTTATTTGTGTAATGTATAGGGGCAGTGATACTGATCATTTTTGTAATATACTTTAATTACCAAATGCGTACATCTCTATTAGAAAAATAGCACTAAAGTGGCCCATTTTGAGCCTTAGCAACGCTCCTCTGTCTTCTGTTTACATAACTGTGGAAACTTGTTAACACTCACTGTGTTATGTAAACAGAAGACAGAGGAGCGTTGCTAAGGCTCAAAATAGGCCACTTTACAGCTATTTTTCTAAGAGAAATGTATGATTTCAGTAATTAATGTATATTACAAAAATGGTCAATATCACTGCCCCTATACATTACAAAATTTAAAAAAAATGAATGACAGTTACACTTTAAATTAGAGGTGCATCCAAGGCAGTGATATTTTTACTGGCATTGTATGTCACTGCACATACTACAAAGCAGAAAAACATCTTAAAAAGATGGGGAATACAATTTATTTTTTCATTAAAAGATATACAGACAGAAACGGGGATTTACTGCTATTCAGAACAGACATTATGCAGGGTGTGGTGGAGAAGCGTATGACTCGTTGGCCAATGTTAGATAAATCAGTCTGAAGTAGATAAGTACAAGATGTGCAGTCTCTGTGTTTGCCCATTTGGGAAAGGTCAAACACTGTGAGCGAAGATTGGTTTCTCCGAAGAAGACGGATGGTCCTCTGGTTTTGTTTGTGGGATGCGATGAGATTAGTCACGGCAAAGCTATTTATTTACTTGCAAGAGGAGGAACAATTAGATTGTTGTGGGCTGGGGATCCCCATGTGTTAGTAAGCTGTGCCTGCAATCAGTGCCGTCTTGATCTATTATCTTGGAGACGGCACTGATGAAGACCACAAAAATATTACTGCTAAACTCATCACTATAATCCTCAACAGAGCGTATACCAATATATAACCTACTCATCATCCTTATAAGATATGATCCTTATTTCTTCCAAATCAGTCAGCCAACAATTAGAATAATAGTAGAGGAGCAGAATAACGCTAGAAGAGCTTCATTCTAGAAGGACATCACCAAACCACTGGGTTCAATCATCAGTAGACATAAGTATAACAACAGTAGGCAAGGTTGTTTTTTAGGTTCCTTGGGCCCACCAGAGATGATTCTGAAGGCCATACAGAAACAGGTGCATCTAGTCTTGTAACTGCAAAGGACGTATAATAAATAAGGTCTAATAGCTTTTCATTGATCCATCTCCTAAAACATACTCTACCGGAAAGTGATCAGCACCAAAGTTAGCTCCACTTGGGGTCATCTTGGGGTCAGCTCATTACTGTGTCAGGATATGAAACCTGTGGCAGATGCCCTTGTATTCTGGCCAGTCAATTTGGTCCTCACAGAATATAAGCATATGACTAGCAGAGCTTCTCTAGTATATATCTCTTTACCATCCATATATTTATAGAATGTGATTCAAAAATCGGTCTGAAAAATGGGTAGAGATTCAGTGATCATCACTGGAAGATCCAGGTGGATTTCGTAGATGATAAATGAGCGCAATTTCAGTATGATGTAAAACAGCTATTGAAGACCACCCATCTACACACAACAGACCAGTATGTAGCTGTGTCATCATAAAAGCATCAAGTTAGCCATACACTTTAGTCTAACGTCAATCAAAAGAGACCATCTCAACCAAAATGATCATTCATTGGGAGAATGTAACATCAAACGACCGTTTCATCCATCCAGTTTTAGGTTTTAATCATGTGGACAGAAGTCGGCCATTTTTAAAACTTTTGTCCTCTAATCGCTAGCCTACAAGCAATCTAAAGGTCATTTGTCCTTCATCGGGTGTCATTGAACATGTATGACCAGTCAATATGGGCTAAAATGTGTATGGCTGCATTGGTGTAATGATCATGGACCAGTTGATCGTTTGTCCAATGGGTGTTCAACCATCAACCTACTTCTATGTAAGGTATATGGCCACCTTTACTCTAACATAACAGCTGACCAGAGGATAGACAATAGACTATCCTAATGTCCTAATGTAAGATTATGGGCAGAAGACTACAAGAAGAACACCAATGCCACGATGGACCATCATTACAACATCTGAACCACTAGATCATCATCATTTGAGCATCTCAGTCTCCAAAGGAAGATCTGAGACACGGTCAGTAGAACTTACTTTGTCAACATTACATCAGTGTAAGTAGGGTTGCAAAACTGAACACAGCACAAATTGAAAGCACCAAATAGGGCTACAAAAGGTACAAGAAATCTATGGGGAGCTTAATGACAGATGGAAGATGTGGCAATGTTAAGTGTTGACGTGATGGGAAGGAGCATCTATCAAGTTTACATGGGAATGTATTTTCAGGAACTGGGCGCCCTTTAGAACTGCAGATGTTTATCCAGGGTCCAAGTGTTTAAAAATAGATTATGTTTTTGACCTATTCTTGGCTTCTTATCATGGGATATGCTGCGAAATCCATCAATGTATCAGTCAGCTGGAATAAGCTGATGTTCTATTAATCTCTGGGGAGGTTACATCATTTCTAGTTAAGATCGGTGCTCTAGACAGCAATGGGATGATATACTGCACTCTAGATAACCACATCAGATATCCCACTTATGATTGCCGTTCACAACCTGTAAAAATAAGCAATATAACCAGAATACCAGATCCTGAAGTGTCTGAGGCTCCTTCATACCTGTAGTCACTTCCTCCTTTAGAGGGCGTGATAGCTTCCCTCCTCGCACACCGTACAGCGTTATTGCATATCGGGTGTTCTGACTCAGGTCCTGTAATGTCACCTCTCTTTGGTCTCCTGGAACAGTAATCTCTCTTGGTCCCGAACTATCAGTCACATCCTCATAGCGGATTAGGAAGGACTCAAAGATACCGGTCCTGGCCTTCCATATTAATGTAACGCTGTTACTTGTGACATCTTGAACTTGCAGGCCACCCATTGGAGCAATGGGCCCGGGAGGTCTTACTGTGGCTAAAGAAATACAACAAAGATATTTCAAGATATTTTACTTCTTTAAATGCAAAAGCATGGAAGCTTGTCCTCTGGACTGGCCTTGGTCAAAAAAATGAACATACAACTGGAAAACATGGTTAGAAGACAAAGGCAAAAGGTAGTCATACAAAAGAGTATAAAGTTGATCAAAATGGGTGATCTGAACTAGAGATGAGCTAATCTATTCGCCGCTTTGTAGATTCAATACGAATCTTGGAAATTTTCCACTGCGAAACGAATCTGGATTTTTTGAGATTCGCTCCATTAGGAACTCTGTGTGTGAAATTCCTAAAGACTGAGACCTGTGTTGTTGAAATTGGGGTGTAATTGTTCAGGGAATCCATATTACACATCAGGGATACTGCAGGGCAAGTGCAGGGATAGTGATTAATCAGGCAGGGAGAGAAAGAATTTGGCCATATTGGAAAATGTTTTTGTCACAGTGAGACAGAATTTTTCTGCATTTGGATAGATTTTCGTTTTAGAGGCAGAATTTTGCCACATTGGGACATCATTTTTTGCTCAGGGAGAATTGTAGTGCAGGGGCGTAGCAATAAGGGAAGCAGGGGAAGCAGCTGCTTTGGGGCCCAGACCCACAAGGGGCCCCCTCAGGAGGGAGACTAAAAGATTTTATTGTCCGTCCCCCCTCAACAGTATTATACAATGACATTATATACAGTGACACTATAGAAAGCGGATGGAGCGGCTGTCAGGCCTTGTCTAGGAGAGCTCAATCTTGACTAGCCACAAGAGTGAGGGTTGCATGTGAGTTTGGGGTTACGAGGAAGTTTCTGGGGGGGGCCCATTCAAAAATTTGCTGTGGGGCCCAGTTAGTTGTAGTTACGCCACTGTTGTAGTGTATTGTGACTGGGCATGTGGACAAATTTTTGGTGTAAGCTAAGTCATCAAATAGGTGGTAAAAGTAAGACTAGGCAGTCTAAAGATGCACCAGATTTTTCATCCAGCATCAGCCACGGTGAAAAAATTGGCATATGTTCAGAATGGCTTCTGGGTTTAGATACAATTACTTTAAGATAATAACTTGAGATAATTTTTGGATGATTTTGGCATTGGTTCCTTCCAAACGTTGGGAATCCCCAGGTGTAACCATGTTCTGCCCGGTGGGGCCCCAGTAGAAAAGGTTGAGAAGGCCTGGTATAGACTGATGGGCAACAAAGACAATCTTATGGTTAGACAGAGAAGATGACCTTTAGAAGACGTTCTAAAGAGTCTTAGGTTCTAAAGAGGGTCAACGTTTCATTACTTATGGTTTAGATGGAAAGTTCACACAACTGGTGACAACTTACCTTTGGTTGAGATGGTTGTATAGGAAGTTCGAGTGGTCTCTTCAATGTGCGGTGGACTGGTTGTGGTTAACGGAGCTGTCAGTAACGGCAAAAACAATGTTATCTCCATAGGTACTTCAAATTCACATGACCATAGCTCTACCTTTTATATATGTCCCTTGCATGCTATTGCCTTCTCCACCCCATATTGTCTAGATATAATGGCGTCTAATAATTCCATGCTGGACCAAGAAACATTTCATGCAGAACATGTGTACGATGACATGCTATAAAGCAGTGAATATATAGTGTTATGTATGTATCTACACGTGTGTACACACGCATAACATAGGATATATACACACACCAGCGTCAGGCCTATGTATATACATATACTGCAAGCATATACATATATACTATAGAATATACATATACAAGGATAATGACAGAGCGGCTCAGAAAGCAAAGGTCCATAGATCTGTCATTAATATATATATCATACATACATGTATACAGCACATATACAGCATATACAGTCCTCATTCACCAATATACATGTATGCTTGCGAGGAAATAATTACCGGCATCAACAAGCATACAGATATATTCCTGTCCATGCTCCCATGCACACACATATACCACTCTTTAATAATATGATATATATATACATTTGTGCGTTCACATTGCCTGAAGGGTAAAGGCGTTATCAGCAGGTCAGACGCGGTGTCATTGGCCATACGGTGAGCACACAGCGAGCGGCAGAGGGAGAGAGAGGCCTGTGAGGTAAAACTGTGGTGTTATTCATCTGGGAGCGCAACAGACTGAGGGAAAACGAGACAGAAATGAGGGAAATCAATGAGGAAAAAAAATAATTTAAAGGGCAATTCCAGTCCCATAAGAGTTCTTATTAATAGGGAGCCTCTGTGCTTGTGAAGGATTTATTATTGTAAGAAGGGCCCACTGAAAATAAGCTAATCACATGTTGATTGCCATAGCAACAACTGTTCATTGTCCCTGCAGCACCACCACAGGTGAAATGAGGCATAACATGCTTAGGTCCTCCAGGTGAAGAGATGTTTTCTGTGGCTGCTTTGTGATTTGGATAATTGATAGAGGTTTTTTTATTGAACAACCCCTTGGCTACATGAATTGAAAAGAGAAAACCTCTTTTCCGAGCTACAAATATAATATATTTACTTTTTTCTTTCACTCCCTTTTGCCTCCACTTGCTTTACTCAAGGGAACGGCAATAAACACAGAAGAAGCTTGTGTCCTGAAGTATGATGGGAGTACTTATTCAAAAATGAATTTATTTCTATATAGATATCATCATATCAATAGGGACTGGAATTTCTCCTTGTATATGACCTTAATTGGTGTTGTAATAGTTAAAGCAGCCATTTTGTGTCCACCCCTAGAAAATGAATACTGATTGAAGTAGCCATTTTGAGGGCTAATCTAAAGTACATATAGTAAGGATGCAGGATAGCCAAGAAACATAAGGATCCGTGAGCAGCATTTTGGATCAGTAGTCAGCACTTGTAGTAGCACTGGAGCCATAGATTCAAATTCAACCAGTGTTTGTGAACTGGCACCCCATGAAAATAGCCCTAATGTCTCAAGGAATGGAAAAAAAAGTTGAGAAACCCAATGAAGAAATGGAAATGATAATTTTAACAAGTAGTTGGGATCCTTGTGGTCTCACCCTCATTGATCAGCCATTTACTGCATATTCTAGCAATATACAGATGACTAGCAATGGAAAGCCCCTTTAAGGATCAGCTATCCTCCAATACCCACATATTTGGAAAAGTATGTTCCCCCACCACTTGACTAAGTTTTGTTAGGGATAAGTGTTGAGCGAGCACCTCTGTGCTCGTATGCTCGGGTGCTCTGGCCGAGCACTAGGGGTTGTGCGAGTGCTCGGCCGAGCACCCGAGCGTAATGTTAGTCAATGGGACTAAAGCAGGCACCCCCCGCTCGGAAGAGGGGAGGGTGTCTGGTTAATAGAAAAAGGTCAGAATCACAACTTCTCCTCTTTTACTCCTTTCACTCGTAAAAGTATGCTAATTAACTGAATTTGTACGCATTAGCATACAATGCGTAGCATTAGTGTACAAATCAACATTACAGTGAATGCCAGTACTCTCCCGCACGTTTATTCACTGCGTAGCAAATGTGCCGGGAAGAGACTCGAGCATTGCGCTCGAGTACACTCAGTGTTCGGCCGAACACCAACCGGACCCGAGCGTAGGCATGCTCGGCCGAGCATGCTCGCTCAACACTATTTGGGATATGACATGGACAGATGGACTCAAAGTCCTCAATAGGTATAAGAAAGAATGATAGGAATGATGTGGCTGTAAAGAACGTTGCTAACAGTGATGAAACCAAATATAAGGTGAAATTCAATATGGATCCTGAATAATTCCATTCCTTAGATTAGCTAAATTTAATTTTAAAGAAGTTCAATGTCTATAAAAATAGGAATGACAAGTCTATGGCCAAAATGATCAGTGGGCACCAAGGGGGAAGAATGAACGTAGCCACCAAACTATCCAAAATGTGAGATATTAACAAAAAGTTACGACATCAAAAACACAAAACAGAGATGGGATTGGGAATATGAGAAAGCACAAGAAGCCAGTTGTACAGGGAAAAATAAGGATAAGGGCAAGAAAGGTAGGGTAGTAGACATTACAAAAATCATCTTGTAGAAGATTGTGTATGTATCTACTTGATCTTCCTAGACACAATGATTATTCCCTGAAGTGTGGTATTACCCTCAAGATACAGTTGGTATGGGTAAAAATATAAACTAGTAGGCAGTGAATATTTTCTGCATAACCTAAACTCCCCATGTTTCCTATAAGTTAGCTTGTCCAGTACCTGTGTCAACCACCAGTGAGTAGGACTTAGATGAGCGGCCCCTCAGCATCCCATGGAGATCAATTCTGTAGCTAGTTCCTGGGACTAGATCTCCAATTTCCACCTGCTTGACTCCTCTTTCCACTACAATTTGATTAGGAGTTGCATCAGCAGCTGGTGGCCATGGACTATAAATGACGACTGCCTTGTCCCATACGAACCCAAGACCTTCTAATGATATCACAAGGCTAGTGGGATTCCTCTGATGTATGCTGGGTCTTCCTTGTGATCCCGGGCTTGGGACATTTAGAACAATAGGGCTTTGTATGGGGTCAGTTTTACCCTGGTCTTCTTCAGACCCTAGAATTTGATTGATCACTAAAGACTTGTCTTCGGTTTCATAAGTCTCGTGAATGGCGTGTGTTGTTTCTTGGGTCGGAATCTGACTGTTTGGTACAATCCCACCTACCAGCACTCTGTGCACATTTTCTTCTTTTACTACTTCATGTATTGTTGTTGGTTTATTAGAGTCTTTTTTTCTAGAGTTACTTGAATGGCCATCATCAGTTTCTTCTTGTAATTGTTTGCCTTGAGAATGTGGATATTCCTTTGCAATTTGATCTGTTATAAATTCTGTATTAATTTTATGGAAAACCGGAGGTTCATTGGTGCTACTGCTTTCCGAAATAGTTTTTCTCAAAATTTCATATTCTCGAACACTGGAACCTGGTGAAATTTTTCCAGATTCTAAGTCTGACCTTTCAATCAATGTTTGTTTTCTCGTTACATCTTCTGTTTTTGGCTTTGGTGTGGTGCCCTTTTTTGATGGTGGTACTTTCCTTCGTGGTGCTGTACTTTTATCTGCTGGTGGTTTGGAAGCTTTTGATGAGTCTTCTTCAACTACACTTTTTAGTTTGTCTTTAGAGCCAGGGGTTCTATCAATGACATTCAAAATTTCATCTGTCTCTCCTGAGATGTGTCTGTATTTATCTACTGTTAATATGGTTGGAGCATTTATGTCCCCAGCTGCTTCAACCCTTCCAAGAGTCTCTGTACTGGGAACAGTGGATACCGTTCTAGTGGAATCTGGTCTTCCGACCAAACCATCTTCCACCTGTAAATCATCAGTTGTTTCACTGCTAGTCATGGGGTTCCCTACAGAGCCTTGTAATCGAGATCCCCCTACAGGTTCAGAGTTGCCAGTGGCTCCTGGGGTCTTTTGAGGAAGACGATCATACACCATATCTGTAAAATTATGAGGTTTCCATTTAACCAAGTAGAGGAAAATTGCCCTGGCCACTGATTCAACTGTCTGGTTACCTCGAAGAGGGTATGAAGTGGCTCGGAGGTAGCTTTCTAAACGCTGAATAAATGTCCCATTATACAACGATAACTTTTCTGGCAGGTTCTCGATTACAGCCTTTATTTGTGGGCTCCATTTTCTACTTTGGTTCCTAGGTTTTGTTGAAGGTGGCACTTCACGTGCATGTCCTTCCCTGACCGTTTCATTATGCATTCCATCATTCTCCTCTCTGCCTGCAATTTTTTTTCTGGATATATTGACGATCTTATTTATCTTGACTGTAGTTATAACATGCTTTCTGGATTTTGTTGGATCTGTAAGATCATCTTTGCCTTCTTCTCCTTCAAATCCAATCTCTGCAGACTCTAAATGACTCTCCGCTGAAGGTTCTGTGGTAAGTTCACTTTTTGAAATATCCAGCATATCCTCTAGTCCAGAATATGGTGCTGTGGTTGGTTTTCCTACAGGTTTGCGGCGCAAGGACTCAAACTCCAACAACTTTTTGGCAACACTGGATGTATCTGACAACCGTCCACCACCTCTTATACGCCCTTTAGTATAAAGGCTAGTGGTTGTCTGTATATCTTCTGACACTTTTGATTCTCCCTCGTACAAGTGGGTGGGGATTTCAGTTTTTGATGGTACAAAATGTGTGATGTTTCTAGTAATTATCCACCTTTCCACCTTGGTACCTGGTAAGCCACCTCTCTTGTCCAATGGTTTTTCATGTTCTAAATCCTCCTCTTCTCTCATGCTTCCCTCATTTTCTGGCATTTTAGAGGGATATTCTGAATTCTCATATTCATGGTAGGAATCTACTGAGCTTCCTTTAATCCTGTGTGTTTCATATATAGTTGTGATAATAGTTTTGATATTCTTTCGGGTGTGTAGCACACTAATGTTTTTTTGGCTATCTGTTAGTGCTTCTTTACTTTCCTCTTCTTCTCTTGCATGTTGGAGCTCCTTTCTAGGCTGATTTCCCTGTTTTGAAGGATCTAAATTCACAGACGTATGAAATTCATGAGACATCTCAACTGGTCCGTGCACTACGTGGGTCTCTTCGACAGTTAGACGTTTCCGTTCTTCTCCAGCTAGTAAAGCACCAAATTAAGAAGATAAAGAGTTATCCTGTTTGCAGTTAAAACTTAAAGATGAGACTACAAAAGTGAAATAAAGACATAAGACAATTCTGAAAATTCAAAGTCATGTTAGCACACCTGTCAAATGGAACAAATACGTATTCCTAAAACAAAAATGTAAAGAAATTACACAGTCATTTTTAGGAAATTGAAAAATATTAGTATATATGCTGTAATAAAATACATTTTTATTTAGCAATTTAGCAGTTTTAATAATGTTTTTGGAACCATTAGGTTATATCACAATGCCCCAACAGAACCAAATAATTGATACAGAAACATAAAGAGACAAAATCCTGCACTACTAGAAGGTATTGCACTCATCAAATCCTGCATGAGACCGCCTTGGATTGCAATCTAACCTGGTCAAAATAAAATCCACGCAGATACCTGTGTCTTATTGGGTTGCTCAATGGTAATGATTTTCAATCAAAATAGATCCTGGTCAGAATCAAATAGTTGTGTATGGACATCACCAGCAGTCTTAGTTAGGCTGCCATGAAGACTAACTGGTCCAGCCTGCCCTGGTTAGTTAGTGAGTCTTACCTGGGCAGAGCCAGAGGCAAGACCTACATGTGTGAACTCCTGCAATGTCGGCCAAAAGAGAAGCCTCATCAAGGAAACACCATTCCTGAGAATAAAAAACTGCCAAGGAACAACTCAACTGAGAGATTATTCCAAAGAAAAAGAGAAATGACAACCATAGAAGGTCTAGAACCACATTAAAAAGTTGAGCACTGGATTCAGACAGTAAGGTACTACTCGTATATGGCATTAAGACTTTACTGCTTGTGGAAAGTGTTGGTGCCTCTGGCACCCACCACACTGACCATACAAATCTAAGATCTGCACCCTTCAGCCTGGGAATTGCAGACCAAGTCAATGTGTGTTTAGAGTGAGACTCTCTTAGGACTAATACTACCATCATTTCTACTGTCTATATACAACAGTTGGGAGAATACTACTCTGTAAAATATCTCAGAAGTGTGCCTTTTGCTGCTGCATGGACAACTACTCTCATTATCTATTCAGTACAGAGAGACTTTATTTATTGGAACCAAACGGGCCTGGTCATTGACTCTATTAATCTTTCATAGTCCCTGCATCTGCCCTCCTGCCTTGCACACTGCCAACTGATCACCAACAAGGGCAACCCAATTAACACCAGGTGGAAGTCCCAAAAAGGACCAGAGAGAAAAAGGGTGAACACTCCATCCACTGCTGCATGGCTAAAGAGAGTGAGGACTGTTACAGTGAACCGCAACTACTCCTACCTGTGCCACCACTACCATTCACATCCTCCTCACAGTGCCCCAAGTGCTGTCTGCTGCCCCTGCAATATTGTTTAGCTCAATGGTTCCGTTACCATTGAGCAACCAAATAGCACAGAGGCAACCATGTTTGATTTCCACCAGATTCCACTGTGACGGAACACAATTTACATGCCCCATTGGGTATGAAGTGCTTATCATCGAAAAAGGATTTGTTGAATGCAATACATTCTCATTTATCTGCGTGCTCTACCTTGCGTATTACACTATAGTGTGCAGATATCTCCTTCTTTATGTCTCTGTATATGCTGTTTCTGAGGATAATCTCAACCTTTATAGGTCGCTTCCTGTCCTCTCTGGAATTCAAAACCATCCTCCTATGAACGTCTAACCAAGGTCCCAAATTGTTCTTAGTGCTTCTGTTTGGTAGGGGATTTTTGGCATTTGCTACGGCCACGCTCTCTTCTATGTACAGCGGTGAAGATAATTATAGTAATTATAGTTCTTGTACAGCGCAATTCACTTAGAATTAGAATTCGTTACCTAAAAGCCTTGGACAATCTGGAAGGGTCCCCCAACATTAAGCTCACCAGGTTGTCCTGCTGCTGGGATCAATCAACCCTAATCTGTGGTGAAACCAAGCTGCAAGTGTTTAGTTCCCCTGCAGAGCCACCACAGGAAGAAATGAAGCAATACCGAATGTCTATTGAAATCAATGGGCTGTACGTAACATGCAAGAACATGCTGGGACCTCCAGAGAGAGTGAGATGCTCGTTGTAGATACTTACTCCTCGGAACAATAGAGTATTGAACAGGGGATCTTAAATTTATTAACTCAGGAGTCTCTAGTATGGCATCGGAAATGGGGACAACACTCTTTAAATTGCAAATGGGGGTTTGTGGGTCATCCAGATTTAGGAGTCCAGTTGCATTGTTTGCATGCTTTAAGATTTTTCATTTAGTATAATTAAAGGGCATCTGTCAGCAGTTTTGTATCTATGACACTGGCTGACCTGTTACATGTGCGCTTGACAGCTGAAGGCATCTGTGTTGGTCCCATGTTCATATGTATCCGCTTTGCTGAGAAAAATAATAATTTAATATATGCAAATGAGAGCCTCTAGGAGCAACGGGGGCGTTACCATTACACCTAGTGGCCCTGCCCCCTCTTCTACTGATGTGCCCTCTGCACTTTGATTGACAGTGAAAACATCATCATGTCTGGACTGGTCAAGCAAAGTGCAGAGGGTGTGGCAGTTGCAGAGAGAGCAGAGCCTCTAGGTGTAATGGTAACGCCCCCATTGCTCCTAGAGGCTCATTTGCATATAATAAAACATCATTTTTCTCAGCAATGCGGACGCATATGACCATGGGACCAACACAGATGTCTTCAGCTGCCAAGTGCACATGCAATAGGTCACCCAGTTTCATAGGGACAAAACTGCTGACAGATGCCCTTTAATCTCATCTACCAGTGACAACTGACAAACTGCACTGTCTCTATGCTGCTTCTCCTTCATGACTAGCGATTACTAAATTACATGCTGCACATAGGGTCATAACCTTTCATTTATCCTAGTCCAATATTCACATTTAATTCTTTGTCATGTATTATAGGTAAAGCTGCCAGACCTGTAAATGAAGACCTACAAAGAGAAATAAATTAGAAGGTCGGCCTTGTCCAACATGTCCTTCAAGAACTTTGAAGAATTCCCCCTGGAATTAGGAAATGGGTTATATAGGGTTAATAAAGTTTGTTATGAGTCCCATGTCTCAATCTCTCTCTAGCCTGGAGTATATCAGCTGTCAGCAGTCACACACTCATTGGTTGCACCATGTTGTCTACACTCTTGTTCCCATCCTTCCTCTCACCCGTTCCCTCTTACTCCCCTTCTTTCACCTGTAGTTCCGGTGATCTCAGCATCTTGGCTCTGCTCCTCTCCTTTCTCAGCTCTCAAAAGGATTCTGTATTCGGTGTTGTCGTCCAGGTTGGTTACTTTGATCCTATCTCCTTTTCCAGGGACCCTCAATTTCCTCTCCTTCCCATTGGGGTGAATAAGGATCACAATGTACCGATTGGGAAGAGATTGAGGCTTTTCCCATCTTAGGAGTAGAGAAGAATGGGTGACATCGACCACACGCAAACCACGTGGAGTCTCAATCTCTAAAAGAAGAGACAACAAAGACATCATGAAACAAGGCAATCTTAAATGAAACCTGTCAACTGGATATTGCCCTCCAAACAGCCCCGAATACTTGACCATTTAGGTCCTCATATACCCAACTGCTCATTTACCTACCCACAAGCAACATTACAGTACATTTTGTGCTAAATAAATCATCGGAGGAGGCGGTCAAGAGCAACATCAGTGACATGAGGAGCAGAGTCATCAAGTGTTATGGGTGGTTTGAGGGAGAACGGCTGGGTTCCCTTAAAGGGGTTTTCCGGGATTTTACTACTGATGACCTATCCTCAGGATAGGTCATCAATATCTGATCAGTGGGGGTCTGACACCCGGGACCCCCGGCGATCAGCTGTTTGAGAAGGCACCGGCCCTCCCATGAGCGCTGCGGCCTTCTCTTAGCTTTTCCTAGGCCAGTGATGTCACGTTCATCGGTCACGTGGCCTAGGAGCGGCTCAGCCCCATTCAATTGAGGAGGAGTGCCAGGAGTGCCAGTAACTTCTCAAACAGATGATCGGCAGGGGTCCCGGGTGTCGGACCCCCACCGATCAGATACTCATGACCTATCTTGAGGATAAGTCATCAGTAGTAAAATCCTGGAAAACTCCTTTAATTGAGACTGCAGACTATGTAAATTTATGCAAAATTAGCTTTGCCAGGCATACTTGAGTAGACCTTCCATAGTTAGAATTAGACTCAATGACATCTACATGGCAAGACACGTGACCAAGGATTTTCTCTAAATGCTCATGTGGTCTTGGTTGCCAAGCTTGGACCGTCAAACTGGTAACACTGCGTCTAAAGGGTTGGGCCAGACTAAGCTTGTCAAGGCTAATAAAAGGCTTGATTGACCTCACTTCAAAGTGAATCTTAGGGGTCAATATTTGCTACCTCTTGTTAGCATCAGTATGTTGACAGCTAAGTAGGTTATTTCATTTTTTTTAAGATGATTTAGAGGAGACTCCTAAGCTTAGGACTAATGATGAGCGAGGTTATGAAAAATTTGATTCCACTTCTTTGACGAATTTCACAAAAGAAAAATAGATTTGTTGCCACAAAGTGCAAGGAAAATCAAATTTTTCCTGAAATTCAGATCAAAGTCAATTCGGCTAAAATTCGCTCAGCACTACTTAGGGCCCCTCTCTATATATCAGGATGGAAAGCTGTTCTGTAAAAGCAGCAGTCTCAACATGTCCATGCGACTAAAGAGGTAATCTTGGCCTTGACTAGGCTAGAACAGACTTTACTGTAGCCTATAGAGTACATAGAAAGGGGCAGATTCCTGTTCCTGTAGTACACTTGTCAGCTTTGCTGTGTAGACTGAGGAAGAGTCAACAGAGCCATCTCATTATCAATAGAGGCTGGGTAGGAGATGATGACCATACTGTTGGAAGCCTAGATAAGGCAGTATAGTAATGGTCTTTCCCATATCAAGTACCGACGATATGCAAGTCAATCGGCGCTCATTTTTTTCACTGTACAATGATTGGAAGGGGCAGTGAAAGAGCGATTGGTGATGTGATTGCCAGTAACCCCCTCCTCTCATTCAGCTTACATTATGTCGCCATCACATCCCATGTTTACATGAAGAGATGTTCTGCCAACCATTGAGCATTTTATGCCACGTACAAGATCCAATCAGCCAACAACTGGGTGTTCTCTTGGTTGTCGACTGATTATGTCCAGTCTACATGGGACAAAGATCAGGAACAAGCCTTCGAATGAGACTTAACCCTATACATACAGATAAGGCTCTGTCTGTATGCAGCTCCCATGCCACTTTCTGGTATCTGGAGTGAGGGGGCTGTACTCAATCTCTTTCCTGAAAAAGAGACTTCTGATCCAAATGGCATATTTTGAGAGTACAGCTATTAGACCGTTATTTGGCACCTAAGAAAAGATTTACTGTAGATTGATTTTATTACACAACATTAAAATGACTTGGTCGACCATGTGTTTTTCTTCAAATACAGCTTCAGAGGGCCAACATGCAAGTCTTTCAATGTCCAAATATTTGCAGAAGAGTCTATTTTCTTCTGTTTTGCTTCATTCATATTTTTTTTTCCAAAAAAATAAAGTCTTGACAGCCGATCCAAGCTTTTTTGGATGGATCCATTATTTCCACTAATAAAGATTTAACGGCGGAACACATTACGCTCTACCAATTAGGCTGTCAATGAGAAATACAGGTCCTGGCATATGTCAGGTTGGCACATAGTACAAAGCTTGTGTTCGGGACTATCTTGCCTCTATTAACTTCATTATACCCCCCCTTCAGTCCTCACTACATTACACTGACTCATGTCCGTTCTATACTCACTCGTTGTTGCCGTTATAGATGTTTCGGGCCCTAGCGTTGAGCCTTTCCGTGGTTGCATGTTGATGATATATTCTTCTCCAGGAGCAAGGCCGGTTTGGTGATATGTGGTCAATGAGCCATCGATGGTATTGGTTATAACTCCGTTTTCCTTCTGTATTATCAAGGAGCATTACACATCAGAAAATGATTTATGGAAAAATTTATAGTAGCCAAAAACGTTCACAAAAAGGAGACCAGTAGAAATGTTTGACGGTTGATATACCAAATTAAAGGGATTCTCCACTCCACTTGTGCCGTGACAACAATCAGATCACAAAGTGTCCCCTCCTGAGATCCCCAGCTATCACCTGTAATATCTAGGAAAACCTTGTAATATGTGTTCCATTGCCCCAAACTTAGTGATTTTCTGAAGGAAACATTACAAAAGAGAAGGTATCTCCACCAGGGTTGCCATTTTGAATAAGTGGGCCCCATGCAGTCAAATAGTCACTGACTTCCTTACCATTCTCCCATCCACCACTAGGGGCGTAACGATTGCGGTCGCAGAGGGTGCCCGCAAGTGCGTCTAAATAATTGCCAGTTGGGTGGCGGGACCTCTCTGTTTCAGGCCAGTGGGCCGGCACTATGTGCACAGTGCTGCGTACTACAGTGTGCATTTATTTCCCTAAATAAACTCGGCTGTCCCCACGTCCCATAACCTCTCCGGCGCCGCGATACTGTGTTATCCTGGCTGTGTGATCCCGCGAGACCCGGCGCTGGGACACGAGTGTCGTGGGGTCACACTGCTTCAGATAGGATGACGCTACCTAAGCCGGATGACGGAATTGCGTGGTGAGGAGAAGAAGGCGCGAACTGAAGTCTGGAGTAAAGAGTTAGGTAAGTATTTTTTTTGTATGTGTCTGACTGTGTGCACATCTGGGGGCACCTGGCAATGTGGCTCCATCTGATTATAGGGGTGGAACTAAAAGTATAGAGCCACAGTTCAGCTGGAAGTCCTACAGATCTACTGTTCACAAGACCTTCTAAAGACTCATGGTCCACCTCATGTTAGGTCATGCTCTTTGAAAGGAAAATTGCTTATTCAACATGATCAATCTGTGGTCCAATACATACTGTCCTACCTTGGCTTTAAAAGTGATGTCATACGAGTCAGGGGCAGATTGGGGTTGGTCCCACTCCAAGGTGACTGATGACTCTTCTTGTAGGGTCACACGAAGACCGGTGACCATAAACACTTCTGTAGCTTCTATAAAACAGTATAGGAGTCATGAGCTTTTGGGGTAATGCTGATTATATTCTCTATGACAAGATACAAGCAGATATTACACTGCATATCACTGAAGAATGTTCTGATGACCTAACATTAGGAAGGGGCAGAAAGATATATGAAGAACATCTGTGGGTATAGGCTTGGTTGGTGATGCATAGATGGGTTCTGCAGTAGTCATTGAGGGACCTGATACATTGAAACTCTTAAACTCTTAAAGGGGTATTCCGGTTACCATAAATATAACTTATGTTTTAGACTAATTCATCATCAATCTTTACCTAATATAATGTCAGTTTCACATATTTACAGTTCAGTAGTTATAAACTACTTTTCTTCCTCTGCTACCCACTGTGTTCCCCATAAGTTACCATGGCACCGACCTGTAGTTCTGAGCCTTTGTCAGGTCAGGCATGCTCAGTGTGTTGCTATCAATTCTCTAGCTAAATGTCAGTGTGCTGCTGATTACTGAGTAGAGGGGGCGTGTCTGGACTGTGATATCAGGAGCCAATCAGTAATCATCAACACTCATGAACAAGCAGAAACTCACAGCAGGAAAGGTAGTCATTGTGGGCATTGTAGTTTTGTGAGGGACGATCAGGAGCCATGATACTCTAAGTGTTTGCAGGCTCACACAGGAGCTAGATAAATGGATTGCAAGGTAAAATGAAGCTCTGGTTATACGTATAGGTATGGGTTCTGGTTATATGTACAGGTATGGGTTCTGGTTATATGTACAGGTATGGGTTCTGGTTATATGTATAGGTATGGGTTCTGGTTATATGTACAGGTATGGGTTCTGGTTATATGTATAGGTATGGGTTCTGGTTATATGTATAGGTATGGGTTCTGGTTATATGTATAGGTATGGGTTCTGGTTATATGTACAGGTATGGGTTCTGGTTACATGTATAGGTATGAGTTCTGGTTATATGTATAGATATGGGTTCTGGTTATATGTATAGGTATGGGCTCTGGTTATATGTACAGGTATGGGTTCTGGTTATATGTATAGGTATGGGTTCTGGTTATATGTACAGGTATGGGTTCTGGTTATATGTATAGGTATGGGTTCTGGTTATATGTATAGGTATGGGTTCTGGTTATATGTACAGGTATGGGTTCTGGTTATATGTATAGGTATGGGTTCTGGTTATATGTACAGGTATGGGTTCTGGTTATATGTATAGGTATGGGTTCTGGTTATATGTATAGGTTCTGGTTATATGTACAGGTATGGGTTCTGGTTATATGTACAGGTATGGGTTCTGGTTATATGTATAGGTATGAGTTCTGGTTATATGTACAGGTGTGGGTTCTGGTTATATGTACAGGTATGGGTTCTGGTTATATGTATAGGTATGGGTTCTGGTTATATGTACAGGTATGGGTTCTGGTTATATGTATAGGTATGGGCTCTGGTTATATGTACAGGTATGGGTTCTGGTTATATGTACAGGTATGGGTTCTGGTTATATGTATAGGTATGGGTTCTGGTTATATGTATAGGTATGGGTTCTGGTTATATGTACAGGTATGGGTTCTGGTTATATGTATAGGTATGGGTTCTGGTTATATGTACAGGTATGGGTTCTGGTTATATGTATAGGTATGGGTTCTGGTTATATGTATAGGTTTCTGGTTATATGTACAGGTATGGGTTCTGGTTATATGTACAGGTATGGGTTCTGGTTATATGTATAGGTATGAGTTCTGGTTATATGTACAGGTGTGGGTTCTGGTTATATGTACAGGTATGGGTTCTGGTTATATGTACAGGTATGGGTTCTGGTTATATGTACAGGTATGGGTTTCTGGTTATATATATACAGGTATGGGTTCTGGTTATATGTATAGGTATGGGTTCTGGTTATATATATACAGGTATGGGTTCTGGTTATATATACAGGTATGGGTTCTGGTTATATGTACAGGTATGGGTTCTGGTTATATATACAGGTATGGGTTCTGGTTATATGTATGGGTTCTGGTTATATGTATAGGTATGGGTTCTGGTTATATGTATAGGTATGGGTTCTGGTTATATGTATGGGTATGGGTTCTGGTTATACATATAGGTATGGGTTCTGGTGGGGTCACAGCTTGCAGCCTTAATGCAGTTTATCAAAAATAACGTTACTTTACCGGAATACCCCTTTAAAAGAAAAGCTAATGTGCTTTGCTAAAGACACTAAACAGAGGGTACCATATTGGCAGCCCAAGCTCAAGTTAGTGCCACTGCCTTTGCCATATTGTGAAATTACTGTAGGGAGTATACCAGTCCCAGTGTCACCTTTCTTTCTTGCAGACCAGGGTCTAAATCTAATTTGAGGGACTTGTCAAAGAACTTACCCAATGAGCAGTCAGGACCACTGAAGCCCTTCTTACATATGCAGACGCCATTTGTACATTTTCCTCGTCCACTGCAGTTTTCTGGACAACTCTTGGTTCCACAGACTGGCCCGCTGTAACCAGGATTGCAGACACATTTACCTCTCACGCACTGCCCATTATCGTTACAGTTTTTGGGGCAAGCTCTGGAGCCACAATCAGGTCCTGTATATCCGGGGTTACAGATACAGACACCATCTTCACAGCGTCCATGGGCATGACAGTTTTCAGGACAAGTTCTGGATCCACAATCCACACCTGAAAACCCAGAATTGCAGACACATTTGCCATCGTCACACCTTCCTTGGTTATGGCAGTTCTCCGGACATGTTCTAGAGCTACAATCCGGACCAGTGTACCCAGAATCACAAGCACACACTCCATCATCGCATTGGCCTTGGTTCGAACAGTCGTTGGGACAGGTTTTAAGGCCACAGTCTATATCTGTGTATCCAGGATCACACTGGCAAATCCCATCATCACAATATCCCCGATTGTTGCAATCATTGGGACAGGTTCTTGACTCACAGTAAGGTCCGGTATATCCCGTGTAACAGACGCACTTTCCATCATCGCATCTTCCGTGATCATTGCAATCATCTGGACATGTCCTATCTCCACAGTCTATACCTGTGTATCCAGAATCACAAACACACCGGCCATCTTCACACCGACCTTGGCCGTTACAGTCTTCGGGACAGGTTCTAGAGCCACAATCTAGACCGGTGTAACCAACGTTACAGACGCATTTCCCGTCTTCACACTCGCCACGTTTATGACAATCATTGGGACACGTTCTAGACTCACAATCCTGACCTGAGTATCCAGGGTCACAAATACAGACTCCATCATCGCACCGGCCCCGATTGTGGCAGTCATTCGGGCAAGTCCTAGTCCCACAGTCTACACCGGTAAACCCATAATCGCAAACGCATGCTCCGTCTTCACAGTGGCCCCGGTCATAGCAATTATTGGGACATGTTTTAGTCCCACAGTCTAGACCAGTATACCCAGACTCACAGAAGCATACTCCACCCTCACAACGACCTCTGTCGTGACAGTTTTGGGGACAGGTTCTAATACTGCAGTCCACTCCAGTGTAGCCAGGGGAGCAGACACAAGTTCCCCTCACACATCGACCATGTCTACTGCATTCAGCTGGACAAGTTCTGGTCCCACAGACTGGACCAACAAAGCCAGTATTACAGATACACTTTCCATTGATACACTGTCCGTTACCACTGCAGTTCCTTGGACAAGCTTTAGACCCACAATCTGGTCCTGAAAATCCAGAGTTACAGATACATACGCCATCTTCGCACCGACCCCGATTGTGACATTTGTTGGGGCACGTTCTGGATTTGCAGTCTACTCCTGTGAATCCAGAATGACAGATGCACTGACCATCTTCACATCTACCCTGGTTGTTACAGTCATCAGGGCAAGTCCTGATCTCACAATCAGTCCCAGTGAACCCCGGATTGCAAATGCATTCCCCGTCCTCACATCGCCCACGTTTCTCACACTCTTCAGAGCAGACCCTGATCCCACAATCTGGACCAACAAAACCAGGGTCACATATGCACTTCCCGGAAACGCATTGTCCTTGCTCATTACAGTCCTCGGGACAGGCCTTATAAGCGCAGTCCTCTCCAAAATACCCACTGTCACAGTAGCAGACCCCATCTTCACATCTGCCATTGCCGTTGCAATCGTTAAGACAAGTTCTAATACTGCAGTCTGGACCCGTAAATCCAGTATCACAAACGCAAACCCCATCTTCACAATCACCACGGCCTTGGCAATTATTGGGGCAACCTCTCGAACTGCAGTCTGTCCCAAAGAACCCTTGGTCACAGACACAAACTCCGTTTTCACACCTTCCTCTGTTTAGACAGTTCCTGGGGCAGGTCCTTGTACCGCAGTCTGGACCAGAAAATCCTGGATGACAGACACAGACGCCCCCTTCACAATTGCCATGATTCATGCAGTTTTTGGGGCAGGTTCTAACGCTGCAGTCTTCTCCAGTGAATCCAGAATCACAAACACATGCTCCATCTTCACACCGGCCATGACGGTGACAGTCGTTGGGGCAAGCTTTAAAACCACAAGACACACCAGAGAATCCCTCAAAGCAGATACACCGGCCCTTCACACACCGGCCTTGGTCATTACAGTCCTCGGGGCAGGTTCGGAGCTGGCATTTGTCTCCCATATAACCATCTTTGCACTGGCATTGCCCATCTACACAGGTGCCCCGAGCATCACCACCACAACCTCCAGGGCAATCCTCAGCCGTCTGGGCACAGGGAGGAGGCTTCAGGCTGGCGGGGTCATCTGGAAAAGAGAACCAGAAGTAGTGAGTGATAGAGATGAAGGAGGAAAGAGATGGATGAAATGTTACATAATATGGATGGGAAAACTCCAAAAACATCTATCTATCCCATATTTATCTATTATCTATCTATCTATTATCTATCTATTATCTATATATCTAACTCATATCTATCTCATATCTATCCATCTATCTATCTATCTATCTATCTATCTATCTATCTATCTATCTATCATCTATCTATTATCTATCTACCTATCTATTATCTATCTATCTCATATCTATCTATCTATCTATCTATCTATCTATCTATCTCATATCTATCTCATATCTATCTATCTATCTATCTATTATCTATCTATCTATCTATCTATCTATCTATTATCTATCTATCTATTATCTATCTATTATCTATCTATCTAACTCATATCTATCTCATATCTATCTATCTATCTATCTATCTATCTATCTATCTATCTATCATCTATTTATTATCTATCTACCTATCTATTATCTATCTATCTATCTATTATCTATCTATCTATCATCTATTATCTATCTATTTATTATCTATCTATCTATTATCTATCTATCTATCTATCTATCTATCTCTCTATCTATCTATATCTATCTATTATCTATCTATCTATTATCTATCTATT
>ONZH01007661.1:0-225000 GCA_900303285.1 Rhinella marina | reverse complement strand
CCATGTTCATGTCCCCTTTATATAAGTATAAAAAAATATACAATTTCAAATCACCCCCGTTTCCCATAATAAAATAATAATGCAATACAATACAAAAACAAAAAAAACAATGCACTGCCGCATCCCAAAATGTCCGAACCATTAAAATATAAATGGATTTATCCCATACGATGAAGGGCGTAATGTAAAAAAAATCAAAATGGCCGTTTCCCCGTAGCGGTGTATTTGTACTGACCCAGAGAATAACCCAGTTTTACCACACAGCTGAAATCCAAAAACTATGGAGGAATAGTGTTTTTCCCCTCAGTTTCACCCCATTTGGAATTTTTTTCCAGCCTCCCAGTACATCGTATGAAATAATAAATGGTGCCATTAGAAAGTACATGTCCCGCAAAAAAAAAAAAATGGGTATTTTATCAAAGTGGTGTAAAGTAGAACTGGCTTAGTTGCCCATAGCAACCAATCAGATTCCACCTTTCATTTTCCAAAGGAGCTGTCAAAAATGAAAGGTGGAATGTGATTGGTTGCTATGGGCAACTAAGCCAGTTCTACTTTACACCAGTTTAATAAATGACCCCCAAAGTCCTTATATGAACAGAAAAATAAAACTATGGCTCCAGGAAGCCAGGATAAAAAAAAAAGCAAAAACAGGAAATCCTGGGGTCTTGAAAGGATTAATAGGCTTGATCCCGTTAACCCTTTCATGGCTGAAGGATAGAAAAAAGTAAACTCCCAGAAAAGCTCTTTAAGCTAAATATTGACATAGTGGACCCAGGCTCCTCGTACGCCAAGAGCTCCTCCTAGTGGTGACTACAGGCAGATGGAATCTCTACAGAAGAATTGGACCTCACCGCTGTGAGAATATATTAAGACATCAGGACAGACACTTGGGCCTAATAATGACCTAATAATACAGACACTTGGGCCTAATAATGACGTGGCAGCCTATTACACCCCACCTGGATCTTCTCAGCTCGGCCTGAAGTTCCTTGACATTAAACAGGACATTACTAAGTCCCTGACTTCTACTTTCTTCCAAGAACCATAGAACTGTCTTTTTTTTACGAGAATGTTACAACTTGTGTTCCCATGTCATTCCGTGACCGCACCAGAACATCGCGCCTGATGCCAGTTTTACAACTATGGCGTCGGCTTCGGCCTCTGATGCCGGCAGGTAAGTAATTTGTGTTTCCTGTCATTGGTAGGGAGGGGCTCGAGATTTAGAGCAGATGGGTGATGGACTGGAATGGCCACAGACTGCATCGAGTTATTCAAACCTGGCGACGGGATAAAAATGTGTTTTTATCTTCTCCTCCCTCAGAAAAATCTGACTGCCGTCCAGTTACAATGAGTATTTCTGCAGTCTGCGAATCTGGATAAACAGTGTTTTATGAGTCTAGTGGGAACGCAGCGATTGTTAGCCATCGTGCCAGGAACGGACTGAGATCTGCCTCTCCCCCCACCAAATAAAAAACTACAAAGTACATTTAAAGGGCACACGTCTTGAAAGCGCTGGGATGCAGATAATGCACAGTGAGTCTCAGAGAGAGCTGCTCCTACCCCTGTTCGGCCAACGACTATTCCTCCCAACTTCCCCATAAACCTGAATGCTCGGTTCGGCCAAGCATCCATGTTTTGTGGGGAGCAGAACGAGCCTCTGCTGGACAGGCCCAATCTTTCTTTCTCCCGCCATCATCTGGCACACCCCCATACACATAAGATCGAAGGGTTCAGAAGAAGACTTTATGGGCATGTGTCGAGGATTAGAAAAACATGGCTGCTTTCTTCTACAAACATCTGTCCACAGCTCAGCTCTACTGAGGGGAGCTGCAGTACCAAACACAACCTATGGACGGGGGAGACACTACTTTTGGAAGAAAGCATCCTTGTTTATCAGATCCTGTGCAACCCCTTTAAGAACACCACCTGGCTTTAAAGGGAGCCTTTCACCTGTTTTTCACCAATATAACTAAGAGCACTGCCCCACAGAAGATTGTATACACATCCCAGACATACCTGTGTGCACTGTGTGTATTACATGTCACATCCCAGACATGCCTGTGTGCACTGTGTGTATTACATGTCATATCCCAGACATACCTGTGTGCACTGTGTGTCTATATTATATGTCACATCCCAGACATACCTGTGTGCACTGTGTGTGTATTACATGTCACATCCCAGACATACCTGTGTGCACTGTGTGTCTGTATTACATGTCACATCCCAGACATACCTGTGTACACTGTGTGTCTGTATTACATGTCACATCCCAGACATACCTGTGTGCACTGTGTGTGTATTACATGTCACATCCCAGACATACCTGTGGTGCACTGTGTGTGTATTACATGTCACATCCTAGACATATCTGTGTGCACTGTGTGTCTGTATTACATGTCACATCCCAGACATACCTGTGTGCACTGTGGTGTGTGTATTACATGTCACATCCCAGACATACCTGTGTGCACTGTGTGTGTGTATTACATGTCACATCCCAGACATACCTGTGTGCACTGTGTGTCTGTATTACATGTCACATCCCAGACATACCTGTGTGCACTGTGTGTGTGTATTACATGTCACATCCCAGACATACCTGTGTGCACTGTGTGTCTGTATTACATGTCACATACCAGACATACCTGTGTGCACGTGTGTCTGTATTACATGTCACTACCAGACATACTGTGGACTGTGTGTCTGTATTACATGTCACATACCAGACATACCTGTGTGCATGTGTGTCTGTATTACATGTCACATCCCAGACATACCTGTGTGCACTGTGTGTCTGTATTACATGTCACATCCCAGACATACCTGTGGTGCACTGTGGTGTGTATTTACATGTCACATCCCAGACATACCTGTGTGCACTGTGTGTCTGTATTACATGTCACATCCCAGACATACCTGTGGTGCACTGTGTGTCCTGTATTACAATGTTCACATCCCAGACATACCTGTGTGCACTGTGTGTTTGTGTGTATTACATGTCACATCCCAGACATACCTGTGTGCACTTGTGTCTGTATTACATGTCACATCCCAGACATACCTGTGTGCACTGTGTGTATTACAGTCATGGCCAAAAGTTTTGAGAATGATACAAATATTAATTTTTACAAAGTCTACTGCTTCAGTTTTTATAATGGCAATTTGCATATACTCCAGAATGTTATAAAGAGTGATCAGCTTAACAGCACATTACTTGCAAAGTCAATATTTCTAGAAAATGAACTTTATCCCCACAAACACATTTCAACATCATTGCAGCCCTGCCTTAAAAAGGACCAGCTAACATCGTTTCAGTGATTGCTCCATTAACACAGGTGTGGGTGTTGATGAGGACAGGGCTGGAGATCAATCTGTCATGATTAAGTAAGAATGACACCAACTGGACACTTTAAAAGGAGGCTGGTGCTTGGCATCATTGTTTCTCTTCTGTTAAACATGGTTATCTCTAAAGAAACACATGCAGTCATCATTGCACTGCACAAAAATGGCCTAATAGGGAAGAGTATCGCAGCTAAAAAGATTGCACCTCAGTCAACAATCTAATCGCATCATCAAGAACTTCAAGGAGAGAGGTTCCATTGTTTGCCAAAAAGGCTCCAGGGCGCCCAAGAAAGACCAGCAAGCGCCAGGACCGTTTCTTAAATTGTGTTTCAGCTGCGGGATCGGGCTACCAGCAGTGCAGAGCTTGCTCAGGAATGGCAGCAGGCAGGTGTGAGTGCATCTGCACGCACTGTGAGGCGGAGACTCTTGGAGCAAGGCCTGGTCTCAAGGGAGGGCAGCAAAGAAGCCACTTCTCTCCAGAAAAAACATCAGGGACAGACTGATATTCTGCAAAGGTGCAGGGAGTGGACTGCTGAGGACTGGGGGAAAGTCATTTTCTCTGATTGAATCCCCTTTTGGATTTGTTTGGGACATCTGGAAAACAGCTTATTCGGAGAAAGACGAGGTGAGCGCTACCACCAGTCTTGTCTCATGCCAACTGTAAAGCATCCTGAAACCATTCATGTGTGGGGTTGCTTCTCAGCCAAGGGAATCGGCTCTCTCACAGTCTCGTAAAAAAACACAGCCATGAATAAAGAATGGTACCAGAATGTCCTCCGAGAGCAACTCTCCCAACCGTCCAAGAGCAGTTTGGCCATCAACAATGCCTTTTCCAGCATGATGGAGCACCTTGCCATAAAGCAAAGGTGATAACTAAATGGCTTCAGGGAACAAAACATAGAGATTTTGGGTCCATGGCCTGAAAAACTCCCCAGATCTTAATCCCATTGAGAACTTGTGGTCAATCATCAAGAGACGGGTGGACAAACAAAAACCTACAAATTCTGACAAAATGCAAGCATTGATTGTACAAGAATGGACTGCTATCAGTCAGGATTTGGTCCAGAAGTTGATTGAGAGCAGCCAGGGAGAATTGCAGAGGTCCTGAAGAAGAAGGGTCAACACTGCAAATATTGACTTGTGCATTAACTCATTCTAACTGTCAATATAAGCTTTTGTTACTCATAATATGATTGCAATTATATTTCTGTATGTGATAAAAACATCTGACAAACACACATAAAAACCAGAGGGCAGCAGATCATGTGAAAATATAATATTTGTGTCATTCTCAAAACTTTTGGCCATGACTGTACATGTCACATCCCAGACATACCTATGTGCACTGTGTGTGTATTACATGTCACATCCTAGACATACCTGTGTGCACTGTGTGTCTGTATTACATGTCACATCCCAGACATACCTATGTGCACTGTGTGTGTATTACATGTCACATCCCAGACATACCTATGTACACTGTGTCTGTATTACATGTCACATCCCAGACATACCTGTGTGCACTGTGTGTCTGTATTACATGTCACATCCCAGACATACCTATGTGCACTGTGTGTGTGTATTACATGTCACATCCCAGACATACCTGTGTGCACTGTGTCTGTATTACATGTCACATCTGCATTACAGTAACCATGGATGTCCATCCATGGGGCACACATCATTCTGCATGAATTCAACACACATTGTGGTCTTGGATGTTGTATCTTATTGGGGGGAACTTTTCCAAATTTATCAAACCTTCCCCAATTTAAAAAAATAACTCATATACAGTTATAATGATATAAAAATGCATTTTGGGGATGACACATGCCTGTTCCTCAGCCAATCTCAACTTCAGGACAACATAGCCCCTGTTACAGTTCTACGCTTTTCAAGACTGATACTGGGCTCTTCTTGGGTTCTCTCCAGAGTGAATCTTCAAAACGCGTTGCCCTTATCCTACCATGACATATTCAATCTGCTATTCATTTTTTCAGACCTGCTCTGATGTGGAATTATGTTCTGGTCTACAGTAAGTCTTTCCTTTTCCATGCATAACTGAAGGGATGGGCGCGACTAGGAAAGTTCGTGAGGACAAAGATGAACAAGTGGCTGAAGTGGAAAAGTTATTAACATCCTAAAAGGCGTTTAATGGCTGCAAATCCCAGGAAACCACATCTGCACCGATCGTCAAGACATGGTGACCACGGACGGTGAGGTGATCTGTGATGGACGGCGGTTGAATGGAACATGAAACCACTGGGGTTAGTAATAAAGGTTAGGATTATACTGGGAACATTAGGATGGTTTGAATGGTCCCCACTTACCCGCACCAGTA
This sequence comes from Rhinella marina, assembly GCA_900303285.1. Classification (NCBI taxonomy): domain Eukaryota; kingdom Metazoa; phylum Chordata; class Amphibia; order Anura; family Bufonidae; genus Rhinella; species Rhinella marina. The sequence continues at coordinate 219,314 of ONZH01007661.1, read as the reverse complement.
TTGCAGCAGCTTGAGGAGCATTGGCCTTTTATGTCCCTGACCAACTTCTCCAGAATCATCAGACGTTTGAGCAGGTCTCGGACCCCTTCTCCTTCTGGACATCGAAGCGGCGGAGCTGTGGGAGGTGCCGAGAGGGATCCTCCAAAAATGATGATAATGAGAGATAATGAAAGAAGGGACATTATAAAATAGTGGGACGGATTCCTGGATCACCTGTGGAAGCGAAGGGGAGATGTTAGAAGACAAAAGGATTATACAAGGGGGTGTCAAAGTGAATTGACATCAATGGCATAGCAAATTTCTACTTCTCCCCCCAATTATACTAACTTCGACAACTTTCTACATATACCACATGACATGTGTACACAGGGGGGGGTTTGGGTTTAGTAATGGGATTTCGGTATTAGCCCTGGTGGTCTAGAGTGGATGAACACTTTGTCTTTGTTAGTGTAGACACTTAATATTATTATTGTATAACTATATAGATTATTGTTATATTTCATTGGTGAAGTGGTTAATGGTGGCAAGGAGTAGAGGGAAGAGGAAGGATAGAGGAGAAAGGACAAGATAGGGATATGAGAAAGTGGGGTTGGGGCGGTTGTGGAAGAAAAAATTAAAAACATGGAACGAAGGTGGAGGGAAAACGAAACATAAAATATGGGAAGGAAAGGAAAAAAGAAAAACCAAGAACTGATAGGGAGAAGGAGCTTCTGAGGTTCTGAGGTAGAGAAGGTGTGAAGGAAGAAGAAGGAAGGTGTGAGGTAAACAATGGGTGAAGGCAAGAGAAGAAGGAAAGTGGGTGGTAGAAGAAGAGTGAAGGAAGAAGAAGGAAAGTGTGAAGGAAGTGAAGGAAGAAGAAGGAAGGTGTGAGGTAGAAAGATGTACATGAAGAAGTAAGATGTGAGGTGGAAAACAAGTGAAAGAAGATGGAAGGTGTAAGGTAGAGAAAAGGAAAAAGGAAAAGAAGGAGGTAGATAAGATGTAAAGGGAGACAAAGTAAGATGTGAGGTAGAGAAGTAGTGAACGGAGAAGAAGAAAGTTCGGAGGTAAAGAAGAAGTGAAGAAAGAAAAAGAAAGATGTGAGGTAGAGAAAAAGTGAGGTGATTAGAAGGAACATATGAGGCAGGGAGGTTAAGGGAGAAGAAGGAGGATGTTAGGCAGAGAAGAAGTGAGGGAGAAGAAGTAAGATATGAGGGAGAGAAGACATGAAAGGATTAGATAGTGAGGTAGAGAAGACGTGAAAGAGAGAAGAAGGAAGATATGAGGGAGAGAAGACATGAAAGGATTAGATAGTGAGGTAGAGAAGAAGTGAAAGGGAGAAGATGTTACGTAGAGAAGACGGAGGGAGAGGAAGGAAAGTATGAGGTAAAAAAGGAGTGAAGGGAGAAGAAGAAAAGTGCAAGGCAGAGGGGACTCCACAGAGAAAAAGGAAAATATGAGGTAGAAGAGAACTGAATTATAAGGAAAAGAAAAAGTATTCATATCTTGAAGTACAGAAAGAGGGGAGAAAATGGAAGGAAAGTAGTGTATGAGGTATAGGAGGAGTGAAAGAAGAGAAGGAAGATGTAAGAAGATGTAGGTTGAGAGAGAGTGAATGTATTAAAAATAAAATATGCGGTAGAGAAAGAATAAGAGGAAGTGAATAAAGATGGTATATAGTAGAAAAGAAGGAATCTGGAGGTAGAAGAGGAGCGAAGGGAGAGAAAGGAAGGTGTGAATAAGAAAAAAGAGTAAAGAAAGAAGTACATTTACGAAGAAGAGGAGAGGATAGAGGTGCAATTATGAGAAGGACAATGGAGTTGACAGTGGGTAAAACCTGACAGGAGGAATGTGATTTAGCTACGAAAGGATTGAGAAGGGGACAAATAGTAACTAGAGACAGGTGAGAGTGACGTAGATAATGGGGGAGGGGAAGAAGGAGATGATTACAGGCAATTAGAGCTGTCGCGCTGTATGAATTCCATATGGTTTCCTACGGCCTGCACAATATCAATACAAAACCTGCAAACAATCTAAATTAACTCCAGGAAAAGCTCCGACAAGGTCACCCAATCAGGCCTGCCGGAGAGACAATGCAGAGTGCACCCCCCTGCCAGAGAACGTCCACGGGATCACAATTAAAAGTCATCAAAACGCATTTTATATCAGTATAGTTTACTTCAAGCTAAAACATAAAACTCTCAGGTTTTCCAGAACGTCTTCAGGATGAGATCTGGCACCTCGAGATGGGATCAGTATAATGGGAACCTCATTATGGGGTTCATGAAATCACTCGAGAGTCTCGGGTTTCCTCATGAAATTTTCATCAGGTTCTTTCCAGATTAAATGTATTTTACCACAGAAATTATCTGTAACTGGAAATACAGAGGGAATCTATTTAATAGGCAAGAAGATGGAAGATGGATTTATCAGGACATCTGGTCTTCGAGTTTTTCAGATCAAGTCGTGTTCCTTCCAGGTCCTACATTAAAGGGGTATTCCCATCACAGTAACTTAATAATCTGATGAGTGGAGGTCTGATGGGATGTGAGAAAGAACTAAATTCACACTGGTGTACATAGAGAAGTAAGGGCCCCATAGCAAGGATCAGACCAGGCCCCCCACACAGGACAGAAGGGTTTCCACCTTGGGCCATTTTTTCCACTGCCTCATTTGCTAAAAGTTCCTTTAGAGGGTAGAGTCCTGACCAAGTTTTCACCTCCAGTAGAAGAGGAGATGATCCCAACTAAGACTGGGCCCCCTCTTGTCCTGGGCCCCATAGCAGTCCTATAGTCTACTGCTATAGTAGTTACGGCCCTGCTGGTCACCCATTTTGGCTCAATATAGACAATGGAGAATCACATTTTTATTGCATTTTTTTTACATTTTGGTATAATTTTTATTTTTATTTTTACTGAACATCCGAGTGAACCAATCAACCCCCAACTTCCCCAGTACATCTATGAGACTGAATGGAGAGATTCAATCTAAGAGGGCTTCCAGCTCCAATGACCCAACGTACCAATGCATTACATACACAGCCAATCTTCTGAATGGTCAACGTGTATTGCTACTTTTCCCCTGCAGATGGCGCCACAGGGAACAGGAGTGAGCAGACTCTGCCTCCCTTGGCAATCACAGATGATCGCCAAGGGTTAGAGAACCTGAACCGGTGGCGGTCTGCGGATTGTCCCTTTAGGTGAATACATTTTTCTGATTGTATTCTGTTGATTGGTGATTCTGCAATGTGGGGATTCAGGGAAGGGGATTGATTCACTCATCCCAGTCATAGGAACCCAACCAAGACTTGACGAGGTTCAGGTTGTGGAACGCTGGTCTACATCATCTGCCCTCTGTCTCCCAGGGTCTACGTCTACAGGTTGCAGTGTTGTCTCTGCTGTATACACCATTCCTGTATTGTATCTTACAGCCGGGGGTATCAGAGGCTCCAAGTGCAGAGGCAGAGGTGTTATTCGGCAGTAAATCCTTTCGCTCCTCGTCAAGCAATCATTCACCAAAGGAACAAAGACCGTTTACTGCTTGTACAGTAGAGAAGTCCTAACGAAGTAGCAGAAGAAGGACTCTCATAAGATTCCAGAGAATTTCCTGAGACCACCCGCCCCTCCCCCGCCATGATACAATAAATGACTCGGTGTTTGCAGCATAAACATTACAGTAATGAGCGCCTCTTTCCTTTTAACTAAAATATTCCATTTCCTATTGTTGGCTGCCCGTGAAATATTTCGGTTACATAACTTGTGCCCCGTGTCCAGAAATTACAGTGTGAGGTTATTATAATGTCATACCAACCATGATACACAACCCACAGTCTAGAATGAAGCTGCCCCCGCCACCTTCCCCAACATTTGCAATTGTTTGGACTGTGCAGACAAGTCCCTATATTGTATGATAGCGCTATGGTTATTACATCACTGCACAATTATAATGGTATTGCCATCACACCCCTACAATGCTAGTGTATAATGTCGCCGTATGGTAAGAAATTAACATTAACCTCTTCTCAGCCCTAGACCACCAGGGATAATTATAGTCACTCCTTCCATGCTTTAAAACATCATCTCTGATCTATAGCACCAGGAAAGAATAGATTAAACCCCTTCCTACTTGACGACCACCAGGGATACAAAAATGATTCCCTCCCTTGTTGCAGAACACCTGGATAAAGTACATTAAACCCCCTTCCCATTTCTAGACCTAATAGTATTAACCCCCTTTAGGCCCTAGAGCTCTAAGGATGCTAACATTAATTTCTTCCTAGACCACCAGGGATGCTTGTATTATTTCCTTCACTGCCTTAGACCACCACTGATTTGGGCACTGAGCTCCTCAATATAATAGACCAAGGAAACCTGTCCAAGTGATAAATTATGTGATTAGTGGTACTTAGCTTCACCAATAAATCGTTCTAATTACAGAGTAATTACTTTTAGTATGTTTCATATTTTCCTAAGGATCTAGAAAATCATGTTGTGTGTGGACGTCTATAACACATGCAGTACCCCAAAGCAGGGGGATCTGCAAATGGTGTATTGTTTAATGTCTTGTAATGTTATGCCATGTATTGTGCCCAATATAGCAGTGTATGGATGGCACAGTCAGGGTTAATAATGTTGGCTCAGCTCTTGCAGGTGGTTAGATGTTGGCTGGCCCCATCCCTAATCTTAGCAGAGTCTAGACTGGAGTTCAGAGAGGAAGCTGTGATTTGTGTTTCCTCTTCTTAGACCCAGAAAGATACAGAGACTCACCAATCTCTGTATAATCTTCAGAAGGAGTAAGGTGAAGAAGAGAACTAGAGAACTTAGAGACTGCATGGGCGAGCATTGGAGTCAGTAAGGTAACCTGCCACTAAAGCTGCTAAGACTTTACTGCAGTGAGGGACACTGTTAAGACACCTTTCACACCTGGACATGACCTGGTCAGTAGTATCTCTAAGAATAATGACCACCATAAATTCTACAAGAAGAGACTTGAGACAGATAGAGAGAGAAGAGGGTCATAACTCCTATTCTTGCATAAATCCATAATTATATCTGCACTGGATTCAATTGGAATTGTGTCTGCTATAATTGGATGCACTACAACTCCCATTTTACACTTAAGTGAAAGAGATATATGTTCTGTTACATCTGGCCTGGTTACTGACTCCTGCACAATATGCCAGCCATTGTGCTTCACCCGCCCTGTCTTGCACCCATACAGACGCTTAACATCATAGGCATCCCGATTACCACCAGGCAGGAGCCTCAGAACCATTGTGTGCCCTAAGAAAAGAAAGAGTGCACCCTCCTGTCTCTGCCTCAGCCCTAGGGAGCAACAATGAGAGGATAGCCACTGTGATAATATGTTTGTGCCAGAACTACTACCACCCTGATCCTCCACTCTGGCTGCTGCTTGGCCACAGTACTGAATTCATCCTTCTACACATGGTGAGCCAAGCAGCAATCCGAGGACAACTTGCCTTTCAATAAAGGGGGTGTGCAGTACCCCAGAGCAGGAGTAACTTGCATATTGTTTGCTCTGTAAACCCAGTATGGTATGTCTGGAAGTGAGTTAATCAACTCTGGGATAGCCCCCTAGAGGACTTCTGGGTGTGAGACTTAACAAACTCTGGATGGTCTACAGAAAGGAAGAAAGAGAGGAGACAAGAAATCTGCGTGGCTGAACAATGGAGTCAATAAGGTACCCTGCTACCTAAGTCATTCAGACTTGCGGTGAGAGGAATACTGTTATCCTTCACACTTAGAGAAGACTTGTCCAGTTGTATCTTTAAAACCTGTTTTTCCTCCGCTGCAAATTATAGACACCAGAAATTCTGCAGGAAGCTACTTGAACCCCAAATAATATACAAAAAAAACGCACAAATATCATACAAAAATTAATGTATCTTTATTAGCTTGTTATCAGAATATAAAAACTCTTAAAATGTTTCCTACAGAATGGAACATTGCTCTGTTACCTGTATATAGCCCACTTAAATAGTCACGAAAAGCCAGCACTACTAGCTAGCCTCTGGATTAGCATAAATCATACAAAAAAAAAAAGAAAAATGTGGTGGAAAAAGTATATATATCCACCAGGTTACTGCACATAAAAAAGTATGTAGTGTATAAAGGTATAGACATCAATGTGAGTGAAACACACTGAACAGTATATTACATAGTACAGTATATACATAGTGCATGAAATACATGTTATAATACAGACCAGGGTAACGGCACAGAAGTACCTCGACATACTTTACTGAGCTTCTTCCCAGGTTGTCGACCCCCTCTTTTTATGGGAAGTTACCTTATTACATCAACCGTCTTTTTGGATCAAGAACCGCACCCGGTGGATATATACACTTTTTCTACTACGTTCTTCTTTTTTTTTTTACGTATGATTTATGCTAATACAGAGGCTAACTGGTAGTGCTGGCTTTTCATGACTATAGATTTATGCTATTAGTGCTGACTCTATATGGGTGACGGCGCAGTGCATTGTGAGAATATTTACATTACTGTGATTATGAATTAATAAAGATATATTATTCTAGTATCATGTTTTTGTGTTTTTTGTATATTATTTGGGGTATATTTATTGGTTTTCTATATATGCCCATAAGGTTACTTTCACACTTTCGCATTGTTAATTCCTGTATTGAGATCTGGCAGAGGATCTGAATACCGGAATTAAACGCATCCGATTTGATTTCACACACCAGGATACCACTCCCATCCTCCGCTCTGCGGGGTCATCTTCATTTAGCCATTATCTAAATGTAAGACCTGTGTGAACAGGACCCGTCTTCTCACTCTTTACATCCAGGAGCATGGAAACATTGGAAAGTGATTAATTCGGAACCCGTCACAGAAGACGACCTGACAGCTCCTGACATGAGATAATCCCAGCCCAGGATCAGCAATGGTTAGCATACTTAGAATTCCATCCAGCGGGATTGTAGTGATGACATCCTCCCCACAGCGCAATCCACGGAAACACTGCTGCGCAGGACAAGGAAACACTGGTGCTTGGGGTACAGGATAATGACGCTGACACTTGGGGTACAGGATAATGACGCTGACACTCGGGGTAAGGATAATGAGCTGACACTTGGTACAGGATAATGACGCTGACACTCGGGTACAGGATAATGACACTGACACTTGGGGTACAGGATAATGACTGACACTCGGGGTACAGGATAATGACACTGACACTTGGGGTACAGGATAATGACACTGACACTCGGGGTACAGGATAATGACACTGACACTTGGGGTACAGGATAATGACACTGACACTTGGGGTACAGGATAATGACACTGACACTCGGGGTACAGGATAATGACACTGACACTGGGGTACAGGATAATGACGCTGACACTGGGGTACAGGATAATGACACTGACACTCGGGGTAACAGGATAATACACTGACACTCGGGGCAGGATAATCTGACACTTGGGGTACAGGATAATGACAACTACACTTGGGGTACAGATAATGACACTGACACTTGGGGTACAGGATAATGACACTGACACTCGGGGTACAGGATAATGACACTGACACTTGGGGTACAGGATAATGACACTGACACTCGGGGTACAGGATAATGACACTTGGGGTACAGGATAATGACACTGACACTTGGGGGTACAGGATAATGACACTGACACTCGGGGTACAGATGATGACACTGCACTTGGGGTACAGGATAATGACACTGACACTTGGGGTACAGGATAATGACACTGACACTCGGGGTACAGGATAATGACACTGACACTTGGGTACAGGATAAATGACACTGACACTTGGGGTACAGGATAATGACACTGACACTGGGGTACAGGATAATGACACTGACACTTGGGGTACAGGATAATGACACTGACACACTTGGGGTACAGGATAATGACACTGACACTGGGGACAGGATAATGACACTGACACTCGGGGTACAGGATAATGACACTGACAACTGGGGTACAGGATAATGACACTGACACTCGGGACACTTGGGTACAGGATAATGACACTGACACTTGGGGTACAGGATAATGACACTGACACTCGGGGTACAGGATAATGACACTGACACTTGGGGTACAGGATAATGACACTGACACTTGGGGTACAGGGATAATGACACTGACACTCGGGGTACAGGATAATGACACTGACACTTGGGGTACAGGATAATGACACTGACACTGGGGGTACAGGATAATGACACTTGACACTCGGGGTACAGGATAATGACACTGACACTCGGGGTACAGGATAATGACACTGACACTCGGGGTACAGGATAATGACACTGACACTTGGGGTACAGGATAATGACACTGACACTCGGGGTACAGGATAATGACACTGACACTTGGGGTACAGGATAATGACACTGACACTCTTGGGGTACAGGATAATGACACTGACACTCGGGGTACAGATAATGACACTGACACTGACTGACACTCGGGTACAGGATAATGACACTGACACTCGGGGTACAGGATAATGACACTGACACTTGGGGTACAGGATAATGACACTGACACTTGGGGTACAGGATAATGACACTGACACTCGGGTACAGGATAATGACACTGACACTGGGTACAGATAATGACTGACACTTGGGGTACAGGATAATGACACTGACACTCGGGGTACAGGATAATGACACTGACACTGGGTACAGGATAATGACACTGACACGGGTACAGGATGACACTGACACTGGGTACAGGATAATGACACTGACACTCGGGGTACAGGATAATGACACTGACACTCGGGGTACAGGATAATGACACTGACACTTGGGGTACAGGATAATGACACTGACACTTGGGGTACAGGATAATGACGCTGACACTTGGGGTACAGGATAATGACTGACACTTGGGGTACAGGATAATGACACTGACACTCGGGGTACAGGATAATTACACTGACACTTGGGGTACAGGATAATGACACTGACACTTGGGGTACAGGATAATGACACTGACACTCGGGGTACAGGATAATGACACTGACACTCGGGGTACAGGATAATTACACTGACACTTGGGGTACAGGATAATGACACTGACACTTGGGGTACAGGACACTGACACTTGTAAATCAGGGGGTGCGATGCTCTGCAGCTTCTTTCTCTCCAGGAAACCTCTGGTAACCATCTGAACCTGAACACCCGATCCTGTAGTCACACCCTTAGGCACCATGGGTTAACCCTCGCATGTCCTACCTACGCCCCACTTAGGAGTCAATTATTTCCGCCTTATTACCTGTGCTGCCACTAGAAATGCCCCAGCTGACCTCAGCCTGGCACACGAAGCCCGCGATGCCACCCACGGTATATAACATTTCCATGGTGCAGAGCATCTGACATATTACACTTGGAGCCAGGACATATATAATATCATCATCATCACACAGGGAGCAGTTCTGATAGTACACAGGATGGCACAGGGTCTGTATTTCCATCATCAGGACACTGGCACTTTTACAGCAGTCTGCATCGTGCCATCACTAGATAACAATATACCTAATCAGGCGGTATAATATAATACGATATCTATGACGCCGTATAATATACTGTGGTATAATATGATATCTATGATGTAGTATGATATACTGTGGTATAATATAATATGATATCTATGATGCGGTATGATATGCTGTGGTATATGGTATGATATACTGTGGTATACTATAATGTGATATCTACAATGCGGTATGATATACTGTGGTGTAATATGATATCTACAATGCGGTATGATATACTGTGGTATAATATAATATCTATGATGTGGTATGATATACTGTGGTGTAATATGATATCTACAATGCGGTATGATATACTGTGGTATAATATAATATCTGATATACTGGGTGGATATAGGTATAATATAATACATTTGATATCTATGATTCGGTATAATATACTGTGGTATAATATAATATGAAAATTACAGAAGGGCCGGATTCAGCACATAACTGGAACAAGTGGAACAGAGCAGACCCCGTGGACGCCATTCGCTTTCTGTTCGGGACGCCGCTTTTTTACCAGATAAAAAAACACCTGCATACAGAACCATTTACTCCTTTTGACAGAATCTGTGACAGAGGCCCCGAGCAAAACCTAAGATATGATTTAATGGATTAATATGATGTGATACGGTATAATTTTATAGCATGATTAGAATATGGTATAATATAATCCAATATAATATGGTGCTGTGTGATAAGATGTTATAATACACGATGTATGAGATATGGTACAACCAGGTGTAATCTGTGTAATCTGGTATTATATGATAGAATCTGCTCATATATTATGTGATATACCGTATATTAATAATAAAAAGTATACGGTGTAATGTAATCTGATATCGTATCACCTGATATGATCACATAGAATATGGTATAATATATGGTATGTTTGGGTTAATATGATACAATATGATATGGCGAGAGCTGCATATGATATAGTCTGGTGTGATGTTATCTGATATGGTATATATAGAAAGTCGGAACCAGCCCAGCTCACCGGCAAAAATGCACAAAAATGCTGAAGAATTAAAGGGGAATCCAGTATCATGAGCAGGGATCGGTCTGTATAGATCCGAAATGCGTAGACCCTTTGTTGTCCTGTTTTTCTGGTTTTAAACGCTTTAATAAAGATCCCCGTTTGATTGGATGCTGAATTTTGTTCTGATGACATAGTGTAATATAATCTGCTGTGATACAGAACTACATCATATGATAAAATCTGAAGAGATATAGCATGATATATGATATGATGTAGTCTAATACGGTATAATATAATGATATAATCTGCTGTGATACAGTGTAATGATGTAGTATGGCCAGATATAATATGATATAAGGTAATATATGACATGATAATATAGTATAATATAATATGATCTGATATGATACAGTGTGATATGGTATGATCAGATATAGTATGATATATTGCAATATATGATGTCATCTGATATGGTAAAAGATATGATGTGATACAGTATAATGATATAATCTGATATTATATCTGGTCATACCTATTACACTGTATCATATCAGATTATTTCATTATATTATACTATATTATATCATGTTAAATATTACCTTATATCATATTATATCTGGCCATACTATATCACATCATATGACATCATTTTACTACATCACATAATATTATATCATATACCATATCACACTGTATCATATCAGATTATATCATTATATTATATTATACTATATTATATCATATATACCATATCAGATGACACCATATCATATATTACATGATATATTATATCTGGCCATACTATATCACATCATATTACATCATATACCATGTCACACTATATCATATCAGATTATATAATTGTACCGTATAACATTATATTATATCATGTCATATATTACACTATATCATATTATATCTAGTCATACCATATCACACCGTATCACATCATATCATATATTACATGTTATATTATATCTAGTCATACCATATCGCCCTGTATCATATAATATCATGTAATATATGATGTAATCTGATATGGTATATGATGTGATACAATATAACGATATAATATGATGTGATACAGTGTTATATGGTATGACCAGATATAACGTGACATGATAGTGTACATACTACAAAAAGTAGCAGGAAGTCACTAACCTCTTGAGCAGGAGAAGTTTCTGTGAGTTGGGGGCTCGTCGGGGAGCTCTCTGGATCACTGCTGACCCTTCTACCTGTGTCGTCCGCCCGTCCTTCCCCTCTCCAGATGTGTGTGCTCCCTTCAGCCCCGCGTGTGGATGTGGATGGCTGCTATGCTCCTGAATCCCTGCGTTCTGCTGCACAGTGACTGACAGATGGAGAGACCGGGAGAGGGAGGGAGAGGTGCGTCCAAGTTCTGATGTCATGGCTAAAGTCCTGATCACATCTGTAATGACATCAATGCCTCTTCCCGGCTTCTCTCCGCTCCTTCCCTCTCCCCTCTGGGCTCCTTCTCTCTGCCTTACACTACTACCCTCATCATCAGGCTTGTACAGTGTATTCCTGGTGCTGCTTATGTCTAAGGGGTGGACAGACCCTCACCCAATTCCTATATCAGGTTAACAACATGACAGACAAATAGATATATACATTTACTCAAATGCTTATACTGCAATATCACCTTATAATGCCAAAGTACACTGCCATACGTCACCCACACAATACTGGCATTTAGTGTCCAAATAATACTGTCATACAATGCCAAATAACACTGCACTGCAACACCCACATAATACTGCCATTCAGTTGCCAAATAATACCGCCATACAATGCCAAATAATACTGCCATACAATGCCAAATAATGCCGCCATACAATGCCAAATAATGCCGCCATACAATGCCAAATAATACCACCATACGATGCCAAGGGACACCTCCATACATCACCCACACAATACTGGCATTTATTGTTCAAATAATACCACCATACAATGTCAAATAACACTGCAATGCAACACCCACATAATACTGGCATTCAATTGCCAAATAATACCGCAATACAATCCCAAATAATACCGCCATACAGTGCCAAAGTACACTGCCATACATCACCGACACAATACTGTAATTTAGTGTCCAAATAATACTAACATACAATGCCAAATACCTCCATACAATGGCAAATAACACTGCAATACAAAACATCCACATAATACTGGCATTCAGTTTCCAAATAACACTGCCATACAACACCCACACAATACTGTAATTTACTGTCCAAATAATACTGCCATACAATGCCAAATACCACCATATAATGCCAAATAACACTGCAAGGCAACACCCACATAATACCGCCATACAATCCCAAATAATACCACCATACAATGTCAAATAATACTGCCCATTCAATGCCAAATAACACCACAATACAACACATAATACTGCCATTCAGTGACCAAGTAATACCACCATACAATGCCAAATAACACTGCTATACGACACCCACACAATACTGGCATTTAGTGTCTAAACAATACCACCAAACAATGCCAAACAACACTGCTAAACAACACCCACATAATACAGGCATTCAATTGCCAAATAATACCACCATACAACAAATAACACTGCTCTACAACACCCACATAATACTGGTGTTCAGTGGTCCTGGTGGTCCAGGGCAGTGAAGGTTTTTATGCTCCACTTGCAGGTGGCTCCTGGGGGCCCAGTTATGGGGGGTCTCATAGGACATGGGGACCCTGGGTTCATGTCTATAGCTGGGAAGGCATCATTACCGGCCAGAGGACTTCTGCTTGTTCTCTAAATATTCATCTGTCACCGCACTGAAGATTATCAGTAAGTTTTATGAATTTGTAAAAGTCATCGGTCGACCCCTGTAATGGAGTGGGATCCTCATCTCTGGGCTGGAGTGGAGAGCGGGTACCTAGACCTGCCCTGCATTACATAGACATCCTATTGATTTGGACACTGTGTAATACTTCACCTCCCCTGTAGGGGCGCTGCAGAGAAATAAAACACTAACTGCCAGGTTTGCCCACAGATCACAGTTGATCACTGGAGGTCCCAGCAGGGTTGGGACTAGAGAGTCCACTAAACCCCCCAGACCATGTCCACTATCCCAACAACCCTCAACATAACAGATGACACGGCCCTTTAAAAAATCCCACAGCCTCCAGATGTAGCCCTTTCCTAACTCCTACCTTTCATGATCACCTGTCTCAGCATCACATGACCTCCTAGGAGCTGATACACTCAGAAGGTGCGGCACTGTGTGATCAGATTATTATCGAGGTACAAGTAGGGATCGTCCTCTTTAAATGGATTGTGCCACGGAAATATTGTACATTTTTTAAACCAACACCTGGATCTGAATACTTTTTTAATTGCATGGAATTAAAAATTTTGTATAGACACTGATCTATTCACTAAAATGTTTCTGTACAGCGCCACCTGCTGTTTGCTATTTTCCTTATTTCTTGTCCAGTTCACTGAGGTGGTCGCACGCGCTCAGTTTAAATCTTTAACTGTCACCAGATGTATCCTCCTCTGTTAGAAGACAACTACAGGGAAAGAGCTACAGCAGAAAGGATACACCCACTGAGAAATGACACGCCCCCTGAAATAAATCTAGAAGAACTATTGCAGCAATGAATGCGGAGATCTCTGGATCCATGTGAGGTACAGGGCTGGTTCTAGCTTTGTTAGAAAAAGATTGTCATGTACTGTATGATGTGTGAGTTTCTATTTTATACATTGATCACGGTATAGCCCCTTTAAAGTGACAGCGGTCGTGTATACATGGAAAGGGCAATACACTAGGAGAGCACTAGGGGGAGCTGTGCATTTTAGATGGAGTCACTCCAGTTTTTATTGAACCATTTTTTTATCATTTGTTTTCTCATTCTTCATTATAATTTCATTCGTTATTCATTCATTCCATTATTCACTGGGCCCCTTTATCCCCTCATCTTTTTATTGATTCTCTCAATCTTCATGATATTCATCTATTTTCACATTTGTTCATTCAATCATTCATTCATCCCAGTGCACACTTTATTCCCTTATTCTTTTATCTTTCATTCTTCATTACAATAATTGCATTCATTCATTTACTCCGCAATTCATAGAACCACTTTAGTTCTTCATATTTTTATTATTTGGTCTTATCATTCTTCATTATAATTTTGTTCATCCATTTATACATTTATTCATTTGTTCATTCATTTATTCATTCAGTCACTCCAGCATTCACAGAAACACTTTATTCTCACATCTTTTTATTATTTATTCATCATTCATTCACCCCGGTAGTCACCCATCCACTTTTTTCTCATGTCTTTTTTATTATTCATTCTTTCAATCTTCATTCTTATAATTTCACTCACTTATTCCTTTATTCACTCCGGTATCCAGTGGACCAGCTTATTCCCTCATGTTTTTATTATTCATTCATTCACTCCAGCATTCACTGAACCAGATTATTCTCACATCTTTTTATTATTCATTCTTCATTCTAATAATTTCATCATTCATTCACTCAGGTATTCACTGATCCACTTTTGTCTCATGTCTTTTTATTATTCATTCTTTTAATCTTTATTCTAATAATTCTTCATTAATTCATTCACTCCGGCATTCACTGAACCACGTTATTCTCACGTCTTTTTATTATCCATTGTTTTATTCTTCATTCTAATAATTCATTCAGTCATCGATTCATTCACTGTGTTATTCACTGAATCACTTTATTCTCACATCTTTTTATTATTCATTCTTCATTCTAATAATTTCATTCATTCATTCACTCCGGTATTCACTTGACCACTTTATTCCCTCATGTTTTTATTATTCATTCACTCCAGCATTCACTGAACCTGAACTTTATTCTCACACCTTTTTATTACTTATTCTTTTATTCTTCATCCTAATAATTTCATTCATTCATTCATTCATTCATTCACTCCAGTATTCACTGAACCACTTTATTCTCACATCTTTTTATTATTCATTCTTTATTCTAATAATTTCATTCATTCATTCCGGTATTCACTGAACCACTTTATTCTCACACCTTTTTTTACTTATTCATCTTTCATTCTTCATCCTAATAATTTCATTTATTCATTCGTTTCATCATTCATTCACTACTGTATTCACTGAACCACTTTATTCTCACACCTTTTTATTACTTATTCTTTTATTCTTCATCCTAATAATTTCATTTCATTCATTCATTCATTCATTCATTCATTCATTCACTCCAGTATTCACTGAACCACTTTATTCTCACATCTTTTTATTATTCATTCTTTATTCTAATAATTTCATTCATTCATTCCGGTATTCACTGAACCACTTTATTCTCACACCTTTTTATTACTTATTCTTTCATTCTTCATTCTAATAATTTTTCATTTATTCATTCGTTCATTCATTCCACTGTATTCACTGAACCACTTTATTCTCACACCTTTTTATTACTTATTCTTTCATTCTTCATCTTAATAATTTTCATTCATTCATTCATTCACTACTGTATTCACTGAACCACTTTATTCTCACATCTTTTTATTATTCATTCTCTATTCTAATAATTTCATTCATTCACTCCGGTATTCAGTAAACCCCTTTATTCTCATATCTTTTTAATATTCATTCTTTCATTCTTCATTCTAATAATTTCATTCATTCTCGCACTCTGCGTATTCACTGGACTACCTTATTCCTTCATGTTTTTTTTATTTATTCATTCATTCATTCACTCCGGTATTCACTGAACCTGAACTTTGCTATAACAACTTTTTATTATCCATTCTTTTATTCTTCATCCTAATAATTTCATTCATTCATTCACTCCAGGATTTACTGAACCAATTTGTTCTCATATCTTTTTATTATCTGTTCTTTCATTCTTTATTCTAAAAATGTCATTAATTCATTCACTGGACTACTTTATTCCCTCATGTTTTTATTCCTTTGTTCATTCATTCACTCATTAAATCACTTTATTCCTTCATGTTTTTATTATTCATTCATTCTTCATTCTAATTTCATTCATTCATTCACTGAAGCACGTTCACCCCCTCGTCTTTTCATTATCATCCCTCCTTCCTCTTGATCCCCCTTTCATTCACCCTCCTCATTCGGATTTCATTCTGTTTCTCATTTCTGGGAGGACACGTTCAGAGTTTCCTCGGTTCCGTTACACGCACATTACGTGTGAAACACACACACACACGGCTTCTGGTGCTGTCACTTTTAACCCCTCCTTTCCCCCGGAGGGGTCATCTGGTCGGAGGAGGATCGGGGGGGGGAGCGGAAAATGTGCGTCTTTCATGAGACAAGTGAATTGTTGTTTGACATTTAAACGATTATAATTGAGAGGAAACTGTGAGGAGAACGGGGTGAATGAGCAGGGAATGAGGCGTGTAAAGCTCTGACACTTTTCAATATAGTTTGTGATTTAAATCATCGCTCATTTTAAGATGGCTGCTTGCTGTCACTGAATGGGAATATTCTTGTTTCCAATCAGAAGCAAAAAACCTGATTCTCACAACATGTTGCTGAGAGTTTGTTACAATGTATCAGTGCAGGCAATCCTCACACAGCAACACCATTTCTTCTGTCCTGGACTCCAAGCTCTCATTAGGGGCTCATGCACAAGAACGTATTTTATTTCCATGTCTGTTCCATTTTTTTTGCGGACCGTATGCGGAACCATTCATTTCAATGGGTCCGCAAAAAAAAACAGAAGTAACCCCATGTGCATTCCGTTTCCGTATGTCCGTTCCGCAAAAAAAATAAAACATGTCCTATAATTGTCCGCATTATGGATAAGGATAGGACTGTTCTATTAGGGGCCAGCTGTTCCGTTCCTCAAAATACAGAATGCACACAGATGTCATCCGTATTTTTTGTGATCCGTTTTTTGCGGACTGCAAAATACATACGGTTATGTGCATGAGGCCTTACACTGATACATTGTAACAAACTCTTAGCTGTGTGAGCAGGACTGGGTCAGGACAGGTTTTTTGCTTCTTACTGTAAACATGAAGATTTCCATTCACTGTCAGCGAGCAGAGGTAGCAAGATTACTTGATAATACAAACTAGCCAAGCTGTTCACACATAGTGCCACCTACAGGCAGAGATGAGGTACTACTCTCTTAATGGGGTATTACCAACCCAGAATATCTATGTGGCCCCCTGTCCTGCCTGGTGAGGTGGCCGCCAGCTGCCATATCCCACCGAACAAGGGAGTTACAGAGGCTGCCGATGGCTGCTCGGACCCACAGGTCCCATAGAAGTCAATGGAGAGAGCTGCGTGCATGCACTTCCACCTCCCTCTTCATTGAGTTCAGGTCCAAGTTATGCAAATTGACATCAAAATGGGTTCTTTCTGGTAGTTTTGGAGCTTTCCATCCTTTCCTTTAGATCTATGCCGGCTGTCAGTGACTGAAAACATCCTTATTTACCTGGCAGCTTACCCAGGCGTATTACGATCTTGGTTTATGATCAGGACCTTTCAGGAGTTTTCTGCCGCTCACTGACAGCAAGCAGAGATCTTGGAACAGGTGAGTATTTGAAAGAGAACTTCTTTCAATACAGTTTAGTGACCTATACTCCCACCCCTTTAATTAAAGGGGAAGTGACAGCCGGCAGAGCCTTGTTCTTGCGCTGTGTCTTTTAGAGAAGCTATGAAGTCAGCGGCAGAGATCGGCGAGCGGTGATTCATGCTCCCTCCTGCCAGCGCAGGCAACCAGGGCCAATACTGAGGGGGAATAAAAATGCTTGGGCTGTAGTCGTTCCAAATCCTAAAAAAACGAGAGGAGCTGCGAGGAGTCTGCGGCTTTACAGGGAGGATGGAGGGCAGAGAGGGCAGATCTGCGGGGAGAAGCTATTATCATAATGGCCACCTGTGGTAGGAGGTGGGGGGGGGGGGCGAGCAGCAGGCAGGGAATGTGGATCAGGTAGCGGGAGAGGTGAGAAGTATCCGAAACCAAGGTCAGGAACCGACCTCATCATCCCCAATCTGCGGCCAAGTCAGTAGGGTTATGTTTCTGTGGTCTGTGGGTGTTAAATGGACTCTCTACAACCCACAAAAACCACTATAAGTCTCAAGTTTACATTTGTAAAAAAAAAATAAAAAAAGATCTCACACGCGCTGCTGCCAAAGCTAAATCGTACGGCGAATTCACAGACTTAGGCGGTTCTACATGCTGAGTAAGGGTACTGTCCCTTTAAGAAGTGTGGGCAGGCAGCTGTGGTGCAGCGGGACAGGGCATGGGACTCCGGTTAACATTCATTGTGCAGATTGGAGGAAAATCTCATTCCATCTGTGCCGGAGAACTGGAGCCAAAAAGTTGCAATTTTTGGTGCATGTCATGTTTCTTCATGAAGGGGTTAATAAGATTCCGGGTGGTCTAGGTTGTGAAGAAGTTAAAGGAGTTGTGTCATCTCATACATTAGGGGTATATTGCTATGCCCCAATGTCAGACTGTGTGAGTCCCTCCGGTGGGACCGGATCTTATCTCCAGAACGTGGTGGTCCAGGTTATTAAATGGGTTGCCTCACATGCTGGTGGTCCAGGCTAGTAGAGGGGATTGCGCCTGATGGTCTAGGGGTGTGAAGACTTTAATGGAAACACTCCTAGTGGTCAAGGTTGTGATGAAATTAAAAGGGTTCTCAGACCTATCCATCGATTTTACTTATGGCCCCGAAAGTGCTCAGCCTAAAAAAAAAAATCCATTTACCATGCTTCAGCACATGCACCGCTGCAGCCATTTACTGCCCTCAGTGTTGACTTGTCCCCAAGTGCTAAGTGACTGCTGAGGGCAGTGAATGGTTGCAGCAGTGCACATGACGATGACTGTGACGTCAAACTTCCAGTCCACAGGGGATGGGACCCTTGCCACTAGTAGATTTTTTTGGCTGAACACTTTTGGGCAATATGTAAAATTGCTGTGGGGTTTGGAAAGCCTTTATAATGATATTGTTATGCTCTAGGTGTTTGAAGGGGTTAATGATATTACTGTTACGGTGTAGGGCATGAAGGGGTTAGTTATATTATTAAGGAGTGTGAAAAGGTTAATGATAAGATTCCTGGTGGTCTAGGGGTGCGTAGGGGTTAATGATATTTCTGTTGATCAAGGGATGTAAAGGGGGTTAATGATATTTCTGTTGATCAAGGGATGTAAAGGGGGTTAATGATAACCTTCCTGGTGGTCTAGGGGTATAAAGTGGTTATTTATAACATTCCTGGTGGTCTAGTGGTGTGAAGGGTTTAATGATAACATCCCTGAAGGTCTAGGGTTGTGACGGGATTAATTATAACATCCCTGGTGGTCTAGGGTTGTGAGGGGGTTAATCATAACAGTCCTGGTGGTCTGGGGGTGTAAAGGGGTTAATAATAACATTCCAGGAGGGTCTTGGGGTGTGAAGGGGTTAATTATAACATCCCTGGTGGTATAGGGATGTGAAGGGGTTAATGATACCATACCTGGTGGTCTAGGGGTGTAAGTGGGTTAATAATAACATCCCTGGTTGTCTAGGGGTGCGAAGGGGTTAATGATAACATTCCTGGTGGTCTAGGGGTGTGAGAGGGTTAATGATAACATCCCTGGTGGTCTAGGAGTGTGAAAGGGTTAATGATAACATTCCTGGTGGTCTAGTGGTGTGAAGGGGTTAATGATAACATCCCTGGTGGTCTAGGGGTGTGAGGGGGTTAATAATAACATTTCTATTTCGCTCACACGTCCCATCTATTGAGGTCCACATCCTCAGACTTTTCCTGCTGCCGTCTGGGGTCACCCTGCTTGTTTCCTGATCGAGGCATGCTGGGAGTTGCAGTTTGGCCACAGCTGGAGAGTAACATAAACCAAGCTGGGTCATTGTAAAGGCTGGCATAGCAGAACATGCTGGGGGTTGTAGTTCTAAGGGCTTATCCACAGCGGGCGGGCAGGGAGGGGTCAGTGCTGGAGGTCACAGATAAAGCGGGTGGCAGCGCAGGGTCCGGCGCCTCTCCCTGTTTATATTCGGACGCCAGCAGATAAATAAACATAGCAAAGAGATGACATCACCCCCAAAATATGAGGAGTCTTCATCACGCCCCCCCACCCCCCTACCACTGATATAAAGGGGGCTATGGGGCGGGGGATGGGGGCCTGAAGGGAAGGAGACTCAAACACGGAGACCAGTAGAACACTGTGCACCTGTGTATATTGTGGAGTCACGAGAGCGCTCACAGGGGACGCCGCAGGAAGCTGGGGGGGGGTCCACCCACTTTACATAATGGTTTACATCCCCATTCTCCCAGTCCCCCCCCCCTTTAATTTCATATTTTCCGCTCATTCATCTCCATTTGGTGGAAGGAGGGAATGTGGTAAAACAAGAGCAGAGGTGTGAGGAGGAGATGACTGAGCGACGAAGGAATGGACAAGAAGGAGCGAGAGGGAGGAGAGAGACGTCCTGGACCCCGAGGACGCATCCCGAGCAGATGTGCAGAGCATTACCGCATCACATGGATGCAACCGAGGGGGGGGGTGGAGAAGAACAAAGACTTGTCCTGTGCGAGGGACAGGCCGCTTTCCTTCTCGTCCTTTCTGATGCTCTCCGGCTACTGCCCAACTACAACTCCCAGCATGCCCTGATATCGCGGACTGCATAAATATCCATAACTTTGCAAAACGCTCTGCTTTTAATTATCTTTAAACCTTCCGTTCACATCCAGATCTGCATTCCGAATTTGACCATAAAAATGTTGCTCTGTGTCGCCTCCCAGATCTAGAAATCTGAATTTCAGCGCACGTTCTCATCAGGGCTCATGCAGGCAACTGATCTGCAAAAAAAAACAGATGACATCCAAGTTACATCCGTTTTTTTGCAGATCTATTGTGACAATGTCTGTCCGTGTCCGGAAAACTGACAAGAATAGGACATATTCTATTTTGTTTGCTTAATGGACATACGGAAACGGAACGCACATGGAGTCATTTCCGTTTTTTTGCGGTGAATGGTTCTGCATAAGGGGCACAACAAAAAAAACGGATACGGGAAAAAAATGCATCCATGTGCATGAGCCCTTAATGTGATTTTTAACTATGTCATACACTCACCGGCCACTTTATTAGGTACACCATGCTAGTAACGGGTTGGACCCCCTTTTGCCTTCAGAACTGCCTCAATTCTTCGTGGCATAGATTCAACAAGGTGCTGGAAGCATTCCTCAGAGATTTTGGTCCATATTGACATGATGGCATCACACAGTTGCCGCAGATTTGTCGGCTGCACATCCATGATGCGAATCTCCCGTTCCACCACATCCCAAAGATGCTCTATTGGATTGAGATCTGGTGACTGTGGAGGCCATTTGAGTACAGTGAACTCATTGTCATGTTCAAGAAACCAGTCTGAGATGATTCCAGCTTTATGACATGGCGCATTATCCTGCTGAAAGTAGCCATCAGATGTTGGGTACATTGTGGTCATAAAGGGATGGACATGGTCAGCAACAATACTCAGGTAGGCTGTGGCGTTGCAACGATGCTCAATTGGTACCAAGGGGCCCAAAGAGTGCCAAGAAAATATTCCCCACACCATGACACCACCACCACCAGCTTGAACCGTTGATACAAGGCAGGATGGATCCATGCTTTCATGTTGTTGACGCCAAATTCTGACCCTACCATCCGAATGTCGCAGCAGAAATCGAGACTCATCAGACCAGGCAACCTTTTTTCCAATCTTCTACTGTCCAATTTCGATGAGCTTGTGCAAATTGTAGCCTCAGTTTCCTGTTCTTAGCTGAAAGGAGTGGCACCCGGTGTGGTCTTCTGCTGCTGTAGCCCATCTGCCTCAAAGTTCGACGTACTGTGCGTTCAGAGATGCTCTTCTGCCTACCTTGGTTGTAACGGGTGGCAATTTGAGTCACTGTTGCCTTTCTATCAGCTCGAACCAGTCTGCCCATTCTCCTCTGACCTCTGGCATCAAACAAGGCATTTTCCGCCCACAGAACTGGCCGCTCACTGGATGTTTTTTCTTTTTCGGACCATTCTCTGTAAACCCTAGAGATGGTTGTGCGTGAAATCCCAGTAGATCAGCAGTTTCTGAAATACTCAGACCAGCCCTTCTGGCACCAACAACCATGCCACGTTCAAAGGCACTCAAATCACCTTTCTTCCCCATACTGATGCTCGGTTTGAACTGCAGGAGATTGTCTTGACCATGTCTACATGCCTAAATGCACTGAGTTGCCGCCATGTGATTGGCTGATTAGAAATTAAGTGTTAACGAGCAGTTGGACAGGTGTACCTAATAAAGTGGCCGGTGAGTGTAGGAATTTGTTCTGTTTACACACAGGGTCAGGGATCAAATCTTTCGCAAATTCTGGATGCAGCTCTGGTGGTGACTGGAGTTTGGCATGCGATATAAATAAAAACCAGAGCAGGTCTCCGAGTCCTTGTTGATTAATGGCCAGCATATGTCTGCAGCAGCCAATCAGTGATATTACCGGCCACGTGTCGTACTACTGCCACTACTACTGCTGCTCCCTACGCTGACTGGTGGTAGCAGTGGCACGGCACATGGCTGCTGACACCACCGATTGGCTGCAGCAGTCATCTGCCTTGTAAAGAAAGATTGAAGTGTCAGCATTTGGACGGGCTTTTTAATTTTAGAAGATGGATAACCCCTTTAACAACATCAGGTGACAGATAAAACTTAGACAGGTAACATATAATAAGCATATAAACATATAATGTAACATATAAAGGGAGCACAACTACAGTCCTTCACAAATTACCATAGAGTGCACAAATAAGAGGATCATACAGTGCTCGAAAATACAAAAAATAACAGTACAGTACTGAAATAATACCACTCAAATAATGCCACAATGTAGTATTAAATACCACCATAAAATACTTAAAGGGTTTCTGTCACCAGTTTTTTCGGTATGAATCAGGCTGACATTAGAGATGTGCTAATGTCACCTGATTCCAAATATATATCTGTTTTATTTACTGGTGCCCCCATTTTTATATAAAATGAACTTTTATTTTATGCTAATAAGGCCTCTAGGTGCAAGGGGCGTTACCCCTGCTCCTAGAGGCTCTGTTGATTGACAGCCCCAGGCAGAGAAGAAACACTCCATTCACCATAGCTTGCAAGGACCTTCAATGATGTCATGACCATGTGATCAGTCACATGGTTTAGGAGGAGACAGGCTGTTTGTGTGATCCTAACCATGTGACTGATCACATGGTCATGACATCATTGAAGGTCCTTGCAAGCTATGGTGAATGGAGTGTTTCTTCTCTGCCTGGTCCTGTCAATCAACAGAGCCTCTAGGAGCAGGGGTAACGCCCCTTGCACCTAGAGGCCTTATTAGCATAAAATAAAAGTTCATTTTATATAAAAATGGGGGCACCAGTAAATAAAACAGATATATATTTGGAATCAGGTGACATTAGCACATCTCTAATGTCAGCCTGATTCATACCGAAAAAACTGGTGACAGAAACCCTTTAATACCACAATATCGTACTCAAATAATACCACTATATAATGCTTAAAGGTTTTTTTTATCTGAGACAATGGGGGGCATATCGCTAGTATACAGGATATATTGGAGCAGGGAAGGTGGTGGCCAGAGGACCTCGGGTTCCCCCAGGTCCAGCCACCACCAAGCGCTCTCCCCATAGAAGTGAGCGGGAGCGCACTGCGCATGACTGGCCGCCAATTCATTTCTATGGGGCCAGGGGAAATAGCCAAGGCTATTTTCAGCGGCCCGATAGAAATGAATGGAGGATGGCTGCGCATGCGCAGTGCGCCCTCCACTACTTTCAAGGCTCTGTTCTCTGTGTAAGTGCGGGTCCCAGAGGTGGGACCTACGCCCATCAGACAATGGGGCATAGCCTAGTGAAATGACCCCATGGTCTGAGATGGAAAAACCCCTTTAAAGGGTAAAAAAAATTTGATTAAAACAGGTCAGTATATTGGAAATAAATTGAAAAAAGACATACTCCCCTCACTGATCCTCCAGGATGTCACATGTTGAGGCGTCATCACTGCAGCAAGAAGAAGAGAATGGCATGGAACCAGGAATGGGAAGGAAGCAATGGGGGATCACTGAGGTGAGTATGTCTTTTTTTGTTAATTTCCAATATGCTGACGTGTTTTAAGAACATTTTTTCCCATGGGAAACCCCTTTAAATAATACCACCATACAGTCCACAAGTAATACCAACACATAGTGCACAAATAATAGCACCATACGGTGTCCAAATTATACAGTCCACAATAACACTTGTTTCCACAAGCAGTATTCAAATAATACCACCATACAGTCCACAACTAATACCATTATACAGTCCACAACTAATACCACCATACAGTCCACAACTAAAACCACCATACAGTCCACAACTAAAACCACCATACAGTCCATAATTAATACCACCATACAGTCCACAACTAATACCATCATACAGTCCACAACTAAAACCACCATACAGTCCACAACTAATACCATCATACAGTCCACAACTAAAACCACCATACAGTCCACAACTAAAACCACCATACAGTCCATAATTAATACCACCATACAGTCCACAACTAATACCATCATACAGTCCACAACTAAAACCACCATACAGTCCACAACTAATACCATCATACAGTCCACAACTGAAACCACCATACAGTCCACAACTAATACCACCATACAGTCCACAACTAAAATCACCATACAGTCCACAACTAAAACCATCATACAGTCCACAACTAAAACCACCATACAGTCCACAACTAAAACCACCATACAGTCCACAACTAAAACCATCATACAGTCCACAACTAAAACCACCATACAGTCCACAACTAATACCATCATACAGTCCACAACTAAAACCACCATACAGTCCACAACTAATACCAACACATAGTGCACAACTAATACCACCATACAGTCCACAACTAATACCATCATACAGTCCACAACTAATACCATCATACAGTCCACAACTAAAACCACCATACAGTCCACAACTAATACCAACACATAGTGCACAACTAATACCACCATACAGTCCACAACTAAAACCATCATACAGTCCACAACTAAAACCACCATACAGTCCACAACTAAAACCACCATACAGTCCACAACTAATACCATCATACAGTCCACAACTAAAACCACCATACAGTCCACAACTAAAACCATCATACAGTCCACAACTAAAACCACCATACAGTCCACAACTAATACCATCATACAGTCCACAACTAAAACCACCATACAGTCCACAACTAATACCAACACATAGTGCACAACTAATACCACCATACAGTCCACAACTAATACCATCATACAGTCCACAACTAATACCAACACATAGTGCACAACTAATACCTCCATACAGTTCACAACTAATACCAACACATAGTGCACAACTAATACCACCATACAGTCCATAATTAATACCACCATACAGTCCACAACTAATACCACCATACAGTCCATAATTAATACCACCATACAGTCCATAATTAATACCACCATACAGTCCATAATTAATACCACCATACAGTCCATAATTAATACCACCATACAGTCCACAACTAATACTACCATACAGTCCACAACTAATACTACCATACAGTCCAAAATTAATACCAACACATAGTTCACATATAATAGCACCATACGGTGTGCAAATTATACAGTCCACAATAACACTTGTTTCCACTAAGGGCTTGTTCACACGTCAGTTTTTTTATGTTATTTCCATCAGTTATTGGGAGCCAAAACCAGGTGCGGGTCAAAAACACAGAACAGGTGCAGATCTTTTCATTATACCTGATTTCTGTGGAGGCTCTACTCTTTGGCTCACAATAACTGATGGAAATGATGTGTGAACAAGCCCTAAGCAGTATTCAAATAATACCACCATACAGTCCATAATTAATACCACCATACAGTCCACAACTAATACCACCATACAGTCCACAACTAATACCACCATACAGTTCACAACTAATACCAACACATAGTGCACAATTAATACCACCATGTAGTCCACAATTACTACCACCATACAGTCCACAACTAATACCACCATACAGTCCATACGTAATACCACCATACAGTCAACAACTAATACCATCAGACAGTCCACAACTAATACCACCATACAGTCCACAATTAATACCAACATATAGTGCACAATTAATACCACCGTGTAGTCCACAATTACTACCACCATACAGTCCGCAACTAATACCACCATACAGTCCGTACATAATACCACCATACAGTCCACAACTAATACCACCATACAGTCCACAACTAATACAACCATATAGTGTACAATTAAAAACACCACCATACAGTGTACAGAAATAGTCATAGTCTTGATGGGGATGGGGACCTCAGATGGTAGAAGCAGAAGGGCATTTTTTTTCTTGTCGCCCTTCAGCCCGCATGACAATTTTTACAACTGTTTATTTTGGCGCTGATGGCGGCACCGTGCGGCGCACACATAACAATGAATACCGCCCATTACATCATAATACTGTATAACCTGTCAGTCACACACACGGAGCGGTCCTCGCTCCACAATCATTCTGTTACTTCATCTCCAGACCTAGAATATGATCCCATTGTCTGCACTTCCTGAGTAATGACTGGAGCGAGATAAGGGGGGGGGGCAGGATGGATCCCCCCACCCCGGAGCACAGGACGAAACCCACAAGAAGAAGGAGCAGAGGGAAGAGGCGTCTCAGGAAAAGTGACTTTTAGGAGCAGAGTATACAGTATATGGAAAGTAATAAGACACCAGGAGGAACTGATGAGAAAACAAGGAGAGGTGAAGGAGCGGGCAGGGGTGAAGAGAGTGGAGGAGGAGGGGGCAGAGGCTGGCACCCGGGCATTATCTTGTGTGCACGTATAGGGTTAGGTGACTACGTGCCTCCCCACATACCATATATACGTATATAATGGTTAACCCTGCAAGCCTCAGTATTTGGCATCCAAGGTGTTAGATTGGGCACGCTGAGGTTGGATGGGTTTCTTGTCTAAGCTCATACATTTCTCCCCCTCCTCGTTGCATTCCTTCCTGCTGTCCGCACGCACTACTCCCTCCATCCTCTCACTGCCATTACCCCCAATGTACGCAAACAGCAACAAGATTATGCAGAACATACCGTCTTCTCGCCAGCACTTTACACTTCCACACCTCGTACTTACCTGAGATGCCTCCACTGGTCACCTCACTTCCAGAGTGGTGGACCAGGAACCTATCCATAGATGGTTTTATTCTGAGGGAACGTGAATCACATTGTCTACAAATCGATGTAGATGGTTAAAGCCATCGACCAGGGATGAATGAGTGACAACCACTGACCACACAAGACCATGAAGATCAGCCGTTGTCAGTAGATGTACTCTTGGGTGGTTGCCAGGTAATGGTTCAATAAAATCTGGGACAGATGGAAAAACACAGCGGCACACCTGTCCACGGGAGGTATCTGGTAAAAGATTTGAAGCAAATGGGACTGAGTTGTCATACCGCACACAACCTGGGCAAAGCTGTGGCGCTGTTTCTGGCAAAAAGCAGGCATTTTTTAATGTAGAAAATTCACTCTGAGTGATGACTTTTTGGAAAAGAAACTAGGCTAGATCCACTAGTGCATATACGATGAAGAACATCTGTGAGGCTTCTTGGACCACCACCAAAGCTCCTCCATCTGAGCCAAAGACAAGTATCGAGAAGACGCATCGTATGGTGAGCTGTTCTGCCTTCAACTATTTTCTGAAACAAAACCGTAACAGGGCAAGAGGTTTGAAGGACAAGGCCACTTATAGCCATCTCTACTAAGACGTCTTCTCCAAGGATTTCAGGGAAGGCACGTGGTCCTCCAAACATAACTCCCATCTCTTTTTAATAGAGGGTAGCCCAATCAGCAAAGCCCCTTTAAGTAGATGCTCCCATTAGGTGTGCCGTAGAGGGTACATGACCATGGTGTACAGATCTGTCCTGGGTTTCCAAATAGATAGACCATAGATAGACCATATTGACCAATAGTGACCTACCTCTGAATACTTTTTCCATGGACCAAAATTTGGGACCCTAATTCTTTGACAAAAAGGCCACATTCAAGTGGAACAAAATTTATTGGATCACTTAAACTTTTTTTGTAATAATAAAACTGAAAAGTTGGGCGTGCAAAATTATTCTGCCCATTTACTTTCAGTTCAAAAAACTCCCTCCAGAAGTTGATTGAGGATCTCTGAATGATCCAATGTTGTCCTCAATGACTGATGAAGAGAAATAGAATCCACCTGTGTGTAATCAAGTCTCCATATAAATGCTCCTGCTCTGTAATAGTCTCAGGGTTCTGCATCATGAAGACCAAGGAACACACCAGGCAGGTCCCTGATACTGTTGTGGAGAAGTTTAAAGCCGGATTTGGATACCAAAAGATTTCCCAAGCTTTAAACATCCCAAGGAGCACTGTGCAAGCGATCATATTGAAATGGAAGGAGTATCAGACCACTGCAAATCTACCAAGACCCGGCCGTCCCTCTAAACTTTCATCTCAAACAAGGAGAAGACTGATCAGAGATGGAGCCAAGAGGCCCATGATCACTCTGGATGAACTGCAGAGATCTACAGCTGAGGTGGGAGAGTCTGTCCACAGGACAACAATCAGTCCAACACTTCACAAATCTGCCCTTTATGGAAGAGTGGCAAGAAGAAAGCCATTTCTCAAAGATATCCATAAAAAGTCTGGTTTACAGTTTGCCACAAGCCCCTGGGAGACACCAAACATGTAGAAGAAGGGGCTCTGGTCAGATGAAACCAAAATCCAACTTTTTGGAATCAATGCAAAACGATATGTTTGGCGTAAAAGCAACACAGCTCATCACCCTGAACACACCATCCCCACTGTCAGACATGGTGGGGGCAGCATCATGGTTTGGGCCTGCTTTTCATCAGCAGGGACAGGGAAGATGGTTAAAATTGATGGGAAGATGGATGGAGCCAAATACAGGACCATTCTGGATGAAAACCTGTTGGAGTCTGCAAAAGACCTGAGATTAGGACGGAGATTTATCTTCCAACAAGACAATGATCCCAAACATAAAGCAAAATCTACAATGGAATGGTTCAAAAATAAAGGTATCCAGGTCTTAGAATGGCCAAGTCACAGTCCAGACCTGAATCCAATTGAGAATATGTGGAAAGAGCTGAAAACTGCTGTTCACAAACGTCTCCATCCAACCTCAAAGAGCTTGAGCGCTTTTGCGAGGAAGAATGGGCAAGAATTTCAGTCTCTAGATGTGCAAAACTGATAGAGACATACCCAAGAGACCGCAGCTGTAATCGCAGCAAAAGGTGGCACAACAAAGTATTGATGCAAGGGGACTAATAATTTTGCACGCCCCACTTTTCAGTTTTATTATTACAAAAAAAGTTAAATGATCCAATAAATTTTGTTCCACTTCACAATTGTGACCCACTTGTTGTTGATTCTTCACCAAAAATTTAAAATGTTTTATCTTTTTGTTTGAAGCCTGAAATGTGGAAAAAGGTTGAAAAGTTCCAGGGGAGCGAATACTTTTGCAAGGCACTGTATATATGGCTACTTCTGCTCTTCTGTCTTACCGCATGCAGCCTCACAGACACAGAGATAATCTGCAGCTGCATCTCCCTCCCCTCCTCTCTTTCTACCATCTACTGTATTACTAAATCATTGAGGGCATTCCTAGGAAACTATAACTAAAATGCCTCCTCCATTCTGCTCCTCCTTCTTACAGCATGCAGCCTCACTGGCACAGAGAGAAACTGCAGCTGCATCTCCCTATTGTGGATGTTCCTGGGAAAATATAAATAAAATATCTCAGCCATTCTGCTCCTCCCTCTTATGGCATGTAGCCTCACTGGCACAGAGAGAATCTGCAGCTGCATCTCCCTACCCTCCTCCTCCTATCTGAATACTGTACTCTACTGTATTAATAAACCATTGAGGGTATTCCTGGGAAAGTATAACTAAAATGCTTCGACATTCTGTTTCGTACAGCATGCAGCCTCACCGACACAGAGATGATCTGCAGCTGCATCTCCCTCCTTCCTGTCTACTATCTACTATATTACTAAATGATTGATGGCATATTTGGGAAAGTATAAATAGAATATCTCTGCAATTCTTCTCCTCTCTCTTACGACATGCAGCCTCACAAACACAGAGATAATCTTCAGCTGTCTACTCCTCCTCCTTTCTGTCTACTATCTACAATACTTACTATTACTAAATGATTGATGGCATATTTGGGAAAGAATATTCAGAATATCTCTGCCATTCTGCTCCTCCCTCTTACGGCATGCAGCCTCACAGCCACAAAGAGAATCTACAGCTGCATCTCCCTACCCTCCTCCTTGTCTACCATCTACTGTATTACTAAAGCATTGAGGGCATTCTTGGGAAAGTAGAACTAAAATGCCTCCTCCATTCTGCTCCTCCTTCTTACGGCATGCAGCCTCACTGGCACAGAGAGAAACTGCAGCTGCATCTCCCTCTCTCCTCCTTTCTGTCTATTATCTACTATATTACTAAATGATAGCATATTTGGGAAAGAATAAACAGACTATTTGCCATTCTGCTCCTTCCTCTGATGACATGCAGCCTCACAGACACAGAGAGAATCTGCAGCTGCATCTCCGTCCCCTCCTCTCTGAATACCATCTACTGTATTACTAAATTATTGAAGGCATTCCTAGGAAACTATAACTAAAATGCCTCCTCCATTCTGCTCCTCCTTCTTACAGCATGCAGCCTCACTGGCACAGAGAGAAACTGCAGCTGCATCTCCCTCCCTCCTCCTTTCTGTCTACTATCTACTATATTACTAAATGATTGATAGCATATTTTGGAAAGAATAAATACAATATCTCTGCCATTCTGCTCCTTCCTCTTACGGAATGCAGCCTCACAGACACAGAGAGAATCTGCAGCTGCATATCCCTCTACTTTTCCTCTCTGAATACTATCTACTGTATTACTAAATCAATAAGGGTAATCCTGGGAAATTGTAACTAAAATGCCTCCACCCTTCTGCTTCTTCATCTTACCGCATGCAGCCTCACTGACACTGCAGCTGCATCTCCCCCCTCCCCTCCTCCTCCTTGTCTACTAACTACTGTATTACTCTTAATGTCTTTTTTGTTAGTGAGGAGTTTTCTGCCCATTTTTAGACAGCCTGTAGGAAGGTGAAAGGGACTACAGAGACAGCTGGGAGATGGGGAAGATGCTGTGATACATGACAAGGCTTCACATGTACTAATGATTTCTGCAAAAAACAATTTCCTCTTGAAGATTATGGGTCTGTCACCAATCTTCCTCTGCAGTAGTCTTATGCGTCCTGATGAGGGCCACCAAGGCCCAGCAGCTGCATACACATCAGATATACATACTTGGCTGCAGCTGCGGTACAGACCTATGGCTCCAGATGCAGAGTCGGCCTGCGGGGACATGTAAGGAATGATTTGCCTCTGTCCAAATGTCTTATGAAGCATTTCCGCTAACGTAAAAGAACACAAACAACAGTAAATCGAAATCCTCGTGTTTCTAGGAAAGCTTCTAGACCTAGCTTGTAGCTTCTGGGCCCAAACTATGCAAATGGGCCCCCAAAGATCACATGTTATTTATGACACTGGTGGCTTCTTATGTGACCTTTGGGCTTCCTGAGGTACCAGGACCTGAGTGTGACTGCTACCTCCAGAGCCCATAAAATCAATGCTACCATTCCCACAACAGTCATCACCCAGCTTTACCAACAACTGCAGTTCCGACCATTCCGAGGCCTCCAGAATTTTCCATTCCCGTTCCCTGTGTATGATCCGCTGCCCCAATATCCCGCTCCCACAGCTGTCACCCTCCAGGTCTACGCGGAGCCTATGATCTCACACAAGTGACGCCCTGTCTTCCGTGACCATGTCCTTCCACGTCCACCACTCTGTCACATTGTCTTTGTGTCCCCCTGCCCTGCCTGGCGTCACCTCTGTAACCAGCACAGTCTCTCTAATCTGACCAGGATTAGAGGCCTCTGGTGACAACGACTTTCCATTCGCTGACGGGACTCCATGACTTCCCAGAATCCTTTGGGCACAAGGCCTTTCCTGTAACAACAGTCAGCAGAACCCCAGCGCTATCCCTTTTCTATATGGCTGCCTTTGGCCCGCTCTCATTTCCCCGAGCTCTCTATTTTTAATGAACTCATTTCTCTCTCATGCCTTTCCAAAAATCCTTCCCACAGAAGAGCGATCTCTGCTCTGCAGGATGAGGGGTGTGCCAGAAGTACAATGCTCTGCAAAATCTGACGAAAGACGAGGTTAAAGGTGCGATGCTCTGCGGGCTCTGTCTGAAAGGAGGGGTCAATGGGGAGACGGAGAGACCGGGCCAGGAAAAACTGAGTGACGCCGCAGGTTGCTTGTTTGCAAGAGTGGGTGGGAAAAAAAAGCGATGTTCTGCGGGGGTTATTTTTCTAGGGGACAAGGCTACATGCCGTCTGGATGGCTCAGTGGGTAACAATGGGTTCAGATCCAACTGGAGCAACATCTGCCTGGAGTTGTGCTCCCGGATCACGCTGAAGCTGATTTACTACCATACATGAGCACAGGGGTCTGGAGGAGAGGTAGGCAGAGTAGGCAGCTGTCTAGGCACCACATTCTAAAACCCTGTGTTGGGCACCAAGATAGTTTGTCCCCTAAGCGGGAGCTTTTTTTCTGCTTTTTTTTTACAGTTTTTCGCTACATTTTAAGTACCTTTTTGGTGCTTTTTATGTGGCCAGATGTTAAAGGGTTTCTGTCAGCAGTTTTTTCGGTATGAATCAGGCTGACATTAGAGATGTGCTAATGTCACCTGATTCCAAATATATATCTGTTTTATTTACTGGTGCCCCCATTTTTATATAAAATGAACTTTTATTTTATGCTAATAAGGCCTCTAGGTGCAAGGGGCGTTACCCCTGCTCCTAGAGGCTTTGTTGATTGACAGACCCAGGCAGAGAAGAAACACTCCATTCACCATAGCTTGCATGGACCTTCAATGATGTCATGACCATGTGATCAGTCACATGGTTAGGATCACACAAACAGCCTGTCTCCTCCTAAACCATGTGACTTTTATATAAAAATGGGGGCACCAGTAAATAAAACAGGTATATATTTGGAATCAGGTGACATTAGCACATCTCTAATGTCAGCCTGATTCATACCGAAAAAACTGGTGACAGAAACCCTTTAAAGAGGACCTTTCACCTCTCCTGACATGCCTATTTTAATAGCTTCATGCATTCCCCACGTACTAACAATTCTGGAACATCTATTCTTATGGCTCTATGTTGTGCCATTCCTTTATTATTTGCACTAGAAGTTATGAATGAATTGCTATTTGCCTTCAGTAAGGGTACAGAGGGGAGGTAACCAGTTGGGGGTGTGTACCTGCACAGACTGACTCTATCCAATCAGTGCTGCCATGTTCAGACTGTGCAGGGACCCCCCCCCAACTGGTTACCTCCCCTCTGTTCCTTTACTGAAGGCAAATAGCAATTCATTCATAACTTCTAGTGCAAATAATAAAGGAATGGCACAACATAGAGCCGTAAGAATAGATGTTCCTTAATTGTTAGTACGTGGGGAATGCATGAAGCTATTAAAACAGGAATGTCAGGAACGGTGAAAGGTCCTCTTTGAAGTCTAGGTTCGCTATTACATTTTTTGTGCTATGTTTAAATGTTTCTAACTTTTTGGGGTTTTTTTCTAGCATTTTTTCCACAGGCTTTTCTTTATGAGTTGAAAAAAACAAAAATAATCAGTTAAAAAAGCTGCAAAAAAACAATAAATAATAGTGATAAATTTATACAGGAGTGTAGATCACTCCTCCTCCTGCCCACATTTTGGAAATGTGATGTAAACATCGGGTAAAAAGTCACATTTTCGGAAACATTTTTGAATTTCTGGTGCCAACTTTCTAGGGTAGGGGGAGGGGGCCAAACAAATTCCCCCCATGTGTGAAAAAAGCCTAAAGAGGGCATGAAAGGGAACCTGTCAGCAGTTTTGACCATGCTGAACTGCTGACAGCACTAGGTTGGGACTGAGGAGAGCAGGACCTTTTGTGGAGCTTTTATTATCAGGAGTAGTGTGAATATGAAGGTGAATACTGCCAGGTTCTGCTCCTGCAAGTTCCCTGGTGGCAGAGCGTTAGGCCTTGTGCACACCGCCGTTGCCACTTTGTGGTCTGCAAACCATGGATCCGCAAAATACAGATTCCAGCTGCGTGCATCGCAAACGGAGAGTAGGACATCATTAGGACATATCATTCGGGGAATGGCCGCACGGATGGGGACAGGATATGTGCTTTCCAGATTTTTTGGTGGCCCCATATGATCAGCCAAAAATGCGGATCGGGCACAGATCCAAAACACGGTCATGTGCATGAGGCCTTACTGTGAAGGCTGCAATGTATTTTTTCCATCTTCTGTCTTATAGACATACTGTAGCAAACACAGTGCCATCTCAGGACATGTGGCTGTGCCAGGTACTACAGCTAAACCCCATTCACGTGAACATACGTGCTGGTTGTTAAGGGGCTTCTTCCTTCTGGGTGGCTTTTTTTTTGGGTGGGACCCCCACTGCCCACACATTTTTGGAATTAATTTTCGGAACTACAAGTCCCATTCTGCTCTCCTGGATTTGCTGACATTCACCTGTTTTCTCCAGAGAGACTCGGCCGGGCGCTGAGCATATGGAAAATCTGTTCCCACTGCATACGAAATTTACCAACCCCGGGGCGTAATTCTACACGGACAATCAGTGGCGTCCGTCAGGAGTAGACACGGCTTACACACTAGAAGTCTTCTCAGTCATGTGTGTAATGCAGACCATGCATGTGACGTGCGACTGTGTGTCAGCGCTGACAACACGTCACGGTATAACTCTGCTCTCCGTTCACATCCAAAGCCCAGCCGCTACCAGTGATACATTGTATCGCAGTCTAGAGAAGGTCGCGTCTGACAGCAGAGTGAGGATAAACTGTAGTCTGTCTCCAAGAGCAACCAGGAAAAAAAATTTGCAGCAGCTTTGGTTGCGAATGGAGTATAAGATATATAAGAAATCGCTTATCCAGCAATTCCATAATATATCGTTATTACAGGAAGGCATCAGTTCAATGTGAAAGCAAAGGGGAGGATTCTCGGGAAGCTCTGTTGTAATTACGGATCAACCTCTGAGTTAAAGGCGTAGTTGTAATAAGGCAAACTATGTGGCCCTTGGAGAGAGGGGCCCCGTTCTCCGGAAACTGGCCCTAGGCACATGACAGGGTGGTAAAAACACCATGGTGGCAAAACCCAGGACCGTAACATGGGGCCCCTTATCTTTTCCATGGCGCAATTCCCATAATGGCGGAACGCTCGGCTGCGTTTGGCGGCCACTATACAGTATCAATGGGCGCCGGTATATTATACCGTCTTCAGATGTCAAGATCTTATACCCAGCAACCAAACGGTTAATCGCGTGGAGCGCTCGGCCGCAGATGGTGGCTATTATACATATATAATATTACAGCCAAATCTTGGAAGGAGCAGAGTCAGTAAAACACGTGTAATAACTGGTTATAATCACCGAGGATCACAGAGTGACAGCGCGGCAAGGAAGTGGTTAATGAAGCCATGTTACGCAGGTCATGACAAGTTCAAGGTGAGGTCAGCGGAAAACCTGTGATGTCATACAGCAGAATGCGTGTCCATGGTGACGGGGTTGGGGTTTGGTAAATAGAGGGAAGGAGGGGGGGAGCAGGAATGTGTGAGCGGAGGGGAGCTCGTTACATGTCATGTAGGACGTGTACGCAGCGTGTTATAGCCTGTGGAGCGACTGCAGCCCCTCGTGCCCCCTCAAATGCATATTCTGTACACCCAGCTTAGGAGAGCGCAGAGCTGTCCACTGGGAGGCGCCCAAGAAAACCTAATTACTGTTCCCGACAATCCTGTAAATGGAGGTGCTGAAGAATAGGGGTGTGTGGGTATCCCCCATTTTAAAGGGGTTGGACAGGGTTCGAAAAATATGGCAGCTTTCTTCCAAAAACAGCACCACATCCGGCCACAGGTCATTTGTGGTACTCCAGTTCGGCTCACAACCCATGCCCAGGAGTGGCACAGTTTCTAGAAAAATCAGCCATGTCTTTGTAATCCTGGACAAACCCCCTCCCTCTTATAGAGTACCATATAGCGCCCCAATAATACAGGACTCGAATAAGCATACTATGGTGTATGGCACCCAAAATCAATAAACCAGGGGCTGTACCTGCATCCTGTGCAGCTAGGATCCAATCCATCAGGATCAGTGGCGCCCCCTAAAGTTGTGACAGATAATTTGACATGATAATGCCACTTCACAGGTCAGCCCTGCCTGACGGCCTTGTCCCCAATTCTTGCTTAAGTAGAGGAGAGGCAAACAAAGGGAAGGTATTACAGCATCAGACTACACAAGGTTTGTTTGTAGTCTGTAACCATGGAGACACATAGTTCTCCATAGAAACGGTGTACACAAAACAGAAATGTGTAGAAACATTATAGATGAATTCGAGCACACAACCTTCATACAGTCCTATCCGATACATCAGGTTCCCAGGGCCGGCATCTTCATCTCCCGTACTTTCCAGCTCCGCATCCTGAAAACCTTAGGAACCACGTCAGAAGGACCCACGGCAGCTGCCAAACACAACACTGCGCAGTCACATGAGCAGTCCCAGCCAAGCAGGACTGGGGTCAGGCCATTCATCTTGTGGTAGGACTTTCCCATGGACATGGCTTCATGCTGTGTCTTAAGATAACAGGCTGCCAGGTCCTCTTCATGACGAGCGACCTGCATCTCCATCTGTTGTTCACTGACTTAAAGGGGTTTTCTGAGAGACGAAAAAGGGACCGAGGGACAAAAATAGAAATCTTTCTAATCAATTCTTCATGGCCACCACCGCAGAGCCCGGCCGTAGTGACATCACACGACTGTGGTGGCCAGCTGCTTCCTGACGTTTCATCCCACCGTCAACATTGGCCCCCATGGTCAAGTAATGGGTCAGAGCTTTGCAAACAATGAGGCGTGGGATCAAAACTGGTGCAAGGAAAACGTGGATCAATTATCCAATCAGATTCCAGGTCTCATTTCTCTAAGTAGGGGCGTAGCTGGAGAGGGGCACCCTAGGCACGTGACCTATGGTGCAGGTTGCCAAATAGACACTGCCAGAACCAGGATATTTTGATAGAGGAGGAGGAGGGAAGTGAACTGAACTGTTGCCCCGGTGAAGGAAAGCCTGGCTATCTGTCAGAAGGATCAACCCTATAAACCCAAACATACTAAACTTGCTGGGTTGATAGTGCTGATTAAAAAGATACCGGTCTTGTGAAATTCGGTTTTAGCATTCAGTCTTAATGCAAATGAGGGCTTCAGTGCATCAAGGGGGTGGCTACAGTGGAAATCAGAGCTGCACAAAGAGGCAAGGGCCTACCTCTTGGCGAACCAAAATCTGGCCCATGTGCATTGCAGACTTAAAGAGGACCTTTCACGGATTTGAATTACTGTAGATAAATACCTCTTGTCCCGGGGTACCCCCCGCTGATGCTGCCACTCTGCCTAGTTTTTAAAATACAGCTCCTACTCCCCGCTGTGCCCGCCTGTAGTTTTCGCGCATCGGTACAGGGAGGAGGAGACGCCGGCATTTCTCAATGGGCGTCTCCTTCTCCCTGGCTGTGCCACGATCCAATCACAGCGGAGAGCGTCACAGCCAGGGAGAAGGTGAGGTTTTTTTTTCTCCCTGGCTGTGACGCTCTCCGCTGTGATTGGATCGCGCACAGCCAGGGAGAAGGAGACGCCCATTGAGAAATGCCGGCGTCTCCTCCTCCCTGTACCGATGCTCAGTATTTACATACTGAGCGCGAAACCGTGAAAGGTCCTCTTTAAAGAGGACCTCTCCCCCCGCTCCTGACATGCCTGTTTTAATCGCTTCATACATTCCCCATGTACTAACAATTCTGGAACATCTATTCTTATGTCTGTATGTTGTCCCATTCCGTTATTATTTGCACTAGAAGTTATAAATGAATTGCTATTTGTCTTCAGTAAAGGAACAGAGGGAGGTGACCAGTTGGGGGTGTGTCCCTGCACAGTCTGAACATGGCAGCACTGATTGGATAGAGTCAGTCTGTGCAGGGACACCCCCCCAACTTGTCACCTCCCCTCTGTTCCTTTACTGAAGACAAATAGCAATTCATTCATAACTTCTAGTGCAAATAATAAAGGAATGGCACAACATAGAACCATAAGAATAGATGTTCCAGAATTGTTATTACATGGGGAATGTATGAAGCTATTAAAACAGGCATGTCAGGAGAGGGGAGAGGTCCTCTTTAAGTATTACAGACACTTTATCAAGTTCTTCCGAAATGGATGCGCGGCTTGTGAGGCTTTTGGCGCGACTGGTGTAAAGTAAGCCAACTGACATGTGGCTAGACAATCTAAAGCTGCACCAGATGTGTCATCCAAGATCAACCCCAGTGACAAATCTGGAGCAGTTAGACAGTATTAAAAAAATGTGGGCCAGTGTCGCGTCTTAAAGGGGCTGTCTTTTTTTTTTTTTTTCAAAAATTTCCTCCAGCCAGTTGACCTGTGCAGAAATCCATACACACGGAGAATGAATGGAGCACCAGGGAGTCAGCGCCCCTCTTCTCGGGATTGTGGGAGTCAAAGCAGTCGAAAACCCCCACAGGCCTGTTACTAACCAGAATACCTCTTTAAAAGGGTATGCCTTCTGGCTTCCTGGGAGGAGGGTTCACAAAATCCTGTGGATTTAAAGAGGACCTCTCCCCGCTCCGGACATTTGCCTGTTTTAATATCTTCATGCATTCCCCATGTCTAACAATTCTGGAACATCTATTCTTATGTCTCTATGTTGTGTCATTCCTTTATTATTTCTACTAGAAGTTATGAATGAATTGCTAGCAGTCTGCAGTAAGGGTAGAGGGGAGGTAACCAATTGGGGGGGGGTGTACCTGCACAGTCTGCCTCTATCCAATCAGTGCTGTCGTTTTCAGACTGTGCAGGGACACGCCTCCAACTGGTCACCTCCCCTCTGTACCCTTACTGCAGACTGCTAGCTATTCATTCATAACTTCTAGCAGAAATAATAAAGGAATGGCACAACATAGAGACATAAGAATAGATGTTCCAGAATTGTTATGACATGGGGAATACATGAAGCTATTAAAACAGACATATCAGGAGCGGGGAGAGGTCCTCTTTAAGACTTTTCAAACCCATTGGAACTTTTCTAGTTGCAACTGACACTTTACGCCACCCTCGCCAATTTTATTAAAAAAGGGGAGTGGAAAGAGGCGGAGTGTGGGTGGGGCCACCTGCATAATGATTATTATTTATGCCAGGAACTAGCGTATATCATGACTGAACTCTACGGAAGCTCCGAGCTTCCACAGATTTCATTCCAGCATGTGGACTTCCAGAGGAGCCATGAAATTTATGCACACCTTATAAGGCCTCATGCACATGAACGTATTTTATTTCCGTGTCCGTTCTATTTTTTTTGCGGACTGTATGCGAAACCATTCATTTCAATGGGTCCGCAAAAAAAAAGGGAAGTTACTCTGTGTGCATCCTGTTTCTGTATGTCCGTATAGAACGTGTCCTATTATTGTCTGCGTCATGGACAAAGATAGGACTGTTCTATTAGAGGCCAGCTGTTCCGTTGTACACGGACGTCATCCGTAGTTTTTGTGGACCTGGTCGTGTGCATGAGAGTCATCATCAATGAGAGACACAACGAACATTTTTTCAAGATTTATTATTAAAAAAAACTAAATCACCATAACAAAATACAAAGTAAAATCTGCAACTAACAAAGGTCTGCACGCGCTCTGCACTCACATCTTCTCACACACTACCCTGCCATAAAAGAAGTCAACACTATAAAACCCCCCCCATATACAAATAGACGGATGAACCCGCAGCGATCACCTGGCGCCGATTCTGAAGCATTAAGGCGATGATCGGGGTGCGAGGTCCCAGAATTCCCTTTAGTCCAGCTAATTCTTCTTAGAAATATGAATACACAGCTTTATATATTCATCAGCCCCCATTAGAATCTGCATATACTTGATTAAAGCGGAACTCCACCGAAACCACCGCGGTTGTCACCGATTTCTTCTCCGCCTTTGCATAAAATTCCGTTATCCAGGCAGCAGAGGCACGAGGAGCTGGTCGCTCAGGCACGTGCTGGTTAGT
The DNA here is from genome assembly GCA_900303285.1 of Rhinella marina. Lineage (NCBI taxonomy): Eukaryota > Metazoa > Chordata > Amphibia > Anura > Bufonidae > Rhinella > Rhinella marina. Next base: position 178,433 of record ONZH01007661.1, on the reverse strand, counting down.
CTGTCAGCGGTGACAGCAACGCCAGCGCCAGCATCCTATAGCTCCACCCCCTGACCATTTAACCGCCTATCTGTTTTGCCCGAGTTCAGCTCTAGCAGTGGGAAAAGTAGCTAACTGGAGAGGGGAGGGCTGCTTTAGATGCTGATATCTCTGGTTTGGTATTGTCTGAAAGCTGACATTCCAAGCTTTCGGACAATACCAGCAATACGTTCAGTAAAGGGGAAGATATCACTGATAGAAACTGGGATGCTGTGAATGCAGCTGAAAGTGAAAGTAGGTTTTATTCGTCATTATTCCCGACCCGATTTCTAACAGTGATTTCTCCTCTGTTGCTTGGTTTTTAGCTGTCGTTTTGGTCTTGTATGAAAGCCTGGAATGTCAGTTTTCAAACAAGACCAGTTGCATGTCTTCATTCAGGAGATAGCACCATCTAAAGCAGCCCTCCTCCCTGCAATTAGCTACTTTTCCCACTGCCTGAGCTGGACTCGGACAAAACAGTTAGGGGGTTAAAGGGGTTTTATGAAATTTTTTAACTGATGACCTGTCCTCTGGATAGGTCATGAGCGTCTGACTGGTGGGGATCCGACACCTACAATCAGCTGTTTGAGAAGGCACCGATGCTCACATTAGAACCGCGGCCCTCTCTCTCCTCTCCAAGCACAGCGCCATCCATTTAATAGTGGTTGTGCTTGGTATTGCAGCTCAGCACTGTTCACTGGGGCTGATCTGCTCCTAGGCCACGTGACCGATGATCGTGACGTCACATGGCTTAGGAAACAGCTGATCGACAGGGGTCCCACCAATCAGATACCGATGACCTGTCCAGATGCCCAACCTGCGGCCCTCCAGCTGCTCCACAGCTACAACTCCCAGCATGCCTGACGGCCTACAACTATTAGGGCATGTTGGGAGTTGTAGTTTTGCAACCATTTTAAGTGAAGGGAGCTGTGATACCGCATGCACCCTGTCTGCTTTTTGGAAGAAGGCAGCCATGTTTTTCTCTGCGCCGCTCCTTTAACTGCAGGCATACGCTGGCTCCCCGGTTTTCATTGGGGTTCCGCTTTAACTTTTATTTATATGTACACACAATGCAATATAAATAAAGTCCGCACATATATACAGACGGAAAGTCTACCCGCACACACAGAAAACGCACACATATGTACACGAAGACCAAAAAAGGGGAATCCTCCATTCGATAATCCACATGGGTCGACGGTGACGTGGTCCGTTTTATGACAAGTACGACTGTTCCTGTGTCATGTGATTCAGTAGTGAACAACCATTGGTCATTTGTCAGTTTAAATTGGTTCAGTTTTTTTTACGCCTTCAGTGAGGGTCATTATTGTTAGACCTGAAACGTGTAGGCTTTCCTATGTCCATGGCGTCTCTTGTCCTATCAGATGCTGGAGTTTTTCCATTGATTCCCACCATACGTTCTCCTTCATGTTTGCCCGCTCGAGGCCAATATCCCCCACCCCCAAAATAAAACACAGGGACAAAGAGTTTCCTACCGGGATTAGATCCACAAGGGAAGAGAGTCCTAACTCTCCGTGTGGTGACCACCAGCTGCGACTGATGATGTCACCACCACGTGAGGTCAGATGGGGGAGGGACGGCTATTTTAAAGGGGTTTAGAGGTTTTTTTTTTTCACTTCAGTTATAAAATATTAATATATAAAAAGGTCAGAATGTATCTACACCAGGGAAGCTCAACCTGCGGCCCTCCAGCTGTTGCACAACTACAACTCCCAGCATGCCCTAATAGCTGTAGGCTGTCCAGGCATGCTGGGAATTGTAGTTTGGCAACAGCTGGAGGGATGCAGGTTGGGCATCCCTGACCTCTATGAAAAATAGTGGCCACAAACCTGCTGTTATGTGGGCAGCTCAGACCCCTCTCTGCGCTGCATGATGGTATAACCCAGGGATGCTCAAACTGCGACCCTCCAGCTGTAACAAAACTACAACTCCCAGCATGCCCCGATAGCTGTAGGCAGTCCAGTCATGATGGCAGATGTAGTTTTGCAACCGCTGGAGCGCCGCACATTGGGCACCCCTTGTGTAACCTATAGATGAGTAGTGTTCTGCAGCATTATGGAGGAAGCATGGCGTTGGGCGACGTCTCTGACCACGTTACGCAGCCCAGTGTCCCCTGACACCTGCTCTTTCACAGGTTTACATGGTACAGAGAATAGTGGGTCACATGACACATGCGGCAGAGTCATGTGTCATTGTGGTGGGTGGGGCTAGGGGCTACATGGCGCTGCATTGTTCCGTTAACCAGCGCCATATTCTGTCCATGGTTAGCTATGGGCTGTACCATGTGGTGGGGGGTGGTTCAGTCCACATAAAAGCAGGTTTGGAGACACCGCACATAAAATTCTCTTTATTTTAGTGAAACTGATTTTTTTTTTTTTTTTTAACGAGGGGAAATTATGTTAAAATAAATTTTAAAAAAAATTATAAAAATTATAAAAAAAAGTGCATTTGTCTTCAGTAATCCCTTTAGCTTCATGTGGCTAAGCAGAACACAAAAATACACAGTACCGCCATTAAAGGAATAGTCCGGGCCAGAATGACACATTTGCAGGGTGTAAGGGGGGCGAAGTATGACAAAGGGATTCACACACCCCCAGCGAGAGAGTCCTTGTGTCCTGCCCTGCTCCCCCTGGTCCTGTACTAGGCTTAAAGGGGTATTCCCATGTCAGACAATGAGGGTATATCGCTAGGATATGCCCCCATTGTCTTATAGGTGTGGTTCCCACCTCTGGGACCCGCACCTATATTGAGAACGGAGCGGGGAAATGAACGGAGGGCGCACCGCGCATGCGCAGGCACCCTCCATTTATTTCTATGGGGCCGCCGAAAATAGCCGTTGGCTACATAGAAATGAATGGGAGCGGTGGCTGCGCATGCTTCTATGGGAGCAGCAGGGAGCTGTGCCTGGTGGTGGCCGGACCCCGGGAAACCCAGGGTCCTCCAGGCGCAGCTCTCCCCTCTCCATTCTGATATAGCTGTGGGTCCAAGCTGGTCCTAGAGATATGCCCCCATTGTCTCTGATGGGAATACCCCTTTAATGAGTTTTGCCCGGAATATCCCTTTAAAAAATTAATTTGAGAATGAGGCTTTACTATAGCTGCAGTTTATAGCCAATGATGATCCAAGAGAAGCTTGGATATTGGTATAAAGCAGTGGTCTGCGACCTTTGCCTCTCCAGCTGTTGCAAAACTACAAGTCCCAGCATGCTCTGACAGACGCTGGCTGTTAGGGCATGCTGGGAGTTGTAGTTCTTCAACAGCTGGAGAGCCACAGATTGCAGCGCACTGGTATAAAGCCTACAGGCATCCTCCCGTACTATAGGATATATATATATATATATAATTACTTACACTTCTGCCTATACGTCTTCTTATATACATACACTCATATTTACAGTATAAAAAGCCTAATTCCTCGCACTGCCTCCTCAGTTCTGCCCATCCTCCACTGAGTTTTGGTCCTGTAGATACAGGGACTGGTTGCCACTTGCTGTCCCTTGCTGTGGTGGGGGATTCCGGGGCGTTCGCAGTGAGGGGGGGACGGTGGAGGACTTGATCTGGATGACCCTGGTGTCCATCACCTCGCAGTCTATCTGCATCATGGTCTCGTATCCCTGCGTGCTGTTATATACGCTGTCTGTGAGGTAGAAGGGACAGACCATCAGTAATGAAGCCCTGAGGCCACGGCTCCAGGAGCGGACGTGACATCACTCACCATTCACGGACATGGCCGGCATCACCAGGGACATCTTAGGACGGGATGTTTTATTGTGACTTATTGCTGGAAGGAGCAGATGATCCTGAAAGACAGAGACTGGGAGTGAGTGTGCGACCCTGGGGTAAGAGGGCGGCGCGTCCTGACACCGTATGCATCGCGGCACTGACCCTGCGGAATGAGACCACGTAGAAGGTGTCTTCCCGGCGTTCAATGGCGTCCATTAGAAAGTGATCGCTGGGCTCCTTCGGACCGTACAGCTGCAACGGAGCATTCTGCAATCTGTGAGGGCGAGAGAGAAAAAACAGGAGAGTGAGGAAAAACGAGAGAGGAGGAGGGAAAAAATGAGAGAGAAAATGTAAAATAAATAAGAGAAAATGAAAAAGAAAACGTGAGAAAGAGATAACAAGAGAGAAAATAAGAGAAAGAGAAAGTAAGAAAGATAAAGTGTGAAAGAAAAAACAAGAGTGAGGAAAATCAAGAAAAAGAAGATTCTTTACGGTAAGAGCAGTGAGACTATGGAACTCTCTGCCTGAGGAGGTGGTGATGGTAAGTTCACTATAAGAGATCAGGAGGGGCCTGGATGTATTTCTGGAGGTAATAATATTACAGGTTATAGTTACTAGAGATGGGTCGTTGATCCAGTGAGTTATTCTGATGTCTGATTGGAGTCGGGAAGGAATTTTTTCCCCTAAAGTGAGGAAAATTGGCTTCTACCTCACAGGGTTTTTTGCCTTCCTCTGGATCAACTTGTAGGATAACAGGAAGAACTGGATGGACAGATGTCTTTTTTTCGGCCTTATAAACTATGTTACTAAAAATTTTAAAAAAAAAAAAAAAAAGAAAATGAAAGAGAAAGGCCTCTTTCACACGACTGCTGATAAAATGCGGATCCATTCATTTCTATGGGTCTGCAAAAAATACTGACAGCACACTGTCCGTTCCGTAGCCCGCAAAAATAATAGAACATGTCCTATACTTGTCCGTTTTGCGGACAAGGATAGGCATTGTTACAATGGATCCGCAAAAAAAAAAATGGATGCCATACGGACGTCATCCGTTTTTTTGCGGATCCGCAATTTGCGGACCACAAAACACAACGTTTGTGTGAAAGAGGCCAAAACGTGAGAAAGAGAAAAAGAGAGAAAATGAGAGAAAGAGAAATAAGAAAGAAAAGTGTGAAAGAAAAAAACAAAAGAGTGAGGAAAAAAAAGAGAAAATGTATAAAAAAAAAAAAGAGAAAATGAAAGAGAAAACGTGAGAAAGAGAAAACAAGAGAGAAAATAAGAAAGAAAAAGTGTGAAAGAAAAAACGAGTGAGGATAAACGAGAGAAAATGTAAAAAAAAAAAAAAAACAAAGGAAGAAAATGAAAGAGAAAACAAGAGAGAAAATAAGAGAAAATAAGAGCGAATAGGTAAGAAAAAAACAAGAAAAAACTGAAAAACAAGAAAAAGAAAAAAAAACAAGAGAAAGAGAAGATGAGCGAGATTGGCAGGGAGAATGAGAGCAAGAACGATTTCATGCGAGAATGAAAGAGACGGAGAGAGAAAGAACAAGAGTGAAAGAAAATGAAGAAAAGAGAGAGAATGAGAAGAAGAGAGATGATAGTGACTATCAATGATTCTCTGCTCGGCTAACACTTGAGGCCCTTTTACTAAATCTGAGGCTGTTATCCTGTTCCATGGTATTTGGGAGTTGGAGAGATTCCCTTAGAGGAATCAGAAAGGTATGTAATATATTAGGACATAGGGTGTAACAGAGCGGACAGCCAGACAGGCGTGACTGCAGCAGTCAGCGAGATAAAGCAGGAGAGGAGTGTGTGATGGACAGAGGAGAAGATACAGATACGGCCCCGTCACATGTGCCGAGGATCGGCTACTTTCATACCAGCGTTTTTACTGGATCCGTCATGATAATACAACCGTCTGCATCCATTATGAACAGATCCGGTTGTATTATCTCTAAAACGGCCATGACGGATCCATCGTGAACACCATTGAAAGTCAACGGGGGACGGCTCAGTTTTCTATTGTGACAGAGAAAACACATCCGTCCCCATTGCCTTCCTCCGCACCACATTGCGGACAGAAAAACGCTGCTTGCAGCAATGGGAACGCAACTAAAGGAATTCTGGTGACTAGGTTTCGTTCAGTTTTGTCCCCACTGACAATGAGCGGGGACAAAACTGAAGCGTTTTCCTCTGGTATTGAGGCCCTATGACAGATCTCAATAGTGGAAAGGGAAAGAGCAGATGAAAGTAGCCTAAATCCCCAATCACCCCATAAACAAGGAAAACACTCGCTTGTCGGGTGATCACGTTTCATTTGGCACCTCAAATTCTCGTTTTTTTGGCAGCACATTGAACGTGCTGCTGACCATATCCAAAGTGAATGGGGGACAAATGATCCCAATGACCGTGTTGAAAGGCACTTTAATCGAGCACTGATCAATCTACATATGATCGATCGGTGCTCGTCGGTAGCCTGGCATTGGCCCTTATAATAGGACTGTAATACTATCCTAATGTGTATACTGACAGTGAATTCAATGGCAGAGACAATGTCAGATGAATGAGGAGGACAGTGAGGAGATGTGGAGAACCTGTGAGACTGGAGTCTGGACGGGTGCGCCGGTACCAGGTCCGAGAAGGCCACGCTGCTCCTGATCAGAGGCTTCTGGGAAAGAAAAGCACAAAGTATGATCTAACGGTACAATCACCGCACTGATAATCTACATGGTGACAACATACGTCACAATTAGAACTGAACAAAGACAAGTCACTGGGATAAGGCTGGAGCACAATCAGGTATTTGCTCGTGTACGCACCTTTATTTTGCGCTGCTTTTTTGGGACCTGCTTTCCGGTCTTCCTCTCATTTTGATGCCTGCGAACCCACAGACTGAGCTCGTCCACTAATCTATTAACGAGGAGAAGGAGGTTACGAAAATCATCCGATGTGATTCATGTCAAGTAACAGAAAACTATTCATGGGAATCACCAAAAATAACTGACAAAATGGACTTCTAGGTGGTCCTCTCACAGAAAAGGGTCAATAAGTGACCCTCAATTATTGGCCCTTTTCTGTGAGAGGACCACCTCCATAGAAGCCACCCTGGTCCCATCAGAGAAGAGGGCAACTAGATGAGAGGTGGTTTTCTAAAAAAAAAGGGTCAACAGCTGGGGGTGGTCCCATCAGAGAAGAGGGCAACTAGATGAGAGGTGGTCCTCTCAAAGAAAAGGGTCAACAGCTGGGGGTGGTCCCATCAGAGAAGAGGGCAACTAGATGAGAGGTGGTCCTCTCAAAGAAAAGGGTCAATAGATGAGGGTGGTCCCATCAGAGAAGAGGCCAACTAGATGAGAGGTGGTCCTTTCAATAAAGGGTCAACAGCTGGGGGTGGTCCCATCAGAGAAGAGGGCAACTAGATGAGAGGTGGTCCTCTCAAAGAAAAGGGTCAACAGCTGGGGGTGGTCCCATCAGAGAAGAGGGCAACTAGATGAGAGGTGGTCCTCTCAAAGAAAAGGGTCAACAGCTGGGGGTGGTCCCATCAGAGAAGAGGGCAACTAAATGAGAGGTGGTCTTCTCAAAGAAAGGGTCAACAGCTGGGGGTGGTCCCATCAGAGAAGAGGGCAAGGTGGTCCTCTCAAAGAAAAGGGCCAATAGATGAGGGTGGTCTTATCAAAAAAGAGGGCAACTAGTTGAGGGGTGGTCAGAGAAAAAAAGCCAACAGATTAGGGTGGTCCTCTCAACGAAGAGTCAATAGATCATTGGTGATCTTCTCAGAGAAGGGGACCAATACATCAGTGGTAGTTTTTTTAAAGAAGAGGGAGAATAGATCACTGTGGTATTCTAAAAGAAGGTCAACAGATTATGTGTGGTCCTCTCAAAGAGGGCTAACAGATGAGGGGGTGGTCCTCTAAAAAGAAAAAAGTAGGGTGTATAGTGAACATTGGCAGAATCATGGCGCTCTATCGTGACCTCTTCAGAGCCCCCCAGGTTTCAGCCACTGTATACTGCACCAATGCTCCTCCATGTCAGTGTCTGATAAGATAAGATATACGTTGTCTGCTGCCTATGTCATAAGTGAAGCCACGGGGCACCTACCGGAGGGACTCGGTGCGGTTGAAGTGTCTGCAGTCAGAGGTGAGGAAGAGCTGATCCAGGTCATGAACCATTAAGTGCTTCACGTTTGCCAGCGACCCAGTTGAGTTACTGAAAGAGAACGGCAGAAATATCTAAAACTGAACATAAAGGATGTCTGTACTTTGTAATATTAACGGCTTTGGACACCTCTGACAAGGATAACGTGATTTCACATAGGTTAGTGGTTACCGTCAGCTACAACAGTTGCGCTCAGTGTCAGGCTGCGATCTTCCTTCATTCTCGGACCACTTGACATTCAGTTTACAACCCATCCCTAGTGTCAGGCTTTTCTCATGTGGATGTGTCCCTCTCAGTATTACATGGATCTGTGTGTCCAGGATGCTGCTGTCTGCACTAGCTCTCATGTATCAGCACAAATTCAGTCCTGAACTGATTTCTCTTTCTACAGCTCATGCGGGACCTCCTCTCACTTATAAATCATTAACTGATTATGAGGATTGTGTGACTTCCCTCCTCCTTCAGAGTTTGCCCCGGGTGCTAAGGCCCCTTTCGCACGACCGTATGCCCTCTGAGACATACGGTCCGTGAGCGGACCATATGTCCCGGAGTGGCATTGATCTGCACATGGGAGCGCACAGCATCATAGATTACAATGATGCTGTGCTCGTCGGGCCGCCCGCGGGACTATTTTCCTGCCTTTGCAAGATCATATGAGTGCAGGACAATAGTCCCACGGGCGGCCAGGCATGCACAGCATCATTGTAATCTATGATGCTGGGCGCTCCCATGTGCAGATCAATGCCACTCCGGGACATATGGTCCGCTCACGGACAGTATGTCTCAGAGGGCATACGGTCGTGCGCAGGGGCCCTAACACTGGTTAAAAATGGAGGGTAAGAGCAGAGAAAGCCGACACAGCTAGGACCAATGTACTGTCTGATCTACATCGGACGCAGAAGAACATCCAGCTAGGTGAAGGAGTTACACGCTCAGCAGCAACAACCTTGGAGGAAATTTTTAAGACTATTTTTTAAACTACTGTACAGCAGGCACTACACTCAATTACATAGCCTGTCCTCGTGAAATTTATCAACTCTCACAAGTACAGCTCACCTTCTCCCTGGCTGTGACACGGTCTGCCGCGATTGGACGGCATCACAGCCAGAGAGAAGGAAGAAGACCTCCACTGAGGAAACCAGAGGTCTCCTCCTCCTTGTACCCACAGTCCGAATTAACATATAGCGTGCCAAAAACAGCGGGAGGCACAGCGGCAAAAGTCTCTGTATCCACAGGGGCTGCACTATCTGGTAAGCATACCAGTTTGGGATGCAAAAACTCATGAAAGGTCCTCTTTAATTATGAATTTAGGAAGCAAATGAGCATCAATATCTTGTACAGGTAAAACAATGTATGATGGGCAGATGTCCCAGGATCATGAGCTTTGTACAACAGGTAGTCGTCCATAACCTTAGATCTTTCTCCAGTGTTCCCCACTCGGTTCTTACCTGAAAGGGCTTTTGCGTCTGGCAGGATGCGGTGCATAGAACCTCAGTGCCGGGGGCTCAGGCGAATCACTCTTATTACTGAAGGTCAGCAGGTGACGGCCGCTGTAGGAAACCTCTGGACTCCTCATCGTCTCTTCTTGCATATTGTTGTGAGTCACACTAATCGATAAAGACAGAATCTCAATAAAAGACCCTTCCACGGTTACAAAACCAGCATAAAAAAGTCAATTCCTAACAATCTGCCTCCCAGTAATCCAGACGCGTAATATGCTGGAACATCCAGCACTGTGCTTAGTCCATGGGATGCCAGACTGTGGGAATCCTATTACAATACATGTCAATGGCTTCTGGGGAGGTTCTGTAAATGCAAAGGGTCCTAACAACCCCCTGATGCCATGTACTGTATATGAGGGACCTGCTTGTTCAGGGGTTTGCTAGCTCACCTTGTCGGCCCATAATTGAAAGCAATGAAGAGCAGAACCACCATGACGCAGACGACCTTCCTGCTGCTGGTGGAGGTGCGGTACGATGTGTTCTGTCAGAAAGAAGATACTCCTATTAATGAAAGAGGCGAGCAGCAATGACCCCTCTCCTGACATATCATCTTCTCTTCTCACCTCCCTCATGAGATGCTGCACAGTTTCCCTTAGCTCTCTGTTCTCTCGACGAGCCATCTCTAGCTGTCTCTCCATCTCCTGCAGTCTCGCCTCAAGTCCCTGGACATATTCCTTCTTCTTCCTCCGTGACTGACACGCCGATTCCCGGTTTTTGATCATGCGCTGCTGTCTCTTTAAGAGTTTTGGCTAAAAGAAGAGATTGTGGATCACACCCTAGAAGACGTCACATACATGCAAAGGAAATCTGTCTATGGGGAGATGCAGAAATGTAATGCAGTTGTCCATAGGGACCAGTCAGATCCTAAAGATGCAGCTTGTAAGGAGCTGTACACATCTGTATACCATAGGCTCCCCCTAGTGGTGGCTGCAGGCAGTCGGAACTCAGAAGTTTATCATGTAAAAGGTATGGCTGCGTGAAGCAGGTGTTGTGAAGATTCTTATCAGAAAAGCAGAATTTGGACCGTCAAAGAGGGGTATAAAATGTATAAAAAGTACAACATTTTAATTTAGGGTAACAAAAATAGAAATTTAGGGTTTACATTCAGGTAAATTTAGTATCCTTCACTATTATCACCCCCCAGGACTCACATCCACCTCCGTGGGGCTGCTTTTGCCAGTCGTTGGGGCAGGCACAATGGTCTTGGCTTCATGTTTAACAGGAGATGTGACGGTTCCTCCGCTCTGCACTGTCAGGAGCTGAGACACCATTATAGGCGGTGAGGCTGGAGAAGAAAGGGAGAATATAGTTACAGGACAACATAATATAGTGAAGCCTTTAAGTTCATCTCGGGTCAAGAAAGAATAATTCACAACTTAAATTTCCGTTCAACAAGAAGAATTCTGTTTCCATGCTGCAGAGCTGATCTCATAATTCTGCTTATATCACTTGGAAACAGGAGGCAGCTTCCCTTCACCCCCTGCTAGATATGTGACAGCTTAGTTGTCATCTGAACTCCCACAATGTCATCTGGGGACGGGAAATCGACACTTAAAGGGGTTATCCCACGAATAATGTAAAAAATGAAAATCAGACATCATATAATACAGGACAATACCTTTCTAACAAAGCTAGAACCAACCCTGTACCTCACATGGATCCAAAGATCTCCCCATTCATTGCTCTCTAGATTTATATCAAGCTGAAAGCTCAAGGGGAGTGTATTTTCTGCTGCTGCTAAGGAGGTGTGTCCATGCTCTCCCTATCACAGCTCAGGAGGCGTGTCTCAGCTCTCCCTATCACAGCTCAGGAGGCGTGTCTCAGCTCTCCCTATCACAGCTCAGGAGGCGTGTCTCAGCTTTCCCTATCACAGCTCAGGAGGCAGGTGAAGGATGAAACTGAGCATGTGCGGCCTTCTCAGTGAGCAGGTCAAAGAAATAAGAAATTAAGTGGCTCTATACAGATACATTTTACTGAATAACTCAGTAGCTATACAAAATTTTTAATGACATGCAATTACAAAAGTATTCAGATCCAGGTGCTGGTTTGAAAACTGTAAAATATTTTTCGTGGGACAACCACTTTAAGCTGTAATAGAGCGGCAGCGGTCTGTGAGGTGTCTGACCAGTTAGAGAGAGCACTGGAACCTGTGAGTGAAGGGTCGGCACCTACAGCATAGGGAGGACTTAGGATCACAGCTGTTCACAAGCTCCTTCAAATATAAAGGAACGATCACCCTAAACTCTAGAGCCTAGAACAGGGATCAGCAACCTCCGGCACTCCAGCTGTTGTGAGACTACATCTCCCAGCATGCTCCTTTCACTTCTGTGGGAGTTCAGAGAACAGCCAAGCAATTGTGCATGATGGGAGTTGTAGTTTCACAACACCTTTTTAGCCATCTTTAAAGGGGTTATCCAATACTATAAAAATGCCCCCTATGTGCCAGGCCCCTCACAGGTAATATAATTACCCCGCTCCTGGTCCCCGCACCGCCGCTGCTGCTACTCCCTTTACATGGATGAAAATATCCGATGTCGGAGGGAGGAGTCAATGGCAGGAGGGGACGGGGATGAGCCTTCCTAGGGAGGCTCATCCCTGTCTGTCATTGGCTGCTTCCCCCGCCTCTCCCGATACCGGATGTACAGGGAGAGGCAGCAGTGGCGGTGCGGGGACCAGGAGCGGCGCTGGGAGCGGGGTAAGTATATTACCTGTGAGGGGTCCGGCCCGAGACTGTTTGAGAAATTGGATAACCCCTTTAACCACCTAACTGTTTTGCCCGAGTCCAGCTCAGGCAGTGTGAAAAGTAGCTAACTGGAGGGGGGGGGAGGGCTGCTTTAGATGGTGATATCTCCTCAAAGGTAGCAGCTAGAAACATCCAACTGGTCTTGTTTGAAAGCTGACAGTCCAGGCTTTTATGCATGAGCAAACTGACCAAGCAACAGAGGAGAAATCACTGTTAGAAATCAAGTCGGAAATAATTGCGAGTGTTTTCACTTTCATTTTCAGCTGCATTCACAGCATCCCGATTTCTATCAGTGATATCTTTCTCTGTCCTGAACATATTCTGTCATTTAGGTATTGTCTGAAAGCTTGGAATGTCTGCTTTCAAACAAGATCAGTTGCATGTCCATTCAGGATGTAGCAGCATCTAAAGCAGCCCTCCCCCCTCCAGTTAGCTACTTTTCCCACTGCTGGAACTCCACTCTGGCAAAACAGTTAGGGGGTTAAAGGGTTTATCCAATACTATAAAAATAGCCCCCATATGCCGGGCCCCTCACAGTGAATATACTTACCCTGCTCCCCGCACCGCCGCTGCAGCTTCTTCCCGTGCGTAGATAAAAACATCAGGTGTCGGGAGGGAGCAGCCAGTGGCAGGCGGGGACAGGGAAAAAGCACTGGCCTATGTGAGAGGCTGACGTTTTTTCCTATATTGTGCAAGAACGACCACCACTGATGGATTACAGGGTGGTCATAACCATGGAAACGAGCAGTGTATAATGTGATGGAAAAATGAATCCAGTCAGCAAAGGAGGCAATATGGAGAATCACAATACATTAGGAAGTGGCTTGTATTAACGTTCTCTCCATGATAAATGTCATGTGCTGAAGTGAGAGGACCCCTTTAAATCAGCTCAGTTTTCAATGGATAAGGCATAAAAAGGACCCATCAGCTCCTGCGTGGTGTAGTATAGAGGATCTGTCGGCCCTTCTAGACATGTGTACTCTGTATGGTTCTGTTCCACTGTTATTCCCCTTGGAAATGTATGAATAAAGTGCTGACTGGGTATTACCATTCGCTTTGTCAGTAAGGCATTCCCTTACAACCTGATTGGACAGTGCCAGACTGTGAAGGGGCACACCCCAGTCTTAAAGTAATCCACACATTTCCAGGAGAAATAACTGAGGAACAGCACAATGCTGACTTCTAAGAAAAGATGCTCCAAAATTGCTATTTCATGGAGAACACAAGCATTTAATAAAAGAGCCATGAATCAGACTGGGAACTAGAGGAGCGGTGAATTATGGTAAGCAGGTGACCGAGTCTGGAAGGGGGAGTAAGGATGTGACACAAGCCTTGGATGTTATTAAGGGATTACAGAACCCGTGGGTGGGGGAGCATATTTGGGAGACGAGTCAGAAGACGGGGTCGGGTTATCTGATTGTTTGGGGCAGGAAGTAATAATAAGAATAATAGGAAATAATGAGGAGGCGTCCGGGAGACACAGAGCACCGGCAGCGAAAGAGTCCGAACCGCCGTAACGTAATAACCAGGAACATCTGGGCACAGGCGGCAGAGCACGTAACATGTGCGCCCTCAGAGCTGACAATCCTACACGAGGTAGCGCAGGAATAGATAGCAGATTCCAAAGAGACCACAAAGCATGGGAACGAATCGGGACACGCTCGGCCTGCAAGGACTAGAAAGACCGACCGCCACAGCGAGGGCAGGATCGGGTGACCGCACTCTGATCCACCTCGTGTATAACACAGGGCCTGAGCAACCAATGGCGAACAGTCTGACACTGGCAGCACTTATTGGATGGTGTCAGAATGAGCAGGGACACGCCCCCAGCTGGGGACACCCATTGGAACACCTTAATTGCAGACGGACAAAGATTCATTCATGATTTCTAGAAGCAGTAACAGAGGAATGGCACGACATAGAGGCATCAGAACTGTTATTACATGAGGAATGCACGTACTCACTAAATCAGACATGTCAGGAGAGGGGACGGGTCCTCTTTAAGAGCGTCAACCCAAAATATCAGCTCTAAAGTCCATGTGCTGTGTTGATGCCATCCTCCACTATGGCCGTCCATCATAATGCAGGATGGACGGGTGGAACCTGATAACGTGGCTCATCATGTGTAAGGACAGATGATAGGTCATGGAGAAGAGGAGGAATTGAGGACAGATGGGATGGTCAAGGAGAAGAGGAGTAACTGAGGACAAATGGGATGGTCATGGAGAAGAGGAGTAATTGAGGACAGATGGGACGGTCATGGAGAAGAGGAGTAATTGAGGACAGATGGGACGGTCATGGAGAAGAGGAGTAACTGAGGACAGATGTGATGGTCATGGAGAAGAGGAGTAATTGAGGACAGATGGATGGTCATGGAGAAGAGGAGTAACTGGAAGGGGTCATGGAAGGAACTGGGGACAGGGGTCATGGAGAAGAGGAGTAACTGAGGACAGATGGGATGGTCATGGAGAAGAGGAGTAATTGAGGTCGGATGGGATGGTCAAGGAGAAGAGGAGTAACTGGAAGGGATGGCATGGAAGGGAGTAGTGAAGATGGGTGGTCATGGAGAAGAGGAGTAACTGAGGACAGATGGGATGGTCAAGGAGAAGAGGAGTAACTGAGGACAGATGTGATGGTCATGGAGAAGAGGAGTAATTGAGGACAGATGGGATGGTCAAGGAGAAGAGGAGTAACTGAGGAACGAATGTGATGGTCATGGAGAAGAGGAGTAAGTGAGGACAGATGGGATGGTCCAAGGAGAAGAGGAGTAACTGAGGACAGATGGGAAGGTCATGGAGAAGAGGAGTAACTGAGGACAGATGGGACGGTCATGGAGAAGAGGAGTAACTGAGGACAGATGGGACGGTCATGGAGAAGAGGAGTAACTGAGGACGGATGTGATGGTCATGGAGAAGAGGAGTAACTGAGGACAGATGGGACAGTCATGGAGAAGAGGAGTAACTGAGGACAGATGGGACAGTCATGGAGAAGAGGTGTAACTGAGGACAGATGGGACGGTCATGGAGAAGAGGAATAACTGAGGACGGATGTGATGGTCATGGAGAAGAGGAGTAACTGAGGACAGATGGACATGACTATAAAATATTTCTGCAGTGAAGAACTGCTGACAGACACTGCGGTATAATACTGAAGATGTCAGGAGCCGTGTGGCCTTCCACGGACAGTAAAGGCGATGACACATCACTAGGACATGCTGTAACTTTATGACTGGAAAGGGACCACCACCAATCCTGAGGGGGCCACATCACTGGCGTAGAACTGTATCCCCTCTGTGGTATTCCCTGCACACCGGGGCCCGGGCACAGAACAGCAGCACAGCTCTATTTAAATGAATGGACGCTGAACTGCAGTACCCAAGAACGGCCACTATACAGAGAATGGCGCTGTGGTGTTGGGTGTATTGTAAAAGGTGGCGTTTCCCTTTAATAAAAATTTGACTCTGTGGCAGCCGCAGTGTTTTCAGGCTCCTGATTAATCCCATCCCCCACCCTCTATGGCTGTCACATGTCTGTCAGGTGGTGCAGCCCACCCCTCACTATAACACCAAATATTACATGAAGATGAGCGGCGGGGAGACAAACACACGGCTGGAGCCGCCTATCAGTGAAGTAAGTGTCTTGGTAGTAAGACATAAGGATGTCCTGCCAGCAATGAACTCATCCTATAGAGACCAGATCCGCACACAGTGGGGGGGTGTTAGTAGCTGGAATGCGGTGCACTGGCAGGGACCTCCGCACAACAAGCACGAGATCGCTGCCTCCGCCAGGACTTAATGCACCCGCTACCCAGGAGCAGCAGGAGCCGCGCAGGGACCCCAGACAGGAGCAATAAACAAGAGGAGGACTGCTGGGGAGTCCGGGGAGAGAGCGCTGCTGATGAGGACAGGTCGCCCTCTGCTGGCAGCTCCTGTAAATACACTTTATAGTGAAAGCAGTAAAGAACATGAGGACGTATAGCAGATTAGTCAGTCAGCAGCCTTGCTAAGACAGAGATACAACTAAAAAAAACACATATTTTCCATACTTTAACCATCTAACTGTTTTGCCCGAGTCCAGCTCGGTCTGTGTGAAAAGTAGCTAACTGGAGAGGGGAGCGCTGCTTTAGATGCTGCTATCTGAATGATGAATGAGTATCTAGAAACATCCAACTGGTCTTGGTTGAAAGCTGACAGTCCAGGCTTTCATACAAGACCAAAATGACAGCTAATGTCCAAGCAACAGAGGAGAAATCACTGTTAGAAATCGGGAATAATAGCAGGTAAAACCTGTTTTTACTTTTATTTTCAGCTGCACTCACAGCATCCCGATTTCTAACAGCTTGGACTTTAGCTGGACTTGGTCTTGTATGAAAGCCTGGACTGTAAGCTTTCATACAAGACCAGTTGCATGTTTCTAGCTGCTACCATTGAGGAGATATCACCATCTAAAGCAGCCCTCCCCCTCCAGTTAGCTACTTTTCACACTGCCCGAGCTGGACTCGGGCAGAACAGTTAGGTGGTTAAAGGGGTTTTCTGGGAGTACAATAATGATTACCTATCATCAGGAGAAGTAAACGATACCTGATCAGCGGGGATCTGACACCCAGCACCGCCACCGAACAACAGTTTGATGAGGCCATGGTGATCCGGTGGGCGCTGTGGCCTTCTCTCAGCTCACCGAGCACAGCGCCGTACATTGTATAGTGGCTGTGCTTGGTATTGCAGCTCAGTAACATTGACTTGAATGGAGGGAGCAGCTGTCGTTACACTGCAATGTCAAAGGCGTTCAGGTAAGCAGTGAAGAGGACAGCTCCTCAAACAGCTGATCGGTGGGGGTGCCGGGAGTCAGACCTCGACGATCCGATATTGATAACCCATTCTTAGGATTGGTCATCAATATGGGAATCCAGACAACCCCTTTAACTATTTTATAGGAAAAAGCATTGGCCTCTCTGGTGGCCAGGACCGTGGGAGCTCACATAAGCTGGTGCTTTTTCCTATATTGTGCAAGCACGACCACCACTGATGGATTGCAGGAAGGTCGTAACCATGGAAACAAGCAGTGTATAATGTGATGGAAAAATGAATCCAGCCAGCAAAGGAAGCAATATGGATAATAACAATACATTAGTAAGTGGCTTGTATTAACTTTCTCTACATGATAAATGCCACTTGCTCAATGAGACAACCCCTTTAAAGAGGTTATTGCATCTCGGACCTCTATGGTTTATTCACAGGATCTAGAAAGACATTTCATTTTTGAGGGGAAAAACGGTCACTTTACTGCAAGAGGAATGTAATATTATAAAGTGAAAGTAATCTGCACTCTGCAGAACGGAGAGCTGTTCACAAAAAGCAGCTCTCACCCTGGCGGACCAGGCCTGTCCGTGATTTCATGGTCACCCATACGTCCAGATGTGACTACCCCTAGAGATGACGCCTCCGCTCTCTGATGTCAGAACTCCCCCAAACAACACCACATATCTCAGCTCCCCCCAGTGCTCCGGCAGATGTCTCTGCACAATGAGAACGACCAGTAAGAGACTCACCTGTGAGAGTTGGCACAATGGGAGGAGGAGGGGCACTGGTCACTGGGTGCAGGATGATGGTGTGGGGGGTGCTGCTGGGGGCTGCGGGTGGTTTGGTCCCTGGTGCAGGTCTTGGTTGTAAGGCCGGTTTCTTTGATACAACGCTGTTAGATTTGGGCAGACATCCCGGCTGGGCTGCAAGACAAGAAGGACAAAAAGGACAAGCCCCAATGTGAATATGGGCACAAGGATATAGTGAACAGCCAAATCTACTGACATCACTGCACTGACACCACTACATCGTCACTGACATCACTACATCGTCACTGACATCACTGCACTAACACCACTACATCATCACTGACATCACTGCACTAACACCACTACATCGTCACTGACACCACTACATCGTCACTGACACCACTACATCGTCACTGACACCACTTACATCGTCACTGACACCACTACATCACTGTCACTGACACCACTACATCGTCACTGACACCACTACATCGTCACTGACATCACTGACTGCACTGACACCACTACATCGTCACTGTCATCACTGCACTGACACCACTACATCTGTCACTGACACCACTACATCGTCACTGACACCACTACATCGTCACTGACATCACTGCACTACACCACTACATCGTCACTGACACCACTACATCGTCACTGTCATCACTGCACTGACACCACTACATCGTCACTGACATCACTGCACTGACACCACTACATCGTCACTGTCATCACTGCACTGACACCACTACATCGTCACTGACATCACTGCACTGACACCACTACATCGTCACTGACACCACTACATCGTCACTGACACCACTACATCGTCACTGACATCACTGCACTGACACCACTACATCGTCACTGACATCACTGCACTGACACCACTACATCGTCACTGACATCACTGCACTGACACCACTACATCGTCACTGACATCACTGCACTGACACCACTACACATCATCACTGACATCACTGCACTGACACCACTACATCACTGTCACTGACATCACTGACTGCACATACATGTCCTGACATCACACATTGTCACTGACATCACTGCACCATCATCACTGTCACTGTGACATCACTGCACCATCATCACTGTCACCGACATGACTGCATCACCACAACTGCATCGTCACTGGCATCACTGTCACTGATATAACTGCACCATCATCACTGCACTGTCACCATTATCGCTGTAGCGTTACTGTCATCCTTCACTAACATCCCAGCACTGCATCATCACCAGCATCTCATCCCTGCATAGTCGCCATCCTTATATCCATGCATCGTCACCTTCATTACAGCACTGCAGCCTCACAGTTATCCTTCACCAGCCCCAGCACTGTCACCAACCTGACATCCGTGCATCAGTACTAAAAGCCAAAACCAGGGGTTAGCTAAAACACAGAAGAGGCACAAGCCTTTAGACTTTCTCTCTGTAACTTGCACTCCGGGTTTTGTCTTACATATCCAAATGCAAAATATCTCTGTGTGAATGAGTCCTTACATAGCCAACAGATATTACTCCTGACTCCCCCATGTACATGCATGCTCGGCTCAGGAGGAAGAGAAATGCAACATACACAATCCCTTCTTCCCCCACACATATAAAGTCGGGGGGAGGGTCCGGGCACCCCCATAGACATTAGAGGGCGAGTGCGCCAACTAATCATATATACAGATGAAACTGGAGACAGTCACAAGGGACGGTATACACAGGGCTTATATAGTGCTTCAGCTCGGTCAGACCTCTACTGGTCAGGAGGTGACGGTGCATCCTAGTGATCTCTGCAGTCACTACTAAAAAACATCTTTAAAGGGGATGTCAAACTGCACACAATGATCACCTATCCACTGGAAATGTATGACTGCTGGGATCGCTAGCGACCACGAAGACAGGTGCACATCTGAATGCAGCAGTGGTCACACATGCTCAGTCTAAGAGACTGACGGAGAGCGCCAGCCACATCTAGATCCTCAGCGATCACCTACCGCTTTTATAGGTGATAAATGCTTTTTGTGGACCATCCCCTTTAGTATCAGATTAGACTAAGGTGTCATTAGCTGCGGAGAACAGGCTTGTATGTACAGCAACCTGTAGTCTGTGAAAGGACGTGAGGCTCCCCCAGGGGCGTACACATCGCTAGGATATGCCCCCATTGTCTTATAGGTGTGGGTCCCACCGCTGAGACCTGCACCTATATCCAGACTGGCACCCAGAAAGTGAAGGAGGGCGCACTGCGCATGATATTTCCGTTGGCTCCATAGAAATAAACAGGAGCGGGGGGCTGCGCATGCGCGATACGCTCACATTCATTTCTATGGGGAGCCGGCTTGGTGGTGGCCGGACCGGAGTTCTCCAGCCACCACCTTGCGGGGCTCCGTTCTGGATATAGGTGGAGGTCC
The DNA here is from genome assembly GCA_900303285.1 of Rhinella marina. Taxonomy (NCBI): domain Eukaryota; kingdom Metazoa; phylum Chordata; class Amphibia; order Anura; family Bufonidae; genus Rhinella; species Rhinella marina. Next base: position 158,302 of record ONZH01007661.1, on the reverse strand, counting down.
CAGCACCAAGACACTGGGGGCATATCGCTGTCCATCATGAGACAACCCCTTTACCTAATCGCAACATGAAGTAGTGACAGATCCTCTTAGTGAAATACTGGGTCACTTTCTTTATCTTGCCCTAATCTTGTACTGAGCAGCTCCAGCGCACGACGAACGAGTCCCCATATTCATGAGCTCCTGTCTGTCCCCGCCCACCTGCTGCTATTTATATGGGGAATAAAACTGTCAATCAGAGGCAGGTGGGCGGGGAGAGCCGTGAGCTCATAAATATGCGGACTCATTGGCATGCGCTGGAGCTGTTAGAACCTAGCAGCATCAAACTGCTGACAGATTCCCTTTAATAAATCTGCTTCTCTTCTATTACGAAGCTGTCTGCCACCACTAGGGGGAGCTCAGTGCATAGGAAGTCACACAGTCATTACTGGAATGGAAGCTGAAGTTCTCTCCTTGCAATGAGCTCCCCCTAGTGGTGGCTGCATGAAAATGCTGAGTTTTCTTGAAGAGAGAAAGAGAAGAAAGAAGTTGCTTCCCACAGGGACAATAGACAGGATGGAGGGATGAATGGAAGCACTCAGAGCTGTAATCCTAGCAGGATGCAGATACAAGACTGGTCTGGGCAGTTCTGTAAATCATCCATCACACACGCACCTGTTGTTGACACTGGAAGGAGGGTTATGTGCAGAGCGCTGCACGGAGCAGGTGAAGGGTCCAGGCTTGTACAAGGTGGCGATGGCGGCAGCTCAACCTTCACCGACGTCCCAGTGTCTCCTAGAGACGGCTATGAAACGAAACAGCAGAGACACAAGGAGCATTAAACTATGAAGCTGAAATAGGACTGGTCCCCGAGAAAGGACACTGCAGGTCTGCATAAAGCCTCAGCTTCCCCATAGGCAGACATGTTGGATTCAGATAATCACATACGTGGATATATTGATGACCTATTCTCAGGACCAGATCAGTGCGGGTCCGACTCCTAACACCCCCGCCAGTCATCTGTTTGAGGGGGCTGTGGTAATTGGACGAGAGCTGCGGCCTCTTCATTCTCTACCAGACACAGCCCCATACATTGTATAGTGTCTGTGATTGGTAATGCAGCTCAATCGCATTCACTTGAATGGGACTGAACTGCAAAAGGCCATGTGACCAGTGGCAAGAGCTGAGCTATTAGTTATTTATGAGCTGTCAGGAGTTCAGAGATAACGCTGTCAGAACAGCAACATGCAGAAAGTGACAGTCTGCAGATAGACTGAAACTTAAAGGGGTTGTCTAATCACGGACAATGGGGCATATCGCTAGGAGGACTCCGGCCACCACCAAGCCGACTCCCCATAGAAATGAATGGGAGCGTACCGCGCATGTGTGGCCCCCGCTCCCATTCGGCGCTCGGCTATTTTCGTCGGCCCCATAGAAAATGAATGGAGGGTGGCTGCACATGCACAGTGCGCCCTCCTTCATTTTCGGGGCTCCGTTTGGATATAGCGATATGCCCCCATTGTCCATCATGAGACCACTCCTTTAAAGGGGATACCTGGGAATTAATATTAAAGAAGAACTCCCGACAAAAATGTTATTCCATGTCCTGCTAGAAATGTACATGATGTAATCTGTAGTGAATGTCATTTTCTTACCAGTGTCTGAATTTTTGACTTATATCATCCTGAAGTTTCTTATCTGTGTCATGTGACCAGCAATCAGACTCACCAACTCACACAGAGACTTATATGTGGACAGGAAGTCTAATTCTCTATGTATTCCTATGAGACTGAAAGTGAGGCTCCCATAGGAATGAATAGAGCAGTGACTGGCTTCCTGTCCTGGGTCAGTTGGAGGTCAGGGAGTTGGTCACATGACCCAGCTACAATAAGAAGGGAGGTTATTACTCACAGAAACAGTCACTGATAAGAAGACAATCACTACAGATTATATCATGCACCTTTCTAACAGGTCAGAGAATAAAAATTTTCAGGGGAGTTCTTCTTTAATGACCTATCCTCAGGATGGGTCATCATTATCAGATCCTGGGGGTCAGACCCCTGCGGATTAGTTTGAAAATGGGCCAGGCACTCGGTGAGCACTGCAGCCTCTTCCTAGGCCATGTGACATCACGGTACATAAGTCACATGACCTAGATGAAGCTCAGTCCCATTCAAGTCAATGGGGCATAGCCGCTACACGAATACGGCACTGTGCTTGGTAAACGCCCAAGAGACCACTGCACCCACCAGAGCTCTGATGGGCACCACAGATGTCCCAGGACACGGACCCCTGCCGATCCTGTGGATAGGTCATTAATATTATTTCCCGTATAATCCCTTTAAATGGGTTTTCCGGGATTTTACTACTCGTGATCTATCCTCAGGATAGGCCATCAGTATCTGATCGGTGGGGGTCGACCAACTGTTCGAGAAGGCACCAGAGCTCCTGTGAGCGCCGCAGCCTTCTCTTAGCTTTTCCTAGGCCAGTGACGTCACGTTTATCGGTCACATGACCTAGGAGCTGCTCAGCCTCATTCAAGTGAACTGAGCTGCAATACCAAGCATGACCACTATACAATGTACGGCGCTGTGCTAGGTGAGCTGAGAGAAGGTAGCAGCGCTCACCGATCAGATACTGATGACCTATCCTAAGGACAGGTCATGAGTGGTAAAATCCTGGAAAACCGCAGTCGATTGTCGGGAGAGAGGCGTTCCCTCCCTGCAGTCGTCAGATAGCTGGTGGAGGATAGCGCCGCTATTATATGCAGAGATCTCCTCCGTGGCATGGGAAGGAGCGATCGCTAGGCCATCAGTCGTCCCCATGCAGGGCAGCAATGTGCCGGTGGCAGATCGCTATTTCACGGTGCGTGTCGTCGGGCATTTGGCGGCAGTATTAGACTGCCAGATGATTTATAGGAACGCTCTTAGCTCTTGCCCGTCTAATACACCCTCACATCACTACAGAAAGACGACGCTTTCCTAGTTTACTCACCGTGTAGAGACCATCACAGGAAGAGGAGGAATCACAAGACGACGAAGAGAAAGGAGACACCGGCTCCGTCTTCACTAAGAGATCTGGGAGGAAAGAAGCAAGTTATTGACAGGAAGATCCACCAGATCCCTGGTGTCTATGGAGGGGCAGACGACCACACAGACAGGCCCATCATACATGGTCAGACCTGTGACGGAAGCCGCCATGAAATATCTGATCTCTCAGCAGAGGAAGGATTTTCCACCATGTCTACGTCTACTCACCTGACAGGTTGACGCTGTGGATCTCATCCAGAGAAGAGGACACCGAACAAGACTCCACGTCCATCTGGCTGTCATACTGTGGACAGACGAGAAGTGACATAGACAGACAGAAGAGGGATCGGGGCGAGCGCCAAAACTACACGGGGTCACTTACCAAGTGCAGAGGATAAGACCCGAAGCCGGAGGGAAAGAGGTCGCCATAGTCGTCTGCCACGTCCGGGTAACTGTACAGGCCGGTATCTGAGATGGAACGGACACATACATCAGGTGTAGTATCTACAAATCATCCAACACCACGAGGCACCAGCGCTAGAGACACGGGCGGTCCACACTATGGTCCCACTAATTATCAAATTCTGTGCCATGTCAGCATTTTCCGTTATGGCAGGGGTCAGCACTCAGCCGTTGTGAAACTACAACTCCCAACAAGCTCCATATATACCTATGGAAGTATAGAGGACAGTTGAGTAGTAGTGCATGCTGGGAGTTGTAGTTGTGCAGTAGCTGGATGCTGACACCACACCCTCTGCAGGACTCTTTCCACTGTGAGACGGCTCAACAACACCCACCACTGCAGGGTGCCAATACTTTCACAGACAGCGCATAATATAACAAAATGTGACACATCAGGTTGCAGACAGTGTACCGTCACCTACCGTATATACTGCACCCGTTACAGGTACAGGATACATACATTTCTACAACCATTTGTTAGCTCCAATGTATCTAAAATATATATTAAAGGGGTTGTCCCACGAAAAATATTCTGCAGTTTTCAAACCAGCACCTGGATCTGAATATTTTTGTAATTGCATGAAATAAAAAATTTTCCATAGCCACTGAGTTATTCAGTAAAATGTATCTGTACAGCGCCACCTGCTGTTCGTTTTTTTCTTATTTCTTTGTCCTGCTCACTGAGAAGGCCGCACATGCTCAGTTTCATCTTTCAACTCCCTCCTGAGCTGTGATAGGGAGAGCTGAGACACGCCTCCTGAGCTGTGATAGGGAGAGCTGAGACACGCCTCCTGAGCTGTGATAGGGAGAGCTGAGACACGCCTCCTGAGCTGTGATAGGGAGAGCTGAGACACGCCTCTGAGCTGTGATAGGGAGCGCTGAGACACGCCTCCTGAGCTGTGATAGGGAGAGCTGAGACACGCCTCCTGAGCTGTGATAGGGAGAGCTGAGACACGCCTCCTGAGCTGTGATAGGGAGAGCTGAGACACGCCTCCTGAGCTGTGATAGGAGAGCTGAGACACGCCTCCTGAGCTGTGATAGGGAGAGCTGAGGACACGCCTCCTGAGCTGTGATAGGGAGAGCTGAGACACGCCTCCTGAGCTGTGATAGGGAGAGCTGAGACACGCCTCCTGAGCTGTGATAGGGAGAGCTGAGACACGCCTCCTGAGCTGTGAAAGGAAGAGCTGAGACACGCCCCCTGAGCTGTGATAAGTAGAGCATTGACACGCCCCCTGAGCTGTGATAGGGAGAGCTGAGACACGCCTCCTGAGCTGTGATAGGGAGAGCTGGGACACGCCTCCTGAGTTGTGATAGGGAGAGCTGAGACACGCCTCCTGAGCTGTGATAGGTAGAGCTGAGACACGCCTCCTGGGCTGTGATAAGTAGAGCATTGACACGCCCCCTGAGCTGTGATAGGGAGAGCTGAGACACGCCTCCTGAGCTGTGATAGGGAGAGCTGGGACACGCCTCCTGAGTTGTGATAGGGAGAGCTGAGACATGCCCCCTGAGCTGTGATAGGGAGAGCTGAGACACGCCTCCTGAGCTGTGATAGGTAGAGCTGAGACACGCCTCCTGAGCTGTGATAGGGAGAGCTGAGACACGCCTCCTGAGCTGTGATAGGGAGAGCTGAGACACGCCTCCTGAGCTGTGAAAGGAAGATTATGGACACGCCTCCTGGGCTGTGATAAGTAGAGCATTGACACGCCCCCTGAGCTGTGATAGGGAGAGCTGAGACACGCCTCCTGAGCGGTGATAGGGAGAGCTGAGACACGCCTCCTGAGCTGTGATAGGGAGAGCTGAGACACGCCTCCTGAGCTGTGATAGGCAGAGCTGAGACACGCCTCCTGAGCTGTGATAGGAAGATTATGGACACGCCTCCTGAGCTGTGATAAGTAGAGCATTGACACGCCCCCTGAGCTGTGATAGGGAGAGCTGAGACACGCCTCCTGAGCTGTGATAGGGAGAGCTGAGACACGCCTCCTGAGCGGTGATAGGGAGATTATGGACACGCCTCCTGAGCTGTGATAGGGAGAGCTGAGACATCCTGAGCTGTGATAGGGAGAGCTGAGACACGCCTCCTGAGCGGTGATAGGGAGATTATGGACACGCCTCCTGAGCGGTGATAGGGAGAGCTGAGACACGCCTCCTGAGCTGTGATAGGGAGAGCTGAGACACGCCTCCTGAGCTGTGATAGGCAACGCTGAGACACGCCTCCTGAGCTGTGATAGGAAGATTATGGACACGCCTCCTGAGCTGTGATAAGTAGAGCATTGACACGCCCCCTGAGCTGTGATAGGGAGAGCTGAGACACGCCTCCTGAGCTGTGATAGGGAGAGCTGAAACACGTCTCCTGAGCGGTGATAGGGAGAGCTGAGACACGCCTCCTGAACTGTAATAGGGAGAGCTGAGACACGCCTCTTGAGCTGTGATAGGGAGAGCTGAGACACGCCTCCTGAGCTGTGATAGGGAGAGAATGGACACGCCCTCTGAGCTGCAGCAGAAAAGACACTTCCCCTGAGCTGTCAGCTTGATATAAATCTAGCAGAGCAATAAATGAGGAGATCTCTGGATCCATGTGAGGTACAGGGCTGGTTCTAGCTTTGTTAGAAAGAGATTGTCATGTCCTACATGATGTCTGATTTTCATTTTTTACATTAGTCATGGGATAACCCCTTTAAAAAGAGAAACAATGTGGCAAAAAAAAAATGGATAAATATTCCAATCGTTCTATGTATACAGCTCCTATACAGAACTATGTGTCTCCATGGTTACAGACTACAAAGAGACCCTGAGTAGTCTGATCCTACAGGTGTCCCTCCCTTCCGCCCTCTTCTTCATAACCCATACACAGTAATGGAGGGAGAGGATCAGACTACACAAGGTTTGTTTGTAGTCTGTAACTATGGAGACACGTAGCTCTGCAATGGAACTGTAGCCGGAAAACGGCGGCAAATTTCTAACAGGGCGATTTGCAAACGGTGCTTTGCTTGTTTTCATCTCGTCTGCACTGCAGCAATAGTAAAATGGTTGCAAAAGTCTACACACCCTCTGTATACCGACATGGGCACTGATGCTGCCCACAGACGCCAAGTCCACCGACACAGCCTATTCAGTGTGTGCTCCTGCGCCTCCTGGATTTCTGATTTTCGGTTCATGCACAGACCTGCATGGATTAACCCTCTCAGTGACAGCGCCGCCCTGATATCACCTGACTCATGGCTTCACTGCCTCGTATACTCCAGTCCTCCCAGATGATATCTGCTCCTACTTCCTTGTCCCAGGACTAATGTACCGCCATCTGGAACAGCAGCGTGTTTAGCAATCCCCTGAGGCGGAAGTAACACGTCCTGTACTGGGTGGCAGAGGTGTAAGGTGGCGCCTCCATGAGGCACTGTGTTCCCGCCCATGAAGCAATGGGAGAACACCTCTGTATGCAGTGATAGGGAGAGGTTTCCTGCAGCTTCTATGACCTTTGTGCGGGGCATATTGGAATATGGCCGCCCCGGTCACTGCAAGTTAGTACAGCATGACATGAACAGCTTTCCACTGCTACAGAGGGGGGTCCACGGGCACCAAAAGTGCAAACAGGAAGCGGCTACCAGGTGGAAAACTGCCGAGGCCCCTTTAACATGAACTTAGGGAAGTGTCCTATAAGCCATTCTCGATAACGGCTGATCATAGGGCACAGCCGCCGGGCCAGCGCTGATCAGGGGGAACGGGGGTCTGGGCGTTTAGATAGGACCACCATAAAGTCCAGCACCAGCGCCACCTTTAACCACCTGACTGTTTTGCCCGAGTCCAGCTCAGGCAGTGGGAAAAGTATCTACCTGGAGGGGAAAGGGCTGCTCTAGATGGTGATATCTCTTGAATGGTAGCAGCTAGAAACATGCAACTGGTCTTGTCTGAAAGCTGACAGTCCAGGCTTTCATACAGACCAGACCAGATTGATGGCGAAATAACTGTTAAAGGTAAAACCTGTTTTTACTTTCACTTTCAGCTGCATTCACAACATCCCGATTTCTATCAGTGATATCTTTCTCTGTCCTGAACATATTGCTTTTATTTTGGTATTGTCTGAAAGCCTGGAATGTCTGCTTTCAAACAAGACCAGTTGCATGTTTCTAGCTGTTGCTACCATTTAGCAGTTAGCAGCATCTAAAGCAGCCCTCCCCCCTCCAGTTAGCTACTTTTCCCACTGCTGGAGCTCCACTCACAGTTAGGGGATTAAAGGGGTTGTCCAGGCTTTTAATATTGATGAACTATCCTCAGGATAGGTCATCAATATCAGATCGGCGGGAGTCCGACACCTGACACCCCTGTATGAAGGGAAGGCGCGCGCAGTGTGCACCTGCCGTCTCCTGTCTCTCTTCCTTCTCGCTGCAGCCTGTCAGGTCTACAAAGGAAAGAGCACACTACCCATCAGACTATATCAGGGATCAGCAACCTCCGGCACTCCAGCTGTTCTGAAACTACAACTCCCAGAATGCTCCTTTCACTTCTAGGGGAGTTACAGGAACAGCCGAGTATGTGTGCATGCTGGGAGTTGTAGTTTCACAGCAGCTGGAGCGTTGAAAGTTGCCGATCCCTGGACTATACTGTAAGTTTTTGCTCCGACCCCGTCGTCTCCTTTGATCATGTGGCCAAAAGAATGCGGCGTTTAACATGGCAGCAAGACGTCCGATTTTCCGATCCGGCTTGCTCCACCCCAACCTTTCCGTATACTAAATGGGGCACCTGCAGGCACAGGCATCATGTACGGCGCACATACCCCAGTCCTCGCTGGTCAGCAGGTTGTCTGCACAGAACTTGGTGTCCAGGTCGTTGAGCAACAGGTCCGTTGCCATGGTGACCGTCTCTGGTGACCACCTGTGGGAAAGAGCGCAAGTCTGAGAATGATGTGTGAATGGATCCTCCCGCTGCAGTCCAGGGGGCGGCAAATTTTAGCAAAATATTTCAATTCCTGCATTTTTTATGTAAAACACATTGATATCTTGTAATACGATGCATAGAAGTCAATGGAAATCAAATATGGCAGAGGAATGTGGTGTGAGGAGACTGAAGACGTCACTGCAGGGTATCAATACTAATGCAACAGGCCTTGAAGGGTGTAAATAGCTTGGTAGCCTAAGGCTAAAACATCTGCCAGGAAGAGAGTGACCCTTAGGGCCTGATGTACTAAGAGGGTTACGTCACGTCGCAAGAAAATCCGCGTTATGACGTCACTACTTCCTAGAGTGATGCAAGTGAGGTAGGAATGTGATGACGGCGCGGTAACACAAGCCGACAGAAAGCTTTATAATTTATATCATTATCCGGTATTTACCGAAGCCAGGAAGAAGCTGCAGGCACCGTCCACAAGGATCAGGTCACTCACACGGGCCTCCACCAATCACTGCTCGAGGTCGCGCGGCTTCAACCAATCAGAGGGAAGTCCCGCCTCCTTCAGGTATTCACCGTCTATCAATAGAGGAAGCAGGAGAAGGGATGCTAGCCAATTAAATGCTCAGGTGGGGTTGAGTGCGCGCGGCTAAGCCAATGAGACGCAGAAAGGGAGCGGCTCAAAGGGAATATTCTGGTTGCCATCTCTGATTGGTCAAGAAGGAAGAGTCATCGTTTGACAGGCGGCCCGTGATGCTTTGCTGTTGGACGCATGCGCAGTAGTGTGAAGCAGGTGGTTTCGGGAGTGGTAGTTTTATACCGTTAGGGGGTACAGTTTGCAGGGCGCAGCGGTAATGATTGGTTTATTATGTAATACGCGTTCAGAAGTAGATATAGTGTGTACAGAGCCGTATAGTGGCGTACAGCAATTCATATACTGTGTGTAGAGAGCTGTATACTGCCCCTGTACTGTAACACATCTCATATACTGTGTGTACATAGCTGTATACTGCAGTATATACCTCCTGTACTGTACCACATCTCATATACTGTGTGTACAGAGCCCTATACTGCAGTAAATACCCCCTGTACTATAACACATTTCAAATACTGTCTGTACAGAGCTGTATACTGTAGTATATACCTCCAGTACTGTACCACATCTCATATACTGTGTGCACAGAGCCGTATACTGCGTTATGTACCCCCTGTACTGTAACATCTCATATACTGTGTGTACAGAGCTGTATTCTGCGGTATATACCCCCTGTACTATAACATCTCATATACTGCAGAATATACCCCTGTACTGTATCACATCTCATATACTGTGTGTACAGAGCTGCATATTGCGGTATATACCTCCTGTTCTGTAATATATCTCATATATAGTGTGTACATAGCCGTATACTGCCATATATACCCCCTGTACTATAACACATCTCATATACTGTGTGTACAGAGCCGTATACTGCAGTACATACCCCCTGTACTATAACACATCTCATATCCTGTGTGTACAGAGCTGTATACTGCAGTATATACCCCTGTACTGTAATATATCTCATATACTGTGTGTACAGAGCTGTATACTGCCGGTATATACCTCTGTACTGTAACATCTCATATACTGTTGTGTACAGAGCTGTATACTGCAGTATATACCCCCTGTACTGTAACATCTCATATACTGTGTGTACAGAGCTGTATACTGCAGTATATACCCCCTGTACTGTAACACATCTCATATACTGTGTGTAACAGAGCTGTATACTGCCGGTATATACCTCTGTACTGTAACATTCATATACTGTGTGTACAGAGCCGTATACTGCAGTATATACCTCTGTACTGTAACACATCTCATATACTGTGTGTACAGAGCCGTATACTGCAGTATATACCTCTGTACTGTAAACACATCTCATATACTGTGTGTACAGAGCCGTATACTGCAGTATATACCTCTGTACTGTAACATCTCATATACTGTGTGTACAGAGCTGTATACTGCGGTATATACCCCCTGTACTGTATCACATCTCATATACTGTGTGTACAGAGCCGTATACTGCAGTATATACCTCATGTACTGTAACACATCTCATATACTGTGTGTACAGAGCCGTATACTGCAGTATATACCCCCTGTACTGTAATACATCTCATATACTGTGTGTACAGAGCTGTATACTGCACTATATACCCCCTGTACTGTAACACATCTCATATACTGTGTGTACAGAGCCGTATACTGCAGTATATACCCCCTGTACTGTAACACATCTCATATACTGTGTGTACAGAGCCGTATACTGCAGTATATACCTCGGTACTGTAATATATCTCATATACTGTGTGTACAGAGCTGTATACTGCGGTATATACCCTCTGTACTGTAATATATCTCATATACTGTGTGTACAGAGCTGTATACTGTGGTATATACCCTCTGTACTGTAATATATCTCATATACTGTGTGTACAGAGCTGTATACTGCGGTATATACCCTCTGTACTGTAATATATCTCATATACTGTGTGTACAGAGCCTGCCATCATGTAAGACACCCTGCATAAGTCTGTGCCTCCTGTAGCACCCTATGGGACCGAAGAGAAACACCCCAACCCAGGGGTGCAGAGCTTGTATTACTGCTGATCCAAGGGGCAGTGGGTGGCACAGCTGGGGCAACTACCTCTAGACTATGGGGTGGATTATACCCGGGTAGTACAACTCAACAGAAGAGGGATCTGGCAGGTACAGGACAGGCTGAAGTACTAAATCACCCCACAATATAAAGTGCTCTTCAGCTATACTGGAGGGATAAGAGTGGGCATGAAGGGTGGCACTCTGTGGACTTGGTTTGGCGCTGGTCTGCTCCTCTTCACTTCTTAGTGTTCGGCTTGAGATGCCAATCACCGCTGTGACCAGTGTTTGGCTGAGTGGACAGTCCGAGCTATTTCCCGCGAACAGAATCAAGATGACGACGCTGTTAAACTAGTATAAAATATATTTATTATATCAAAAATAATTTCGCCAATAAATATTTAACAACTTTTGACACTTTTTTTGACTTTTAACAATTTCGATGTTAGCGGTGTTGTAGGAGCACCATTCCGCGTGTGAGTTGTCTGATGTTTCACCAGATGGGATTTCAGGCTAAAGCTCTCCCCACAATCAGAACATGAATACGGCTTCTCCCCTGTGTGAATCCTCTGATGTTCGGCAAGAACTGATCTCCGTGTAAACGTCCTGCCACACTCCGAACACGTGAATGGCCGCTCCCCCGTGTGTACCTTCAGATGTCTGAGAAGGTCTGACTTCTGGGTAAAACATTTGCCACATTCTGAACAGGAGAACGGCCTCTCCCCCGTGTGGACCTTCTGATGACTGTCAAGATGCTGTTTACGCGTGAAACACTTCCCGCACTCCAGACAGAAAAATGGCTTCTCCCCGGTGTGGATCCTTTGGTGTATGACAAGGTCCGACTTCTGGATAAAACCTCTCCCACAGTCTGAACATGAGAACGGCTTCTCCCCTAAGTGAAATTTCTGATGCTCAACAAGAATTGATCTCTGGGTAAAACATCTCCCACATTCGGAACATGAATATGGCTTCTCCCCTGTGTGGATCCTTTCGTGGGTAACAAGACCCGATTTCCTGGTGAAACCTTTTCCACATTCGGAACACGAAAACGGCTTCTCATCTTTGTGGGTCCTCTTATGCATCGTGAGATTAAACTTCTTTTTAAAACTTTTCCCACATTCTGAACACTGGAAACGTTTATTATTTTGAGATTGGTTAGAAGAAGGTTCATTGGGATCAGAGGATAGATCTCTGGGTGTGTGTCGGGGAAATGGACGCCTCCTAGTCGTATCTACTTCATTCTTTGGATGTATAAGGAGATGTCTGTCTTCGTCGTTGGCATGGTGGTTATCTGCTGGAAATTGAAACAGATTTTATTTTTTCTTTCTAGAACACAAAAGTCAAAATCTTTGGAGTCAGATCTCCAAGGTGCCAAGAAATGTGCTCCTGGCAGGAAACTTTTTGTAATGTTTTCTAGAGACGTCTATGAAAGTTCTAGTCTAAGAGTAACAGGCACTAATCTACAGTGACGTATCCACTGCTCTTCAGTACAAGAGATTAGTTTTTATTTTTTTTAACTTCCTCTTTGTTCAGACTTTTTACCTTTTTTTTGTTTGTCCCTTTTAACTTTCTCAGTCAGACCATTACCCGGACCAGAGGACGTCCCTTTCTGAGTGACTCAATTGGAGCATCACACTTTATACTAATCAACTCAGTGCTATTCTGTGGACATCATTACTTAGGCCTATCAAGATTACGATTGAGTTGTTAAACCAATTCTACACCTACTAGTGTTATAAGGATTACCTTTGGATAACCTCTTCCTTTCACTGCAGTAGTAAACCGACAGTGTGTGTCAGTCTCCGACCATGCTGTGCAGTTTATACTTTCTGTTGTATCTGTGGCCTGCTGGTGTGTGATTCTCAGTGGAGATCTTGTAGCTGCCATTTGCTGCTGGAAAGTTAAGTGTCCTCTTTCCCTTTTGTATTATTTTTGTGTATCCCTTCCCTGTATTAGGTGTTTGGGCCTGAGGGGAGACTCCTGTTCTTTGGTGGTTGGTATCTTCCCCCCCACACCGGAGCGTGACAGTGGGTTCCCTATCTATAGGAGAGGTTTTATCCTTAAAGGGGTTGTCCCACGAAAAATATTCACCAGTTTTCAAACCAGCACCTGGATCTGAATACTTTTGTAATTGCATGTAATTAAAAATTTTGTATGGCTACTGAGTTATTCAATAAAATGTATCTGTATAGGACCACTTAATTTCTTATTTCTTTGACCTATTCACTGAGAAGGCCGCACATGCTCAGTTTCAACTTTTTAACTGCCTCCTGAGCGGTGATAGGGAGAGCTGAGACACGCCTCCTGAGCTGTGATAGGGAGAGCTGAGACACGCCTCCTGAGCTGTGATAGGGAGAGCTGAGACACGCCCCCTGAGCTGTGATAGGGAGAGCTGAGACACGCCTCCTGAGCTGTGATAGGGAGAGCTGAGACACGCCTCCTGAGCTGTGATAGGGAGAGCTGAGACACGCCTCCTGAGCTGTGATAGGGAGAGCTGAGACACGCCTCCTGAGCTGTGATAGGGAGAGCTGAGACACGCCTCCTGAGCTGTGATAGGGAGAGCTGAGACACGCCTCCTGAGCTGTGATAGGGAGAGCTGAGACACGCCTCCTGAGCTGCGATAGGGAGAGCTGAGACACGCCCCCTGAGCTGCGATAGGGAGAGCTGAGACACGCCTCCTGAGCTGTGATAGGGAGAGCTGAGACACACCCCCTGAGCTGTGATAGGGAGAGCTGAGACACGCCTCCTGAGCTGTGATAGGGAGAGCTGAGACACGCCCCCTCAGCTGTGATAGGGAGAGCTGAGACACGCCTCCTGAGCTGTGATAGGGAGAGCTGAGACACGCCTCCTGAGCTGGGATAGGGAGAGCTGAGACACGCCTCCTGAGCTGTGATAGGGAGAGCTGAGACACGCCTCCTGAGCTGTGATAGGGAGAGCTGAGACACGCCTCCTGAGCTGTGATAGGGAGAGCTGAGACACGCCCCCTGAGCTGCGATAGGGAGAGCTGAGACACGCCTCCTGAGCTGCGATAGGGAGAGCTGAGACACACCCCCTGAGCTGCGATAGGGAGAGCTGAGACACGCCTCCTGAGCTGTGATAGGGAGAGCTGAGACACGCCTCCTGAGCTGTGATAGGGAGAGCTGAGACACGCCCCCTGAGCTGTGATAGGGAGCGCTGAGACACGCCTCCTGAGCTGTGATAGGGAGAGCTGAGACACGCCTCCTGAGCTGTGATAGGGAGAGCTGAGACACGCCTCCTGAGCTGTGATAGGGAGAGCTGAGACACGCCTCCTGAGCTGCAGCAGAAAAGACACTCCCCCTGAGCTGTCAGCTTGATATAAATCTAGCAGAGCAATGAAAGGGGAGATCTCTGGATCCATGTGAGGTACAGGGCTGGTTCTAGCTTTGTTAAAGAGAGGCTGTCATGTCCTGTATGATGTCTGATTTTCATTTTTTACATTATTTGTGGGATAACCCCTTTAATGTTCACTGCTACAGGAGGACAATATTTCATTTTCAATGGCATAAAACTGCCAAAATGAAGACAAAAAAGCTAAAACTCCTAAATACAAAAATTGTTTTCCAAAAATATTGAGTTTAAAAAACAACAACTTTCTGATGGAAACATCCCTCTCTAAATATAAAAGTGTCTACTTTCATGATTACTATAGTAAACTTTATACATGAAGAGCAAATGAAAAGTTATTTTAAAAAGACAACTATGAGAACAACTTTTTTTAGTCTCCAGATTCTCAGACCCTCCAGTGGCCCCAGACAGATCAGGGCTGATACCAACATCAAGCTTGCCCCTTACTCCATCCTGCTCCATCCAGGGTGTCACCCACCTCCAGAAATTTGGCCTACGTTCAAAACTTTGCATTAACATAATCCTTCCTCTACATTTTATATAGTCCATTATCGCAAGACTGTCTGAAGAGTACTACGTGGATCCTTTTTTTTTGTGCAACCTGAGCGTTGGACATTACCACCTACCTTCTAGTAGAGATGTCCCATATCCTACTTTCTGATGGCACAAGGTGAGAAGGAGAGCAGGGAATAAGTGACCATCTTCAGTACTTACCTGTGCTGAGATCTGTGGGAATTTCTCGGTTGTTACACTGTGCCTCTGCCCTCATAGACGGCTCATCTTCTCCTGTAGATTCAGCTTTACTATTAACCAGATCTTCACCCTGATACGGTATATAAAACTCATCATAGACAGTTCAGCAGACAAGTTAAACGCTATGTACACCTTTGGAGTCAAGTTTTTTTTATGACTGCATTTAAATTATTTTTGGCTAAAAATCATATTTTTAATTGGTGTTTATTAAAAATATTGAGCTGTTCAGTCACAAAGGGTTAAACGTTTGTCTAGCTGGGTGACTGGTACTTTCACTTTGTGCCGGTCATCTAATTACCCTTATCCGTAAACTACTGAAAGGTCATAAACACTTATTTAAGCCACATTCTTATCAGTAAGGTAAGGATTGAGCTTTAGGCTTCATTCACACGTCCTTATGTGTTTTGCGGTCCGCAAATTACGGATCCACAAAAAAAAACGGATGACGTTCCGTATGGCATCCGTGTTTCCATTTTTTTTTTTTTGCGGATCCATTGTAACAATGCCTGTCCTTGTCAGCAAAACGGGCAAGAATAGGACATGTTCTATCTTTTTTTGCGGAACGGAAATACGGACATACGGAAGCGGAATGCACATGGAGTACCTTCCGTTTTTTTATTGCGGACCCATTCAAATGAATGGTTCTGCAAAAAAAACGGAACGGACACGGAAACAAATGTGAATGGGGCCTTAATGAGTGTTTATAAGGTCAGAGAGAAGAGATAAGGAGTCTGTCTGCTCCTCAGATGACGGAATTGAGAAAACATCCACAGGCAGCTAGTAGAGCATGTCGGCTCTGTACACAAAAAAGGATTCCATATGGTTAATAAAGACCAATTGAAAAAGTGATTTTTAGCGCAAACTAAGTATAATGCAATAATAAAAAAAATTGTCCCCAAAGATGGACATAGCCTTTAAGACATTCGAAAGAAACTTTGGTTAGATGTTAGCAATATTAGTCATTAGGTAGAGGATGCTGGTCTCCTCTTTGTATATGAAATATACAGTTTACATATGTCTTTCGAAATGAATTAAGCCAAGAGATTCACCGCATCTAGAATTATAGTTTTGGCGAGACAGTTGGTTCATCTACCTGATCATCCTGTAGGACACTGCGAATTTCCTCCGGACCGTCCTGAAGAAGACTGCGGCAGATCTCTGGTGTGTTCCTTGTACTCTGTCCATCTGGAATAACACACAAAGTTACTGAATACAGTGAGGGAGATTGATTATTTCTGTCTTAAAGAAGAACTCCCGCAAAAATTTTCATTCTCTGACCTGTTAGAAGGGTACATGATATAATCTGTAGTGATTGGCATCTTCTTATCAGTGACTGTTTCTGTGAGTAAAAACCTCTCTTCTTATTGTAGCTGGGTCATGTGACCAACTCCCTGACCTCCAACTGACCCAGGACAGGAAGCCAGTCACTGCTCTATTCATTCCTATGGGAGCCTCACTTTCAGTCTCATAGGAATACATAGAGAATTAGACTTCCTGTCTACATATAAGTCTATGTGTGAGTTGGTGGGTCTGATTCCTAGTCACATGACACAGATAAGAAACTTCAGGATGATATAAATCAAAAATTCAGACACTGGTAAGAAAATGACATTCACTACAGATTATATCATGTACATTTCTAGCAGGACATAGAATAACATTTTTGTCGGGAGTTCTTCTTTAAATTTAGGCAGCTTAAAACCAGACCAGACAAGCAGAAGATGCGCCTAGCCTATCTCAGATTTGGGAGTTCACGTTGGACATTTTTCTCTTGCTTACTCCACCTCCTGGTTCGATTACATGGGCACCAGAACAGGGGTCTCTTCCAGTACATTTGCTGCAAGTTCCATTTTTTGCTCACATCTTTTGGTGCCTCTTCCCATACACATCAGTGGAACAAGCAATCAAACCCTTGTGATGTCCATGTACCCTATTAGAGCGACCTCTTCAACAGTGAGTCTCCTCTTACCCTGTGGTGTGAGGGGCTGGTGGTTCTCCATCAGGACGTCCTTGTACTGATCCTTGTGTCCTTCTAAATACTCCCACTCCTCCATGGAGAGGTAGACAGTGACGTCCTGACACCTGACAGGGATCTGACAACACAATGATACCATCAATATCCAGCCACGTCATCCCTTATTACCTTGTTATATCCCAGCAGCGCTCACCTCTCCGGTCAGTAGCTCAGTGATCTTGTTGGTAAGTTGTATTATTTTCTGTGCGTTGCTTCTCTCGGTTATCAGTGACTTAGCTGGAGGTAACATAATGGTGCTTAGGTTACTGATCCATCCTCCAGGCTCACAGGGATATGTATTAGCCGCCAGATGTTCATCAGACAACTTCTTCACTATGGTGTAATCCTGTGTATGACGAGACGTCATCAGTAAAACCATGTGCCTTGTTAGAATCTATCACCTCTAGGTATGCCATGGCCTTATTAATACAGATAAATGTGATGTCATGTGACATACTTCCAAGAAACTCTCACCTATCCACCCATTCTGAGTATGATGTCATGTATCATACTTTCCAGAAACCATCACCTCTTCATTCAACCCATGACTTCATTAATAGAGATAAATGTGATGTTGTGACATTTCCCAGAATCGCCTCTCCAGTCATTCCTTGGCCTTATTAATAGGGATAAATATGATGTCATGTGACGTACAGTACAGACCAAAAGTTTGGACACACCTTCTCATTCAAAGAGTTTTCTGTATTTTCATGACTATGAAAATTGTAGATTCACACTGAAGGCATCAAAACTATGAATTAACACATGTGGAATTATATACTTAACAAAAAAGTGTGAAACAACTGAAAATATGTCTTATATTCTAGGTTCTTCAAAGTAGCCACCTTTTGCTTTGATTACTGCTTTGCACACTCTTGGCATTCTCTTGATGAGCTTCAAGAGGTAGTCACCTGAAATGGTTTTCACTTCACAGGTGTGCCCTGTCAGGTTTAATAAGTGGGATTTCTTGCCTTATAAATGGTGTTGGGACCATGAGTTGTGTTGGGCAGAAGTCAGGTGGATACACAGCTGATAGTCCTACTGAATAGACTGTTAGAATTTGTATTATGGCAAGAAAAAAGCAGCTAAGTAAAGAAAAACGAGTGGCCATTATTACTTTAAGAAATGAAGGTCAGTCAGTCCGAAAAATTGGGAAAACTTTGAAAGTGTCCAGTCGCAAAAACTATCAAGCGCTACAAAGAAACTGGCTGACATGAGGACCGCCCCAGGAAAGGAAGACTAAGAGTCACCTCTGCTGCGGAGGATAAGTTCATCCGAGTCACCAGCCTCAGAAATGGCAGGTTAACAGCAGCTCAGATTAGAGACCAGGTCAATGCCACACAGAGTTCTAGCAGCAGACACATCTCTACAACAACTGTTAAGAGGAGACTGTGTGCAGCAGGCCTTCATGGTAAAATAGCTGCTAGGAAACCACTGCTAAGGACAGGCAACAAGCAGAAGAGACTTGTTTGGGCTAAAGAACACAAGGAATGGACATTAGACCAGTGGAAATCTGTGATTTGGTCTGATGAGTCCAAATTTGAGATCTTTGGTTCCAACCACCGTGTCTTTGTGCGACGCAGAAAAGGTGAACGGATGGACTCTACATGCCTGGTTCCCACCGTGAAGCATGGAGGAGGAGGTGTGATGGTGTGGGGGTGCTTTGCTGGTGACACTGTTGGGGATTTATTCAAAATTGAAGGCATACTGAACCAGCATGGCTACCACAGCATTTTGCAGCGGCATGCTATTCCATCCGGTTTGCGTTTAGTTGGACCATCATTTATTTATCAACAGGACAATGACCCCAAACACACCTCCAGGCTGTGTAAGGGCTATTTGACCAAGAAGGAGAGTGATGGGGTGCTACACCAGATGACCTGGCCTCCACAGTCACCAGACCTGAACCCAATCGAGATGGTTTGGGGTGAGCTGGACCGCAGAGTGAAGGCAAAAGGGCCAACAAGTGCTAAGCATCTCTGGGAACTCCTTCAAGACTGTTGGAATACCATTTCAGGTGACTACCTCTTGAAGCTCATCAAGAGAATGCCAAGAGTGTGCAAAGCAGTAATCAAAGCAAAAGGTGGCTACTTTGAAGAACCTAGAATATAAGACATATTTTCAGTAGTTTCACACTTTTTTGTTAAGTATATAATTCCACATGTGTTAATTCATAGTTTTGATGCCTTCAGTGTGAATCTACAATTTTCATAGTCATGAAAATACAGAAAACTCTTTGAATGAGAAGGTGTGTCCAAACTTTTGGTCTGTACTGTACTTCCAAGAACCCCTCACCTATCCAGTCATTCCATGGCAGATAAGTGTGATGTCATGTCACATACTTCCCAGAATCCTTCACCTCTGCAGTTATGCCATGGCCTTATTAATAGAGATAAATGTGACGCCATGCGATGTACATCCAAGAATAATTCCTTACCTCTTGAGTCAGCCCATGGCCTTTTAATAAGTGTGAGAAATAAGTGTGATGCCATGTGACATCACACTTCCCACAGTCTCTCACCTCCCTACTCTCTCACCACTATATAGCATGGGGACAAGCGATGACATAGTGATCGTTCCTTATTAATAGAGATACATGTGATGTCATGTGACATGTCCCAGAATCCCTCACTTCTTCAGTCAGCCTATGGCCTTATTAATAGAGATACGTGTGGTGCCATGTGACATGTCCCAGAATCCTTCACCTTTCCAGTCATTCCATGGCAGATAAGCGTGATGTCATGTGACATACTTCCCAGAATCCATCACTTCTTCAGTCAGCCTATGGCTTTATTAATAAAGATAAGTGTGATGTCATGTGACATGTCCCAGAATCCCTCTCTTCTTCAGTCAGCCTATGGCCTTATTAATAGAGATAACTGTGATGTCATGTGACATGTCCCAGAATCCTTCACCTCCCCACTTGTGATGGTCCTATTAACAGAGATAGGTATAAAGACATACTTCCCAGAATCTCTCACCTCTCCAGTAAGCAGGTAAATGATCTCCAAGGTAAGTTTTATGATCCTCTCAGCTATTTTGCTCCTGTCTTTTTCCATTTTTGGGTGGATCATTCCTGGACTGATATCTTGTGGAGGATACAATGAGTGGACGTCAGATGGTATTCTGCAGGAATCTGAATGGAAAAATAGTAATTAAAATATTCTTCATCATCTTCAGAAGTAATGTATAGCTATAGACTTATTTTGGGTTGGAGGCACCATAAGTGATGAAGACGAATGCATTAACAGCTACTTCCTGAATCCATCGAGAGGAGGAAGGAGGTCAGGAACACGGTATCTAGATGATAAGGATTTAAACTGTTCTATAACCAGAATTTCAAGATGCATAGAGCTGATCTTGAAAAGTGAAACCTTGCAATCAGTCATGCTGTAAAGTGAGGCATACAGGTGCATCTCAATAAATTAGAAGATCATCGAAAAGTTAATTTATTTAAATAATTCAATTCAGAAAGTGAAACTCATATTCTATAGATTCAGTACACAGAGTGATCAATTTCAAGGGTTTATGTTTTTTTAAAGAGGACCTCTCCCCTCTGCCTGTCTAATCGCTTCATGTATTCCCCATGTAATCCTGATTCTGGAACATCTATTCTTATGTCTCTATGTTGTACCATTCCTCTATTATTTCTAATAGAAGTTATGAATGAATTGCTAGCAGTCTGCAGTAAGGGTACAGAGGGGAGGTAACAAGTTGGGGGTGTGTCCCTGCACAGACTGACTCCATCCAATCAGTGCTTCCATTTTCAGACTGTGCAGGGACACACCCCCAACTTGTTACCTCCCCTCTGTACCCTTACTGCAGACTGCTAGCTATTCATTCATAACTTCTAGTAGAAATAATTAAGGAACGGCACAATATAGAGACATAAGAATAGATGTTCCAGAATTGTTATTACATGGAGAATGCATGAAGTTATTAAAACAGGCATGTCAGGAGCGGGGAGAGGTCCTCTCTAATGTTGATGATTATGGCTTACAGGTAATGAAAACCCAAAAGTCAGGATCGCAGAAAATTAGAATATTATATAAGACCAATTAAAAATTATTTCTAATACAGTAAATGCACTCAGCACTTGGTTGTGGCTCCTTCTGCATGAATGACGGCATTAATGCGGCGTGGCATGGAGGCGATCAGCCTGTGGCACTGCAGAGGTGTTATGGAAGCCCAGTGGCTTTGATAGCCGCCTTCAGCTCGTCTGCATTGCTGGCTCTGGTGTCTCTCATAGATTCTCTATGGGGTTAAGGTCAAGAGAGTTTGCTGGCCAATCAAGCCCAGTGATACTGTGGTTATTACACCAGGTATTGGTACTTTTAGCAGTGTGGACAGGAGCCAAGTCCTGCTGGAAAATAAAAATTCCATCTCCAAAAAGCTTGTCGGCAGAGGGAAGCACGAAGTGCTGTAAAATTTCCTGGTAGTCGGCTTTAGTGACTTTGGTCTTGATAAAACAGAGTGGACCTACACCAGCAGATGACATGGCTCCCCAAACCATCACTGATTGTGGACACTTCACACTAGACCTCAAGCAGCTTGGACTGACGCCTCTCCACTCTTCCTCCAGACTCTGGGACCTTGATTTACTTTCATCTGAGAACAACACCTTTGACCACTGAGAACAGTACAGTTCTTCTTCTCCTTGGCCCAGGTAAGAGGCTTCTGGCGTTGTCTATTGGTCATGAGTGGCTTGACACAAGGAATGCGACACTTGTAGCCCATGTCCTGGATACGTCCATGTGTGGTGGCTCCTGAAGCACTGACTCCAGCACCAGTCCGCTCCTTGTGAATCTCCTCCAAACTCTTGAATCCCCTTTTTCTTGACAATCCACTTAAAGGGGTTATCCCACAAATAATGTAAAAAATGAAAATCAGACATCATATAGTCCATGACAACATCTTTTTAACAAAGCTAGAACCAGCCCTGTACCTCACATGGATCCAGAGATCTTCCCGTTTATTGCTCTGCTAGATTCATATCAAGCTGGCAGCTCAAGGGAGTGTCTTATCTGCTATAGCTAAGGAGGTGTGTCCATGCTCTCCCTATCACAGCTAAGGGGATGTGTCCATGCTCTCCCTATCACAGCTCAGGAGGCGTGTCTCAGTTCTCCCTATCACAGCTCAGGAGGCGTGTCTCAGCTCTCCCTATCGCAGCTCAGGAGGCGTGTCTCAGCTCTCCCTATCACAGCTCAGGGGGCATGTCTCAGCTCTCCCTATCACAGCTCAGGAGGCGTGTCTCAGCTCTCCCTATCACAGCTCAGGAGGCGTGTCTCAGCTCTTCCTATCACAGCTCAGGGGGTGTGTCTCAGCTCTCCCTATCACAGCTCAGGGGGCGTGTCTCAGCTCTCCCTATCACAGCTCAGAGGGCGTGTCTCAGCTCTCCCTATCACAGCTCAGGAGGCGTGTCTCAGCTCTCCCTATCACAGCTCAGGGGGCGTGTCTCAGCTCTCCCTATCACAGATCAGGGGGCATGTCTCAGCTCTCCCTCTCACAGCTCAGGAGGCAGTTAAAAGTTGAAACTGAGCATGTGCGGCCTTCTCAGTGAATAGGTGAAAGAAATAAGAAATTAAGTGGTCCTATACAGATACATTTTATTGAATAGCTCAGTAGCTATACAAAATTTTTAATGACATCCAGATACAAATGTATTCAGATCCAGGAGCTGGTTTAAAAACTGTAGAATATTTTTTGCGGGACAACCCCTTTAACTTTCCATTAATAAGCTTGGATACAGCACTCTGTGAACAGCCAGCTTCATTAGCAATTAACTTTTTGTTTCTTCCCCTCTTTGTGGAAGGTACCAGTGTCTTCTGGACAACTATTAATTCAGCAATCTTCCCCATGATTGTATAACCTACTGAATCAGACTGAGGGACCATTTAAAGGCTTACGAAACCTTTGCAGGAGTTTTGTGTTGATTAGCTGATTAGAGTGTGACACCATGAGTCTACAAGATTGAACTTTCTCACAATATTGTAATTTTGTGAGATCCTGATGTTTGGGTTTTCATTAGGTGTAATGCTACTTTCACACTAGCGTTTTTGAATTCCGGTATTGAGTTCCGTCATAGGGGCTCAATACCGGAATACAACGCTTCAGTTTTGTCTCCATTCATTGTCAATGGGGACAAAACTGAACTGAAGACAACGGAGGCTCCTAAATGTATTCCGTTCCGTCTTCAGACCGGAGAGCAAACCACAGCATGCTGCGGTTTTCTCTCCGGTCCAGGCATCCGCACCAAGACGGATCCGGAATGACCCCCAATGCAAGTCAATGGGGACAGATCCGTTTGGTCTGACACAATAGTAAACAGATCCGTCCTCTATTGACTTTCAATGGAGTTGAATTCCGGAACCGTTTAAAAGATGTTAAAGATAATAAAAATCGATCACTGTGTGTGTGCGAAATCTATAGAATATATGAGTTTCACTTTTTGAATTGAATCATTGAAATAAATTAACTTTTCACTGATATTCTAATTTATTGAGATGAGTGTTAAAGACCTCTCCCCGCTCCTGACATGCCTGGTTTATTAGCTTCACACATTCTCCGTGTAATAACAATTCTGGAGCATCTATTCTTATGTCTCTATGTTGTGCCATTCCTTTATTATTCCTACTAGAAGTTATGAATGAATTCCTAGCAGTCTGCAGTAAGGGTACAGAGGGGAGGTGACCAGTTGGGGGGGTGTCCCTGCACAGACTCGTTCTATCCAATCAGTGCTGCCATATTCAGATTGTGCAGGGACACACCCCCAAATGGTTACCACCCCTCTGTACCCTTATTGCAGACTGCTAGCAATTCATTTCATAACTTCTAGTAGAAATAATAAAGGAATGGCACAACATACAGACATAAGAATAGAGGCTTCAGAATTGTTATTACATGGGGGAATGCATCAAGCTATTAAAACAGGCATGCCGGAAGAGGTGTATTAGACTGGATGATCGCTAACGAATGTTCGTATAAACGCTCGTTAGTGATTATCTTGCAGTGTAATACTGCTGACGATTGCACGATGAACGAGCAAACGCTTGATCGTCAGGAAATCCAGATCTTTCAACCTGCTAAATTTGCCGGCAGCAGATTATGGTGTCTAATAGCGATCTGCCGTCGGTAAACCACAATATAGCATGGGGACAAGTGATGGCATAGCGATCGTTTCTCCCCATGCTGCGGAGGAGATCTCTGCATGTAATAGCAGCCAGGTAATTAACAGGAGGGAACATCGTCTGCATGATCGGGGGGTCTAATACAGCCAGTGACATAAGCAGGACACTGGGCTGGCTTACAGAAAGGCAGGGTAGAAGTTCTAAGTAATGCCGAGGGGTCCGGGCACTTGCAAGCTCATTAGCATATCGCTTCAAAGTTCATTTTTTCTACATCACAAAGAAAGCAAGCAACGGTCCCATTTGTGAGCTGTGTATGTGCACTACAATGCGATTCATGCAGATCGAGCGCTGACAGACTCCCTTTCCAGTAAACATTTCCATTCTGCACCATTTCCACATCTCTGCTAGCTGTCATTGAATAAGAATGCTGTTTACATTCAGAGGCATTAACCTGCACATAGCTGAGTGTATGCTATTTTCAGGGGTGCCCCTAGCCTTTCTGCTGCCTGAGGTGAAAACTGAAACGGCGCCCCTTCCCCCTAATGCCAATTTGTTAACCTAACCCCTTTGCCACAATGAAAGCACTCATTGCCCATGGCCCTTCAGCTGCCTCCCTCCTGCCCCTACCTGGTGCTGCCTGAGGCGATCGCCTCACCTCGCCTCAATGGTGGTGCACCCCTGACTATTGTCTCTGTGAGCTACAACTCTATAGACTGATACATTGTAACAAATCACCATAGATATTTGTGCAGCCGATGTGTTTAGCTCACAGAGCATTGTCTAGACTGGATACAACTGTAACGACTTCTCTGCTGAGAGCAGGACTGGTCATGTAGAGGTTAACTGACTACAGTGTTCTCATTCACTGACAGCAAGCTAATATTTTACAAAAAACAGTTCACACAATGCCCACACAGTACACGTATTACATACCTTAATCGGTTACTTATCTGTATATTCCGTATTGAGGATAGAGGACCTGTCGTGACATCAAACACAGGCGATACATATGCTTTTTGATTATGTATAAGGTGGGGAGCTAAAGGACCTTTGATGACGTCACCATCGTGTAAGGGGCGGTCAGTCCAAACTCCTCCCATGTATGGTCACATGATTGCGACATCATCAAAGGTCCTTTATCCACTGTGGTCTGGAATCTCCTGGAGAGTCAGTGTATGTTTTACTTGCGTTAATTGTTGTTGTGGGGTTGTTGTATATGACGTTATTACATGTGGCATATATAGCTGGTGGTTTATACATAATATCTGGATTCAGCCTTGTGAAGTTTTTCAGATTTTTCTCCATTTCACAACCGTAAACACAACTCGAAATATTATATTATAATAGATTTGACCAGGATGCCCTAAAGTGCCCTAATAAATACTGCTATATAGTGCTAAAATAGTTACGCTAAGAAAGTTTTATGCAGTTTTTTAACAAAAATATATGATAAACAATAACGCCAAGTACTGTCAACACAGTATATACATATAATACACAATGAAGCCAGACAGTGCCCATATAAATGAATGACTAAATAATGCCGTACAGGGGGCGATCCACTAAGCAAATCACCCATGGAAATGGCAAGCGTGAATTCTGACAGCTCGATGCCACATTTTAGCACCTTTATTTTGGGGAGACACAGGCAGTTCCATGTCCTGGGGATGTAACATAGTAACATAGTTTACAAGGCCGAAAAAAGACATCTGTCCATCCAGTTCGGCCTGTTTTCCTATAAGTTGATCCAGAGGAAGGCAAAAAAAAACAAACCCTGTGATGTCTGGAAGAAGCCTTAGCTCTACAGATTTAAGAGGCGTCTACAGAGGTGGGTGTTGCTAGGTGGAGTGGTAAAAGTAGTCAAAATTATGAAAGGCTTGTGCTATTGTTTTATTTTATTTTTTTGGGGGGGAGGGGGCAAATTATTGTTGTGAATGTACACCAGCCACGAGAAGAAAAAGCTAGAAACTACACCATTCTTATCCATGGGTTGTGCCTGCTCTGTCCGAAATACCAAGCAACAGACAATATACTGTAGCTAACCTATTGTAGTTCTACACCTATTGATTCAGACTCATTTATTTCCTTATAGGTTCCTCCTCCGACTTTACATCCACAAGATAACTGTCCATTTCTTGAATGAGGATGGACAGGGATAAGAAAACTGAGGAGATATTAAACCTGACCCTGGAGATCATATACTTGCTGACTGGAGAGGTGAAGGATCCTGGAAATATCACATGACATCACTTTTATCTCTATTACTAAAGCCAGGACTTGAGCGGAAGCATTGTGGGAAGAAAGTGAAATGACATTACTTATCTCTATTACTAAAGCTAGGATTGGAGGGGAAGTATTGTGGGAAGAATGTCACATGACATTACTTTTATCTCTTTCTAAAGCTAGGATTAGAGGAAGAATATCACATGACGTTACTTATCTCTATTACTAAAGCTAGGACCGAAGGGGAAGGATTGTGAGAAGAGCATCACGACGTGACATTACTTTTAGCACTTTCTGAAGCCAGGACTGGAGAGGAAGGATTGTGGGAAGAATGTCACTTGACATTACTTATCTCTATTACCAAAGCCAGGACTGGAGAGGAAGGATTGTGGGAAGAATGTCACTTGACATTACTTAGCTCTATTACTAAAGCTAGTATTAGAGGGAAAGATTTGGGGAAGAATGTCACTTGACATTACTTATCTCTATTACCAAAGCCAGGACTGGAGAGGAAGGATTGTAGGAAGAATATGAAATGACATTACTCTTATCTCTAATACTAAAGCTAGGATTAGAGGGGAAGGATTGTGAGAAGCATATCACATGACGTTACTCTTATCTCTATTACTAAAACTAGGACTGGAGAGGAAGGATTGTGAGAAGAATAACACAGGACATTACTCTTATCTCTATTACTGAAGCTGAGTTTGGAGGGGAAGGATTGTGGGAAAAATGTCACTTGACATTAGTTATCTCTATTTCTGAAGCTAGGATTAGAGGGGAAGGATTGTGGGGAGAATATCACATGACATTACTCTTATCTCTATTACTAAAGCCAGGACGGGATAGGAAGGGTTGTGAGAAGAATGTCACTTGACATTACTTATCTCTATTACTAAAGCTAGTATTAGAGGGGAAGGATTGTGGGAAAAATGTCACATGACATTACTCTTATCTCTATTACTAAAGCCAGGACTGGAGAGGAAGGATTGTGAGAAGAATAACACATGACATTACTCTTATCTCTATTACTAAAGCTAGTACTGGAGGGGAAGGAATGTGGGAAGAATGTCATTTGACATTACTTATCTCTGTTACTAAAGCTAGGAATAGAGGGGAAGGATTGTGGAAAGAATGTCACATGACATTACTTATCTCTACTACTGAAGCTAAGACTGGAGGGGGAGGACTGTGGGAAGAATATTACATGACATTACTCTTATCTTTATTACTAAAGCTAGGACTAGAGGGGCAGGATTGTGGGAAGAATATCACATGCCATTGCTGTTATCTCTATTTCTAAAACTAGGATTAGAGAGGAAGGATTGTGGGAATAATGTCACTTGACATTACTTATCTCTATTACTGAAGCTAGGACTTGGGTGGACGGACTGTGGGAAGAATATTACATGACATTACTCTTATCTCTACTACTAAAGCTAGGACTAAAGGGAAAGGATTGTGGGAAGAATGTCATGTGACATTACTCTTATCTCTTTCTTAAGCCAGGACTGGAGAGGAAGGATTGTGGAAAGAATGTCACTTGACATTACTTATCTCTATTACTAAAGCTAGGATTAGAGGGGAAGGATTATGGGAAGATTGTCACTTGACATTGCTTATCTCTATTACTAAAACTAGATCTGGAGAGAAAGGATGTGGGGAAGATTATCACATGACATTACTCTTATCTCTATCTCTGATTCAAGGACTTGAGGGGCAGGATTGTTGGAAGATTATCACATAATATTGCTTCCCAATTAAAGGGGTCTTTTTTTGGGATAGGCAATCAGTATCTGATTGGTGTGGGTCTGCCTTAGCAACCCCAGGATCAGCTGTTTGAATGGACAGTGGTGCCCTTGCCAGTGCTGCAGCCTCTTCATTGTTTACCAGGCACAGTGCCATACATGATAAAGTGGCTGCCTGTGGTACTGCAGCTTGCTGCATCCCATATAGTTCTATGTACAGCTGCTACAGAATAAACAATACTATGCCTGGTAATTAGAAGGACTCAATGCTTACCCGAGTATAATGGTCCCATCCAACAGCTAATCATGGGGTGCCAGGAGTCACCGATATGATATTGATTGCCCAGACAACCCCTTTAATAATCCCAGGACATGGGGTGGGGGATTGTGGGAATACTGTCACATGACAATGCTCTTATCTCTATTAATAAATCCAGGACCAGAGGCAAAGGCTTTAGTAAATGTTTATATTGATATATTCTCCATACACAGGGCTACACACTAGTGAAGAAATCTGATGAGAGTATGACTTCAATCTCCAATCCAAACATGTCAGGGTATTGGAGTCAGAGCCAAAGCCACGTCCTATTGTCTCCACCTCCATCACTGATACATGAGAGAAGCAAAGAGCAGAAAATCCTAGAGATCACCAGTAAGGTCATTGAGCTGCTGAGCGGAGAGGTGAGCGCTGCTGGGAATGCTGGGATATAATACAGTGATGTGTCCGGGTGATGACTCTATCATTGTGTTGTCAGGTCCCTGTCAGGTGTCAGGACGTCACTGTCTACCTCTCCATGGAGGAGTGGGAGTATTTAGAAGGACACAAGGATCAGTACAAGGACGTCCTGATGGAGGACCACCAGCCCCTCACCCCACAGGGTAAGAAGAAATATTGGACTTATGCAGTAGAGAACTTCTGTATGCTGCTTATTAGTTTCATGGAGTTGTCGTAGCGGGGGTGCAACCATTTAAAGAGGACCTCTCCCCGCTCCTGACTTGTCTATTTTAATAGCTTCATACATTCCCCATGTAATAACAATTCTGGAGCATCCATTCTTATGTCTCTGTGTTGTGTCATTCCTTTATTATTCCTACTAGAAGTTATGAATTAATTACTAGCAGTCTGCAGTAAGGCTACAGAGAGGTGGTGACCAGTTGGGGGTGTGTACCTGCACAGGCTGACTCTATCCAATCAGTGCTGCCATGTTCAGACTGTGCAGGTACACACCCCCAACTCGTTACCACCCCTCTGTACCCTTACTGCAGACTGCTAGTGGGAGCCCAGGCTGCAGAATGAAGGAGTTGGGACCCAGTGCTGGAGAGCAGGTAAGTATGCTTCCCTTTACAGGTCTGCCCAGAAGGAGGGGTTCTCCAACCCTCCCTACCAAAGGTGGCCAACCCTTTAAATAATGATGGGACTTTGATTAGTCACTTGCTTTTTCTTGTTTTTTTATCGTTTATGAAAACTCATCAAAATGTCTGGCTGTTGTACTGAGTTTTCCCAGAAAATAATGGTTTGGTTTTTTTTCCCAACAGATGTCATCCTAAGCCAAGAATGCAACAATCTCCTCCCATCTTCCCCTTGTAAAGAAGAATGTGAGATCATAGAAATTTGTTATGATCCCTTCTCTGCCCCAAATTCACCTTCAGTGATCCAGAACACAGACCTCTCTTCTGACCCCACCACTCTAGAAGAACCTTCAGCTGACCAGTCCCAGTTTCCATGGTCTGAAGTTGGAAATGACTTTACGAAGAAGCCTCATTTATCTACACAGAAGACAAGCCACAAAAACGAGCGAAAATATACATGTTCAGTATGCGGGAAGTGCTTCACAAATAAACCGAACTTTGTGGAACATCAGAGAATCCACACGGGGGAGCGGCCGTATTCATGTCCAGAATGTGGGAAATGTTTTACCTGGAGATCAAATCTGGGGGAACATCAGAAGGTCCACACAGGGGTGAAGCCATATTCTTGTCTGGATTGCGGAAAATGTTTTGCCTCGAAATCACATCTGGTGGAACATCAGAGAATCCACACCGGGGAGAGGCCGTATTCGTGTTCGGAATGCGGGAAAAGTTTTGCAATTCGTTCCAATCTTGTGGAGCATCAGAAAACACACCGAGGAGAGAGGCCATTTTCCTGCTCGCAATGTGGAAAATGTTTTGCCCGGAAACCAGATTTGGTTAGACATCAGAAAACTCACACCGGGGAGAAGCCATATGCATGTTCGGAATGTGGAAAATGTTTTTCGATGAAATCCAATCTTGTGGAACATCAAAAAGTTCACACAGGGGAGCGTCCGTATTCATGTGCAGAATGTGGGAGAAGCTTTTCCAAGAAATCAAACTTAATTGAACATCAAAAACTCTACGCTGGCAGAAACCATTTTAATACTTTCACTTTATGAAATGATGGATGCCGTAGAACCTGCCACCTCAAAACCGTAGACAATAACAACGACCAAATTGGCAGATTTTGGGTGGGATTGGCCAATAGTCCTATAGTATGGTGGCAGCTTGCCAAACAATTCTCTGACGGCAGACATGGAGGGTGACGATCAGGCATGTTGGATTTCAACATCTCCAGTTCTTTGTTCTCTTGGAAGATAAATTGCTACCAGAAGTGCCACTCCAAGTGGACATTGAGAGAGAAAGCTGTTGGCCAAGGTTCTCTGTAAAACATCTGACAGCTGGAAGATGTCATCGGTGGGGTCTGTGTCCAGTGACCCCACAATCGCTAGACCAGTGGTTCCTGGAGAACTACCAGTGCCATTTTTGTCCAGACGAGTAGAACATTCTATACTTGGGGGTCACATATTTTTCAGCAGGATGAAATCAGTTGGCTTTTCCTATTGTAATAGTCTCAGGTCTGGTTGTTGCTATGTTCTGGAGAACCTCTGGTCGATCGGGGCTCAGGATGCCCCAAGGAAACATCACAGAACGAAGAGGCCCCTTCACCTGCTAATCCGAGATCTTCGGATGTGAATGCAATACTGTTGGAGTGAATGGGAGATCCCAGAGACAGAAGGTATATATCCAGTGGCATCTTCTGTCCTTTTATAGTCTTCTAGCCCCTTGAAAATCAGATTAAGGCCCCATTCACACGACCGTATGAATGGGGCTGCATCTATTCTGCAATGTTGCGGAATAGATGTAGCCCCATTCACCTCTATGGGAGTGGGCAGCCGCGGTATGGAGCCAGCTCCGTGCCGTGGCTCGGCATAAAAAGATAAAGCATGTCCTATACTTGTCCGCAACAGCGGACAAGTATAGGCATTCTAAATGGGGCGCCCGGCGCCCAGATAAGGAAGCCAGAAGTATCTGTCCGCCACTTATCTCGGTTCCACAGTGAAATATTCATCCACATTCTGCTGATCAGATCATTCGAGTGGAGCATGAGGACAGGGAGACGTGCCACTTGTGCTTCCTTACCTTTTCGCCTGTTTCGAGATATTCCAAGATAAACAACACAAAAGCGTTCATAGTCGCAGAGTAGGATAGTGGGAGTTGGAGTCTCGTTACTTCCCGATTCTGGACTATGCTGACTCCATAAACATCTCATTTTGATGACGGTGAAGATAAAAGTGTAACAGCATCTCGAGGCATAACCCCCAAAGTGGCCCGTGTTTGGAGGGATAGACTGTACTTTTTTTTTTTTTTTTTTCTTAAAGGGGTATTCTCATCATGGACAATAGGGGCATATCACTAGGATAGGCCTCCATCGTCTTATAGGTGCGGGTCCCACTGCTGGACAGCCCCCACTCCCATTCATTTCTATGTGGCCAACAGAAAAAGCCGAGCCAGTGCTCGGCTATTTTCGCCAGCCCCATAGTAAATGAATGGAGGGCACTTTCGGGGCTCCGTACTCGATATAGGTGTGGGTTCCAGAGGTGGGACCCGCACCTATAAGACAATGGGGGCATATCCTAGCGATATGCTCCCATCGTCTGTGATGAGACAACCGACCTGCCTTTTTGCACTTAAATGGTTGCTAAGTTACCTAGTCTTGTAATAAATGTACTATGCTGCACAGTGTCTGCCTGCGGCTACTCATTAACGGTGTATCATCTCTCTGGAGTTACTGCTGTTTGTACATTTAGTTGATTTTCTGGTAATGTTTAAAGAGATTTTTCGGGATTGTACTACTGATGACTTATCCTCAGGATAGGTCATTAGTATCTGGTCATAGGGGGTCCAACACCCGGGACCTCCGCCGATCAGCTGTTTGAGAAGGCACCGGCGCTCCCGTGAGCGCCGCGGCTTTCTCTCTGCTTTTCCAAGGCCAGTGACGTCACGTTCATCGGTCACGTGGCCTAGGCGTGGCTCAGCCCCATTCAAGTGAATGGAGCTGAGCGCGATACCAAGCACAACCACTATACTATGGACGGAGCTGTGAGAAGGTAGTGGCGCTCACAGGGGCACCGGTACCTTCTCAAACAGCTGATCGGCGGGGGTCCCGGGGGTCAGACCCCCACTGATAAGGTACTGATAACCTATCCTGAGGACAGGTCATCAGTAGTAAAATCCTGGAAAACCCCTTTAAGCTGTTAAGGGCTGCACGTCTAACACTCAATCCTGGTCTTCAAACCTGTTCCAGATTTAAAGAACATCTGTCAGCAGTTTTGTCCCTATGACACTGGCTGACCGGTTACATGTGCACTTGGCAGCTGAAGACATCTGTGTGTGTTGGTCCCGTGTTCATATGTGCCCGCATTGCTGAGAAAAATGAGTCCTGTTCTCTCTGCAACTGCTGCGCCCTCTTTACTTTGATTGGCAGGGCCAGGTGGGATTATGTTTTCCCTGCTTGGTCCTGTCAATCAAAGTGCAGAGGGTGCGGCAATTGCAGAGAGAGCAGAGCCTCTGGGTGTAATGGTGACGCCCCCGTTACTCTTAGAGGCTCATTTGCATATAATAAAACATCATATTTCTCAACAATGCGGGCAAATATGAACATGGGACCAACACAGATGTCTTCAGCTGCCAAGTGCACATGTAACAGGTCAGCCGGAGTCATAGGTACAGAACTGCTGACAGATGCCCTTTAAGAAGTTGGTCAGGGGCTGCTGAACAATCAGGCAGGGTTTTCCATATTGCTTTACCCTATATATTGGGGGTGATAAGGAATGAGCATGTTGGATTTCAGCTAGCCTGTCCTATTCACTACATATGCATGACTGGCCGAGATGGGGAGAGACAGCAGTCAACCGTATGAGCATTGGGCTCTCTCGTGGTATGGACATTTAGTAACTGGTGTTCACAGCAGATAATCAGATTTCATGTTCAAGGTCCTCTGAATAATGATGCGATCTGATGAAGGGTCAGACATCTGCCCCACTTCTAATTTTTAATAACTCTTTCCCAGTGACACAAACACGTCATATGTGCAGCTACACGTACACCCTGTAAGCCAGGAGGCTCATCTCCGTCACTATAGAAAGCAGGCGGCTTCGTTGCATTCTCCCCGTCACTTAAAGGGGTTGTCCCGCGAAAAATAATCTATTTTCTTGAACGGCCTTTTCTTGATAATCCACTCAAGGCTGTGGTTCTCCCTGTTGCTCATGCACCTTTTTCTTCCACACTTTTTCCTTCCACTCAACCTTCCATTAACATACCTCTCAACCGTCCCGGATTCAGCGGGACAGTCCCAGATTGCAGTGGCTGTCCCGGTACGGGGAAGATATGTCCCACTTTCTGGCAACTGTCCCTGCATCCATAGGAAGCAGAGACAGTTGCCTGTAGTATGATGAAGCAGAGAGCCATCGTAGGCATTGGGCTCCATGCTTCATCATTCCTCCTCCCTCTTGTCTATGTGGGGATGGGGCTAGCCGGCAGTCAGCCTCGGCTCCACCTTCTCCACAGACTAGAGCAGCCGATGTCCTGCTGTTGCTGCTAAGAAGCAGGTAAGTATGTGGAGTTTATATTTTTTTTTACTTTCTGTGAGGGTCACAATGTGGGCATATTACTGGTGGCACAATGTGGGCATATTACTGGAGGCACAATGTGGACATATTACTGGGGGGCATAGCTGGGTATATTACTGGGAACACAGTTCATTGTTGGAGGGGAGCTGCAGTCTTTTCACTTATGGAGCTTCAGACTTGAGCAAGGGAGTGTCCTCTGGAGGGCCCTCTGGTAGTCACAGGAGGCTGGCTGCTGCTGTTGTCCCCATTACAAGCTCCTGTGCTGCAGAGCTTTAGACACGCCCCCTCTACACTCCAGCAGAGCAGGACATGGCTCACCAGCTTTAGACACGCCCCCTCTACACAGGAAGTGCTGCCTGAGGAGGAGAGAGAGACTGCAGAGGCTGGAGCAGCAATGTGAAGACAGTCTGTGAGTCTGCACTGTGACTGTCTCTTCTCTGGGGGGGACTCTTTATGCTGCTGGATGCTGTAGTATACCAGCAGCTTCATGCTATTTAGTTGTTTTGCTGCCTCATTAAGCAGTTTGCATGAACACCTGCCCCCCCCCCCCCCAATATCCTGTCCTCATGGAGCTCCTTCTGTCTCCTGTCCTCCCTCATGTACCCAGAGCTCCTGTTCCACCCTCCGATCTCCTATTACTTCTCTGCACAGACCTCCTGCCCCCTACTTCTTGCATGAATCCCCCTCAGATCCCCTTCCACCTACTTGCTGTGTCCACCCAGGGCCCCTGTCTCACTCCTCTGCCTCTCATTATGGTGGTGTGTAAACATCATGCACCATAAGGGCCTTTTAACGTCTCAGGGTCACGTGGCTGCCCCCCCACCCCATACTGTGCCCCATTATACCCAGCATTGTGCCCTCTTACCATACCCTGCACAGTTCTCTTAGTCATTCCCTGTATGGTACCCTTTTATCTGGTCACTGTATGGCGGTGTTATCCGGTAACCGTATGGAAGTATCCAGTTACATTATGGCGGTGTTATCCGGTAACAGTATGGAAGTATCCAGTTACATTATGGCGGTGTTATCCGGTAACCGTATGGAAGTATCCAGTTACATTATGGCGGTGTTATCCGGTAACAGTATGGAAGTATCCAGTTACATTATGGCGGTGTTATCCGGTAACCGTATGGAAGTATCCAGTTACATTATGGTGGTGTTATCCGGTAACCGTATGGAAGTATCCAGTTACATTATGGCGGTGTTATCCGGTAACAGTATGGAAGTATCCAGTTACATTATGGCGGTGTTATCCGGTAACAGTATGGGTGTTATCCGGTAACTGTATGGAGGTATCCAGTTACTGTATGGCGGTGTTATCCAGTAACCGTATAAAAGTATCCAGTTACATTATGGCGGTGTTATCCGGTAACCGTATGGAAGTATCCAGTTACATTATGGCGGTGTTATCCGGTAACAGTATGGAAGTATCCAGTTACATTATGGCGGTGTTATCCGGTAACAGTATGGAAGTATCCAGTTACATTATGGCGGTGTTATCCGGTAACAGTATGGAAGTATCCATTACATTATGGCGTTATCGTAACAGTATGAAGTATCCAGTTACATTATGGCGGTGTTATCCGGTAACTGTATGGAGGTATCCAGTTACTGTATGGCGGTGTTATCCAGTAACCGTATAAAAGTATCCAGTTACATTATGGCGGTGTTATCCGGTAACCGTATGGAAGTATCCAGTTACATTATGGTGGTGTTATCCGGTAACTGTATGGAAGTATCCAGTTACATTATGGCGGTGTTATCCGATAACAGTATGGAAGTATCCAGTTACTGTATGGCGGTGTTATCCAGTAACCGTATAAAAGTATCCAGTTACATTATGGCGGTGTTATCCGGTAACCGTATGGAAGTATCCAGTTACATTATGGCGGTGTTATCCAGTAACCGTATGGAAGTATCCAGTTACATTATGGCGGTGTTATCCAGTAACCGTATGGAAGGTATCCAGTTACTGTATGGCGGTGTTATCCAGTAACCGTATGGAAGTATCCAGTTACTATGGCGGTGTTATCCGGTAACAGTATGGAAGTATCCAGTTACATTATGGCGGTGTTATCCGGTAACCGTATACAATCTATTTATGTAGGTGCATCTTTTTTTTATGTCTGAAATGTATACAAAAACAGTCTAATTTTTGCTCCACTCCAGGGCTGGCAGATTTATATTTGTAATTTTTGCAAGGTGAAGCATGACTATTTTGCTTTTAAAGTTGCAAAAGATGTGCAACTTTTCACTGAACATTTGCGCCTTTTTTTACGCACATACTAATTAGACCAGTCTGAACCACCAGAGACCTGACTAAGGCCTCTTTCACACGAGCGTGGCGGATTGGTTCTAGGTGCGTTCAGTGAAACTCGCACCATTTCTCAAGCAAGTTCAGTCAGTTTTGTCTGCGATTGCGTTCAGTTTTTTCCGCGCGAGTGCAATCAGTGTTTTTCATGCGTGTGAAAAAAAACTGAAGGTTTACAAACAACATCTCCTGCCAATCATCATTAAAAAAAAATGCATTCCACCCAGACATCATCCAGATTACATAACTGAGGCCCCATTCACTTCTATGGGGCCAGGGCTGCGTGAAAAATGCAGAATATAGAATGTGCTGCGATTCTCACGCAACGCAGAACTGATGCGTGAAATGCAGATTTGGTGCAGAAACGGTTCAGGGTTGTTGTTTTTTTGGGGGATTTTTTTATGCGGTTTTGGCAAAGAATTCTGGACACAATCTGCATCAAGAATGGAAAAATCACTTCTTTTTTTTTCTGCAGTTTTAAAACCTACAAGCGCAAAAAAAGCTCTGTACAAGCGCATTTTTTTGGCGCAAAATCTGTGTGAACGTAGCCTCAGGAAGACAGTCCGTAATAAAATGCAGGCACAGAAGATTGTGGGGAGCGTGAACCTTTGATGATGTCACGATCATGTGATCAGTCACATGTCTAGGGAGGGGCGGCAAGAAAGTGATGTCCCTCCAGCCTTTAACTCCTCCTCTGCCTGATCACGTGACTGTGACATCATCACAGGTCCTTTACCCCCCTGCGCTCTGCCATCTCCTGGTAGGTTACTGGTCAGCGGGTGTTTGATTTGTATTCTTTGTCTTTTTTTACGTCACGTTACCTGTTTGTACCTGTCTGTAGCGGCAGTAATTAACCCCTTAAAGGGAGCCTGTCAGCAGTTTTGACCCCTTCCCCCCACTGCTAACACAACTAAACAGGTGCTGGAGAAACTACCATGAAGGGGTTTTCTATCCTGGAGATATTGTTGAGCTATCGTCAGGACTGAGGCTCTGGAGAATGGACTCCGTGGATCCGTTGCAGCCGGTACATGAAAATCTATGTCCGTGTTAACTTCTTTCATCTTTTTTTTATTTAGTGTTCAGGCCACGAGGTCCAAGCGGGCAGAGCGGTCCAGAGTACCCACTAAGTAGAAGCGCCGCCGAGGGTAGGTAGTCGTTCACCTCCTCCATGTAAAAAATGCTTATCTTGCATTGAAAGGGGTTGTTCCATCTAGACGTTTATGGTATACGGCAAGGATATGCTATAAATGTCCGATTTTCGGATCCTGTTTCCATAACAGGGCCCCAAAGTGAGCAGAGAGCACACTGCGCATGCGCTGCCACCCTCCATTCACTGCTATGGGGCTTCCAAAAGTAGCCAAGACTTAGGCTATACCATGAACGTTAGATAGACCTAGCTCCCATCTGTAGAATGAAATCCAAAAAGGGACAGCAAGCTGCGCATGCGCGACTACCTTATGTTCACTTCTATTTTCAGAAGTCCCATAGTGGTGTACATACTTGCGCAGCGTGCACTCCAACACCTTCTTCTTAATCTAGCCAACCTCGCTCACTTGGATATTTTCGGAAGTCCCACAGCAGTGAATGGTGGGTGGCCGCGCATGCGCAGTTTGCTGTCCCTTCCGGATTTCATTCTAGAGGTGGGACCTGCACTATCTGACGTTTATGGTATATCCCCCAAGATGCACACTTGTTTGGCATAGAAATGAATGGAGCATGCTGGGAGTCGTAGTGTCACCACAGCTGGAGGTTAGCCATCACTGGTACAGCCTAACTATATGCCATAAATCTGCAAGATGCGGATACCCCTTTAAGAATATTAGTTAACCAAAAGGGAATTTTTCTCTTTCAGGTATTTTTTGACCACTGACCGAAGTTCTGTTTCATCCACTAATCAACTATTGGATCCATCATAGGTAAGAGTCTGGAAAGATAAATTATTAAAGGAGTCCTCTCACTTCAGTAAGTGGCATTTATCATGTAGAGAAAGTTAATACAAGGCACTTACTAATGTATTGTGATTCTCCATATTGCTTCCTTTGCTGGCTGGATTCATTTTTCCATCACATTATACGCTGCTCGTTTCCATGGTTACCGACCACCCTGCAATCCATCAGTGGTGGTCGTGCTTGCACACTATAGGAAAAAGCGTCAGCCTCTCTGGTGGCCGGGACCATGGGAGCGCACACAGGCTGATGCTTTTTCCTATAATGTGCAAGCACGACCACCACTGATGGATTGCAGGGTGGTCGTAACCATGGAAACGAGCAGCGTATAATGTGATGGAAAAATGAATCCAGCCAGCAAAGGCTCACCTGAGCAATGAATGGAGATAATCATTTATATCAGAGGGGTACATTAGTACAAAGATCTAATTGCCTTGTATTTTAACTTTCTCTATCATGATAATCATGCCACTTTACTTGAAGTGTCAGTTCACAGACCCAGCTTTGCAATGAATATGGGCTCTAGCATGGATTTGTAGCGAGCTAGAGTGAAATGGATGATGTCCAGATATAAAAAGAAATGAGTCAATCAAAAGCAGGGTGAATAGTTTGAAATAAAAAAAAAAAAAAGTTTTTTTTTTTTTTTTTTTTTTAGTGGTATTCCGCTTGTTTCAGTTATCCACAGGATAGGGGATAACTATTAGATCAGTGGGGTTCTTACCAGAAGCTGAGTGGGCGCCATAGACACCAGGTTTCTGCAGGTTTAAAAGGCAGAGACCCAGAGCCAATGTCTGTGATCGGCGATAACACCGATCACAGGCCTTTAAAGGGGTTTTCCGTGGAGGTCAGGAAGGGGTTAGACATTTATTATAGTATTATTTTTTACAGTTGTTTTTTATTTTTTTGCCCCTGAAAATCTATGCATATGGTTTTTGCTTTGTTTTATACAGAGCCATGCCTAGCTGTCTGGTAAACCAGTGCATCAGCAAAACTGGGAGAAAGGGCCAGAACGGACAGGTCATCTTACACTCCTTTCCAAAGGACCTCGAGCGAATAAAAATCTGGCTGCTACAGACCGGCCAGGCCTTCAAGGATCTAAACACTTTGGCCGAAAAGATACGCAACAGAAACAAAAGCAACCAATACCGCCTGTGCTCGTGCCACTTCACGCCGGATTCGTACATCATCAACCTCTGCGGGAGAACGCTGCGGGTCGACGCCGTGCCTTCCATTTTTCCAATCGTCAACGAAGGAGAAACCATCATCGAGGAAAATCTGAAAAAAGATCGGGCCAGAAAACGGAAGATCGCTTTTGACCCTGTGGTCACGCCGATCGGTCCAATCATCGTAAATCAAAATATTAAAACTGAACCAGAAGAAGAAGACGAAGAAACGTTTGATGACATAGAACTGACAAAAATCGGATTTAGCAGCGTGGCGACGCAGACGGATCACACGCTTTCCAATTCAATTGTTGTCTTTGAGGATCTGATGATGTAGAAGGACACTTCACCCCACGTCTTCTCCTCCTGAGGCAACGCTTACTTGTAACCCAACGACAAGCAAAGACTTTGCATCGCCTCCGAACATCTGAACAGAGAACTCGCCGTATTATATCGCGCATCTTTTTATCAACAGGGTAACACCACTACTGCCGACCCTGTGCCGGTCCGAATAAAAAGTACCTTAGAGGAAGACGCCAACCACTCAGATGTTCTTCCACAACGTTTTTGGGTTTAGTTCTGTTGTTACGTTTCTTCCCCCAAAAAATGGGGAAAACTTTTAGTTTTTGTATCTTGTTTTGGACAATGTATTAAACCTGAAATGTCGACATAACAAGGAGTAGAATCACTTGGTTCGTTCTTTCAACAAAATTCCTGGTACTGTCCGACAGCCAGGGAGACGGACGTGGTCTCGCCGGAAGCGTGTCACCACGCGAAGACGTGTCTCTCATTCTCCCAGGTGGTCTCCGGCGGGACATCCCTCTCCCCTCGCTGGCCACAAGGGGGCGGAGCTAGTAAAGGTTCACGCTTTGCGCGCGTGTCACTGTGTGGGTTCCACTCCAGATCTTGATGCTGCTGGGAGACGGGATGCCCTCATTCCCAGTGCTGGCACTGGTCAGGGGTCCAGTAATGCCGTAACCCCTAGCGTCAGCTGTTGCTAGGGGACCTCTGTTGTCATGTCTCCTGACTTATACATGTGGTGAGAAGTTCCTTATTCTTGGATGCTCTCAGCCCTCACCTGTGCTTCCCTGGGCTAAGGGTGGAGATTGGGCGTGACCTCAGCGGTGTCAGGTGATCTGTGGAGGCATATTTAACCTCCTGTTTTGCCAGAGTCCAGCTCAGGCAGTGTGAAAAGTAGCTAACTGGAGGGGGAGGGCTGCTTTACATGGTGATATCTCAACAGTAGCAGCTAGAAACATGCTACTGGTCTTGTATGAAAGCTGACAGTCCAGGCTTTCATAAAAGACCAAAATGCTAAGAGGAGAAATCACTGTTAGAAATCAAGTCAGGAATAATCTCAAGTAAAACCTGTTTTTACTTTCATTTTCAGCTGCATTCACAGCATCCCGATTTCTATCGGTGATATCTTTCCTTGTCCTGAACATTTTGGTATTGTCTGAAAGCTTGGAATGTTGGCTTTCAAACAAGATCAGCTGCATGTTTCTAGCTGCTACCATTGAGGAGATATCACCATCTAAAGCAGCCCTCCCCCTCCAGTTAGCTACTTTTCCCACTGCTGGAGCTCCACTCTGGTAAAACAGTTAGGGGGTAAAACCTGGCCTTTTCCCCCACTCACTGCTGATTGTTCAGTGGCCTCCCTGGTTCTGGATCTGAAGCTGGTGAGTGGTTTCTCTGGTTATTGACTCTGGCTTTGGTTGTCTTCTGGTTCTTGTGCCCTGGCTTACTCTCATGTTTCCT
This sequence comes from Rhinella marina, assembly GCA_900303285.1. Classification (NCBI taxonomy): domain Eukaryota; kingdom Metazoa; phylum Chordata; class Amphibia; order Anura; family Bufonidae; genus Rhinella; species Rhinella marina. The sequence goes on along the minus strand of ONZH01007661.1, from coordinate 116,977 downwards.
TATTCACCATTGCATAGGGTCACTGTATTTACTTACGGGTTTTGTGCCCGACTGTGGCCGGTGTGTCCAGTCACCGGTCGCCCTGCTATCTGACACCTGGGAGGGGCTCTGCCAAAGTCTCCCTTCCTGCTGGAGACGGGTGAAGAGTACCCCGGCCCTCAAGGGTGTCCAGAGTGTGATGCCTTGCGCAAAGTGTGTCTGGTACGCCACGTTTTCTGGCCGCCAGTTTGGCTTTATCATTACATTAGCATCACAGGTAGGTGCCGGGAAGAGAAAAACACCATTTTTGGTAGGTATTCTATAGGCAATTTCCATTTAGCGGTTTCAGAACTTTTCAGCGGCCTCAGTTTCCAGAATGTAGATGAACTGCTGAAGGCTATGGATGCCTTATGGGACATTTTTTAAATTTATTATTGCATTCTACTGTTCTTGTTTGTTGGTTTTTGATAAAAAAAATTCAACCATTTGCCTTCACAGCTTTCAGTTGCACTGCAGATTGTTCCTTCTCCCTCTCAGTAAATCTCGTCAGGAAGCTTCTCTGACGGCTCGATCTGTAGCCCTTATCTCTGGTTCCCTGACAGCTCATAAGCTGTTATTTAAGTGACATTCTTATATGAGCTGTCAGGAGTGAAGAGATAAGCGCTAGGGATAAGCGAACCCGTGGAAGTTCGGGTTCAGCCGAACTTCAGGTCAAAGTTTGGGATCTGAACTTCACCCCGAACCCAGACCTCATTAAAGTCAATGGGGACCCGATCTTCACTTTATTATTTTCCGTTATAACATGGTCATAAGGGAAAATAATAGCATTCTTAAGACAGAATGCTAAATAAAATGGCCATTGAGGGGTTAAAAATAATAAAAAAAAACCCTCATCCACTTGATCGCGCAGCCAGTATCCTCTTCTTTCTGCAGGACCTGCAAAAGGGCCTGCGATGACGTCACCACATGTCCTTCTATCTTTATTCACTTGGTGAGTGCGGTGATGTCATCGCAGGTCCTGCAGAAAGAAGAGGATACCGGCTGCGGGATCAAGTGGATGAGGTGAGGTTTTTTTACATTATTTTTAACCCCTCAATGGCCATTTTATTTTGCATTCTGTCTTAGGGCTCTTTCACACGAGCGGATGCCATGCGTGGAATCCGCTGCGTGAAAGAGAGCCAAGCCCCGTGCAGGACAGCAGAGACACTGAGCATTAACATGATTGATAATGCTCCCTGCCTCTCTGTGACCTGTGACAACTTTATCTCACTGTGATTTTGTAGTAAAAGGATCACAGAGAGGCACAGAGTATTATCAATCATGTTACTGCTCCTGTCTCTGCTGTCCTGCACAGGGCTTGGCTCTCTTTCACGCAGCGGATTCCACGCATGACATCCGCTCGTGTGAAAGAACCCTTAAGAATGCTATTATTTTCCATTTTAACCATGTTATAACGGAAAGTAATAAAATCACCCGAACTTCAGTGAAAGAGTCCGGGTTTGGGTCCAGGTACCAGAACTCGCAAAGTTCGGGTTCTCTCATCCCTAATAAGGGCCACAGCAGAGACGTAGCTGCAGGGGAAGCAGCCCACCCAAGATGAGGACTAAAAGATTTTGTCATCAGGGTTCCCTCAACATTATTAGGGCCCTTTCAGACGACTGTGGAGCACGGTCCGGGACTCAGAACTCCACAGAAATGAATGGAGCATGCTGGGAGTGGTAGTTTCACCACAGCTGGAGTGCCGGAGGTTAGTCATCACAGGTCTAGGGTAAAGTTAGGTATAGATAGGAAATAAATGATCTCAGCTCTTTACTCACTTCACCTGAGGGATGTCCAACTAATCCTGTCCAACATTTAGACATTGAAACCCCCTCATGACCGGGCGATTTTCGTTTTTTTTTTTTTTTTTCATTTTTTACTCCCAGTCTTCCCAAAACCATAACTTTTTTATTTTTCCATTCACATAGCTGTTTGAGGGCTTGTTTTTTGCGGGACACCACCGCGTGCCATCCGCATCCTCAAAAATATAGAACATGTCCTATTCTTGTCCGCATTATGGATGAGGATAGGACTGTTGTAGTACGGGCCAGACGTTCCGTAATATGCAGAGCGCACACAGCTGGTACCCATGTTTTGCGGACCGCAAAATAGGCTACAGTCGTGTGCATGCGCCATAAATGTAATAATTTTCTAATTTACATTTCTAATACTTTTGCACAATAAAAGCAATAAAAAATAATATTTTTCTCTGCTGTCTCCGCATTCTGACAGCCACGCATTTTTCCGTTGATGGAGCTGTGTGAGGGCTCGTTTTACTTCAGGGGGTCACCTGTGGTTTTCGTTGGTACCGTTTCGGGGCACATATCACTTTTTATTCATTTTTCCAGAAACTGGATGAACAAAAATCGCAATACTAGGATTTTTTTCCCTTATTTTTACGGCAATCACTATGTGGGATAAATAAGATGCTCATTGTACAGTCTGAGTCGTTACCAATGCAGCGATACTAGACTGTGTATGGACCGATCCTCCAATCTCATACATAATACACTGTACTGCTTATGTAGTGCAGTGTATTGCTTCCTGCTCGTCGGTGTCCTATCAGACTTCTCTACATGGCAGAACCGGAAGCTATTTTGTTGTCTTCAGTCTTCGGCTGCCATAACAATTCTGAGGCCCTATACTGATGTCACGGGGGTGGTGTGCGCAATAAGACTTTTTCCAACCCAATAGATGCCATGATTGTTATCAGCTGCGGGCTGTAAGGGGTTAAGGCCCAGGAGCCGAGCTAGCGCCCATGGTGATGGCACGGGCACAGAATGACGTATTACTGCCTGAGTCTGTAGCAACTACATAGTTCCCATTATATAACGGTGCATCCTGGGGTGGAGGACTAAGGGATCGTTCACATGGTGGAATTTTGGCCACGGATGCCACGCCAAAATTCTGCCATCAACCACGTGGGGTCTGCCTGCCATTGTTTTTAATGGGGGACACGCTGCGCTTTGTGGGCTGGCAGTTCAAAGCCGTGAACGTACCAAGGAGGGACATGTCCGCTTGCGGCTCAGCTCCATTTGATAGAGTGAAGCCACGAGGGGGTCCACGGCATTCAAAGGGAAGAACTGTGGTGGTTTCCTGATACTTATACATCCAAAGACCACGTCTACACGGGATTAAACTGGTTCTGGACGGAAGAATCGCCCTGTTTAAGGGTTCATTCACATATCTGTATGAATGGGTCCGCATCTGTTCTGCAATTTTGCGGAGCGGGTGCGCACTCATTCATTTCAGTGGGGCTGCAAAAGATGCACACAGTGTAGTTCTATCCGCGGCTCCGCAAAAAAGATAGAGCATGTCCTATTCTTGTCCGCAAATTTTAGGGCTAGCCATGTGCCGCCAGCAAAATGCGGAACGCACACAGCTGGTGTCCGTGATTTGCAGATCGCAAAACACTCGTGGACGTGTGAATGGACCCTAAAAAAGGATCATTACTCCAAACCGCAGCCGCATTTCAGAGAAGACAGCTGTACGGAGTACGGCACCGTGTACGGGCGGCTCCCTCCTGCCTCTCCGTGTCTGGACAGGATCCAATAACCAGCCTCTGCCAACACGTGAATAAGGACAGACCTGTTAATCAAGCTGAGTAGGTGGTGAGAAGGTGTTACACGCCGCTCGCAGTGAGGGCGGTATTACACTACTGACGGGTTCCCTGTCACATGCTACAGAGTGATTGAAATTTGATATTGTGCTTTTATGTGTCATGTATTATATCGTATAGCAGTATTACCCGATGCTCACATTTCAACGGCGCTGACACAGGGGGAACCTCTGGAGCTGTCCATCAAGAGCAGAGGAACAGAAGGAACGCCCACTGGACACTTGAGTGCTCATGGGAGGGGAGGCAGCACTGCTCAGAGCGCTCTGCCCCATCATCGGCTCTGCTCGGCTTCTGCAGCGTGCGGAGGTACGGGTCTATAGAAAGTATACGGGGTCAGTACTCCGCCCGCAGAGCGTTCTGTGCAGCGCTGCCACCACCTTGATTTTTCAGGTTTAGTTTCCTCCGTGTGGAGATGGGGTCATCGGGACTCTCAATGTCTCTACAAGGAGTCCTGTCAGGATTTCCCCTTCCTTACACTCAGAAGAGCAGGTAAATGAGTTATTGGCAACATTCCTGGTGGTGAAGACATTAAATGGTGACATCCCTGGTGGTGAAGGGGTTAATGATGACATTACTGGTGGTCTGAGGGTGGTGAAGGAGTTAATCATAACATCTCTGGTGGTCTGGGGTGTGAAGGGGTTAATCATGACATCTCTGGTGGTCTAGGTTGTGAAAGCATTAAATGGTGACATCAATGGTGGTCTGGGTGGTGAAGGAGTTCATTTTTTTTTTTATATTTACATTGTGCCCAATTACCCAGCTTCAGTGTAGCCCCCATTCACTGTACTGGGGGGAGGGGGTCCTAGACTGGGACCCCCTGTATTACACACCCACCACTGCTCCTCCCTCCTGTGTATACACGGTAAGTTATGGGGTCCACCCTAGGTTTCTCCCCGGCTCTGTGTCCTCCTCCCCATAACCGCACGCGTTCCCCGCCTCTCCTTCACACTGTACAGGAGAGACAGCAGCGTTTCCCGCGTTTCCCTCCCTCGCTAGATTTGTACTGCACCGGCTTCCGTCCTTCTTCTACCGTCGCTTCCCGGTTGCCTAGTAACTGGGCGTTATCACTGCCGGTTCGTTGCGCTTCGCGTTACCGATGGTGGCATTTCTCACAAGGTGCGTTTGGCCTCCGTTATCCCTGAAATTGGTTTGACAGATCCGATAGAAAGATGACCCGGAGGTGACACCCGCCATGGGGCCGGAGCCTGGGGCTGCTGATGTCCTGTATTATTATATTTTACACCTTGCATTATATATATATATATATATATATATCATACCTCCCAACTTTTAAAAATGGCAAAGAGGGACAATGTGTGCAGCGCGCATCACGGCAGTTTTTTTCATACTAGACCCCACCTCTAACTCCTTCGAAAGAATAATTTCTGGAGCCCCTGCGGCATTTTTTTTATTACGCATCAATGTCCTTTTAAATATTAGCTCATAAATCATCAGATTATAGATATTTTAAGGTACAAATTGCACCAAATATTGAAATTCTGGTCTAATTTACAGGTAGAAACCATACAAACACTTTAGTAAGGAGCGATTTAGTAAATGTATTAATACACATTTATGCATTAATTCTCCAGGTCAAAAAGAGGGACATTTAAGGAGCAAAGAGGGACAGAGGGACTTGGGTCAAAAAGAGGGACACTTGGGAGGTATGATATATGTCACACAGGACTTGTGGAAAAATCGCCATTTCTTCGCAGTATTTCTAGCGCGGTCCGAAACTTCACATTTTTCTTGTGGTCGTGTCGCCATTTTACCATGCTTCGCGAGCAGATGACGCCGTCCGTATGCGATTTATGTGTATGAGTCAAATTTACCCTGAAACTCACAGACCATCCCCCCATATACTACTTCCTGGTACCGCCGCCATAGCCTAAGGGAGTATTCACACTGCGTTTGCTGCGAGGTGCGTTTGTAGCTTTCGGCGTAGAGGACCGTATTGCTTTGTGTAAATATGTGGTGCAGGACACGCCCCCTTTTGCGAGCCCCGCGCTTTGCCTTTTGACGCCTTAACCTGGCACGTGACGGCGGTGTGGATTTTAAGTCCTGAGCAGATGAATTTCTGCTACAGATTTAACCCTTTGTGACGCAGACCTGCAGAGTCCACGCATTGAATTCCAAAATACTCTGCGCCATTTGGGGTGGATTTTGCGGCGGCCGCTGCGGAGTCGTCCCTCGTGGACGGACCCTTTGTGTTACTCCGGTCTCAGGCTCAATGTCAGTGGGGGCAGTGCTGCAGTAACCAGCTCCGACCACTGCAGAAATGGGTGGCGCTGTGTAGTTATCTACTGCAGAACTGCTGATCTGGGGGGGTCGGGAATCGGACCCCCACCAATTAGATAGTGTTGGTCTATCCAGCGGTGCAGGTCCTCGAGGTAAAGCAGTGTCTCTTGGTTCTTAGCGCAGGCTTCTGCTTCACAGATGGGATCGGAGAACGATCTGATCCCGGCTGTTGACCCGTACTGCAGCACGATCAAAGGAGACTCCCCCTGCAGTCGCCTCCTGGAGGGAGGGATCATTGCAGTCCGCCCTGAGGAGCTATGGAGGAGCCCGGGGACCATCTGTTCTCTCAGTCTGCGGTCATACTGACACTGTGTGTATGGAGTAGTATAAAATAAAGTCAGGAAATAGTAATCCCAGAATAGGATTTAAAAAATGTAATTAAAAAAATATGTTTTATTGTGCAACATTATATAAAAATGTAAAACATCCACATATAAAGTATCCACATGACCGCAATAACCTGGAGACTTTCAATATTCAGGTTTTTTAGTGTGAAATACGAACAGCATAAAAAATGTTTTAAAAATGTAGAATCCTGATCTGGAGATGGGAGCCGGTCCCAAAGATGGGACTTGCACCTATACATTGGTGACATATCCTAGTGATATGCAGGTGAGACAACAACCCCTTTAAAGGGGTTGTCCGAGTTATAAAAAAATATAAAAATATAAACTAAACTAAGCAAGCTTTGGGAAAAAAAAAATCCTATTTCCACATTTCCCTGGTTCTCTTCTGGCCTTTGTTTACCTGCAATAATAACAATCTCTGCCCCTCCCCCTTCCTGCTCTACAAAGGGAGTGAATACAAGTGCTGCCCTTAGTGATATGTCTGCCTGCTGGGATACTCAGCAGCATGTTGTTTGTGTAGGACTACAAGTCCCAGCTGTACAATGACACTGCTGATACACACAGGATCTTCCTCCTACATGTTCTTGTGAAGTGCTCCGCAGAACTCCTCCAGTCTGTCAGCTCCTGCGCCCAGCATTTGTCTCCTCACTGCCTTCAGCTACTCAGTAAAGCCTTCAGCCCTGAGTCTGTGCTACTGAAGGGGTTAAAGGTTTTCCTGCTCAGGTAGAGAGCAATAAACAGCAGCAGCCGGCAGTGCGGGGGTGCGTGGCCAGCACAGTGACGTCTTGTGTACAGACACACATCTGCTCTCTCAGGCTTGTGCACGAAACATTCAGCAGAGCAGGGAGAGAAGCTGACATCACAGGTCATGTGACCCCCAGTGAAATCTGAGAAAGCAGCCACTGGAGATGAAGTAAGTGCATGGTAAAGCCTTTACAATTGACTAGTTAGAAACATACAAAGAACAAAAAAAATAACTTGGACAACCCCTTTAAGGTCACCATGTAAAAACAGCTAATACCTCAAATCCTTATCACGTGCGGTGCTGCTATACGTCCTTGGTAGAAGGATAAAAACGTCTGTGCCGAGCTCGTTGTGGCCCATAATTGACAACTTTTTGGCACTGGTGTGGCACGTTTTTTAGCTAGACATGCCTCTTCTACAGTCCTTGCCCCCCTTACTGTACGTTTGATGGTCGGGGCTGTGTCTAATGATGTACCCCTGGTGCCCAGGAGGTGTCAGGAGGCTTCTGCAGCGCCCTTTGAGATTTGCCAAGTCTTCCAGAAGCTTCCTGAATGTTTCCGGAGAGTTGGTAAAGTCTTATAGACCAGAGAGAGTACTGGTGACGGTGAGATGTGCCCCATCAGGGCCTCCAGAGCCAACATTGTCCTTGTTGAAGACGATGGAGTCTTTGAAATGATTATTATTTCTCAGGAGATTTTAGCATCTTCTTCTTTTTTCCCTCCAGGTTCCTGAGGTGTCAGATCCTTCTTCACCAGATGGTTGTCCGTGGACAAGGACAAGATGACTGAGCAGATACTGAACCTCACCCTGGAGATCATCTACCTGCTGACTGGAGAGGTGAGGGCTTGTGGGCATGATATCACATGAGGGTTCCTGAGAGAGTGATTAGAGATGTCCATCAGCGTGTCTCTCCGTACACAGGATTACATGGTGGTGAAGAGATCTGCTGAGTGTGTGACAACCAGCTCCGAGCCTCATGTGTCAGGCGGACGGAGCAAGAGCCAAAGCCCCATCATGGTGCCTCCGCCTCCATCTCTGATCCACCCTGGAGATAAAGAGCAGAAGATCCTAGAGATCATCAACAAGATCATCCAGATGCTGAGCGGAGAGGTGAGCGCTGCTGGGAATGCTGGGATATAATACAGTAATGTGTCCGGGTGATGACTGTATCATTGTGTTGTCAGGTCCCTGTCAGGTGTCAGGACGTCACTGTCTATCTCTCCATGGAGGAGTGGGAGTATTTAGAAGGACACAAGGATCAGTACAAGGACATCCTGATGGAGGACCACCAGCCCCTCACACCACAGGGTAAGAGGAGACCCTCACTGGCTGTACAGGACGGTTATTGAATCTCATGTATTCACTATATGTGTCTGTATCTTACAGATGGATCCGGTAAGAGGAGGACACCCCAGAGATGTCCCAGTCCTCAGGATGGATCAGGCATCAGTCATCTTCAGGTAGAAGAACCAGGACCATAATATATAGTACATGACAATCTCTTTCTAACAAAGCTAGAACCAGCCCTGTACCTCACATGGATCCAGAGATCTCCACATTTATTGCTCTGCTAAATTTATATCAAGCTGACAGCTCAAGGGGAGTGTCTTCTCTGCTGCAGTTCAGGTTGCGTGTCTCAGTCTCCCTATCAAGCTCGAGCGTCTCACTCTCCTATCACAGCTCAGGAGGCCGTGTCTCAGCTCTCCCTATCACAGCTCAGGAGGCCGTGTCCAGCTCTCCCTATCACAGCTCAGGAGGCGTGTCCATGTCTCATGCTCTCCTTATCACAGCTCAGGAGGCGTGTCTCAATGCTCTCCCTATCACAGCTCAGGAGGCGTGTCTCTGCTCTCCTATCACAGCTCAGGAGGCGTGTCTCTGCTCTCCCTATCACAGTCAGGAGGCGTGCTCATGCTCTCCCTATCACAGCTCAGGAGGCGTGTCTCCGCTCTCCCCTATCACAGCTCAGGAGGCGTGTCTCTCTCTGCTCTCCCTATCACAGCTCAGGAGGGCGTGTCTCTGCTCCTCCCTAATCACAGCTCAGGGAGGCGTGTCCATGCTCTCCCTATCAACAGCTCAGGAAGGCGTGTCTCCGCCCTATCCCCATCACAAGCTCAAGGGGGCTGTCTGCAGCTCTCCCTATCACAGCTCAGGAGGCAGTTGGGAGGATGAAAACTGAGCATGTGCGGCCTTCTCAGTGAGCAGGTTAATGAAGTAAGCAAAAAAACAAACAGCAGGTGGCGCTATACAAATAGATTATATTGAATAGCTCACTGGCTATGCTAAATTTTTAATTACTTGCAATTACAAAAGTATTCGGATCCAGGTGTGGTTTGAAAACTGTAGAATATTTTTCATGGGACAAGCCCTTTAAAGTGGTTTTCCAGGACTCTAATTTCTCCTCTGGATAGGTCAACATCAGTATCTGATCGGTGGGGGTTCAACACACAGGACCAGAGGACTAAAGCAGCAGTGCGTATGCAAGACCCCCATTCTCCTGATGGGTGGGGGTCCCAGTGATCAGCGAGTTTCCCCCTTATCCTGCATAAACGTGGCTCAACCCCTTTAACATCAAACTTCATTAAGCGTCTTCTATTTTTATTCCAGATGAACGACCTGATTATTGTCAAGGTGGAGGAGCTGGAGGAAGACGAGGAGCGTTATAAGGCTGATGTCCCGTGTAAGGAGGAGGACATTCCTACAAATCCCAGCACAGGTGAGTGGTAACCTCCCAGAGAGTCAGATACTTTCCTTATAGTCATCCTCTGTTCCCCATGGAAGAACGACTCGAGAGAAACTTCTCTTAGAGCACTGTGTTGTTCTAGTCCTCTGTTACTCCTCTTGGAAATGTGTGAATAAAGTGACAGCTAGGTATTACCATTTCTGTTGTCTATAGGGCGTGTCCTTACACTTGTATTAGGCCTCGTCCACATTTCCGTGTCAGTGACACATCCGTGAAAAAAAGCGTACGTGTTTCATCCGTGAAGCTGTCCGTGAAGGATCCGTGGTGCGTCCGTGTGTCCGTTTTTACCATCCGTGTGGCATCCGTATTTCACTGACGTTGCTCAGCTGAAAATTGATTTCCAAAGAATCTCCTATTAGTCATCAGTGAAAAACGGACGCACCACGGACCCAACACGGATGTGTGTCAGTGATTTTCACGGACCCATAGACTTCAATGGGCGTGCTTGGTCCGCATCACGGATCAAAGTAGTGCATGTCCCCGTGATTATTTTACTGACCCACGCTCAGTAGAAAAATGCTGAAATGTGAACAGATACATTTAAATCAATGGGTACGTGTGCTGTCCGTGAAAAATGCGGACAGCACACGTCAGTGAAAAACGGAAATGTGGACGAGGCCTTAAAGGGGTTGTTTCACTTCAGCACATGACATTTATCATGCAGACAAAGTTAATACAAGCCACTTACTAATGTATTGTGATTCTCCATATTGCTTCCGTTGCTGGCTGGATTCATTTTTCCATCACATTATACACTGCTCGTTTCCATGGTTACGACCACCCTGCAATCCAGCATAGGAGAAAGCCTCAGCCTCTCTGGTGGCCGGGACCATGGGAACACACATAGGCTGGTGCTTTTTCTTATAGTGTGCAAGCACGACCACCGCTGATGGATTGCAGGATGGTTGTAACCATGGAAACAGGCAGTGTATAATGTGATGGAAAAATGAATCCAGCCAGCAAAGGAAGCGACATGGAGAATCACAATACATTAGTAAGTGCTTTGCAGTAACTTTCTCTACATGATAAATGCTATCTGCTGAAGTGAGAGGACCCCTTTAAGAAGACACCAAGAAAGACTTAGGATAAATGCCTTGGTAATTTCTGTGGAAGATTCGTAGCAATAGAATGTTATAAAATACCGATTTTTTTTTTTTTTTTTTGCTGTAAAACTAGAGAATTATCATCATTTTTCTTTCCAGGAGATGAATGCTCCAGAGGCTCGGAGGGAAATCTCCCTTCATATTCAGATTGTGAAGCGGAACATAATATCGCACCAGATCCTTATGAAGACCCCCCTAACTGTCCCTCAGCCCACCAGAGTGGAGATCCATCATGTGATCCCGTATCATGTGATCCCACTACACTGGCAGATCCCTCATCGGATCCATCGCAGGTTCGTAAACCGTTCCCGTGGGCCGAGTACAGGGAATATTGTAGAACCAGATTCAGTGTGCTGACGCAGAAGACAAGTCCCCGGGAGGAGAGACAATTCCCGTGTCCGGAATGTGAGAAATGTTTCTCCTACAAATCAAATCTTTACGACCACCTAAAAATTCACACCGGGGAGAGGCCGTACTTATGTTCGGATTGCGGGAAATGCTTCACCCGCAGATCGGACCTGGTGAGACATCACAGAACTCACACCGGGGAGAGGCCGTATTCCTGCCCGGACTGCGGCAAAAATTTCGCCATGAAATCGGTTCTTGTCGGACATCGGAAAATTCACAGCGGGGAGAAGCCGTTCTCCTGTCTGGAATGTGGGAAAAGCTTCAACCGGAAGTTCAGCCTGGCCGTCCATCAGAGGACTCACACCGGGGAGCGGCCATTCTCATGTACGGAATGTGAGAAATCGTATACGAACAAGAAACAACTGGTCCTGCATCAGAGAGAGCACACGGAGGGGAAGACGTCTTCACCAGAACGTGAGGAAATGTCGTAAATCTCTGGACACAGGCGCAAGATCACTTTTGTTTTTTTTTGTTAAACTGAAAAATCCAAAAATCTTACAGATTGGATCTTACCAAGAAATTAGGTTTTGTTTCTTTTTTTTAAAGGCTATGTACACCTTTGGGGGAATTTTTTTTTATTATTGCATTATACTTATTTTGCGCTAAAAATCACTTTTTCAATTGGTCTTTATTAACAATATGGAATCCTTTTTTGTGTACAGAGCTGAGATGCTGTACTAGCTGCCTGTGGATTTTTTTCTCAATTCTGTCATCTGAGGAGCAGACGGACTCCTTATCTCTGCTCTCTGACCTTATAAACACTCATCAAAGCTCAATCCTTACTTTACTGATAAGAATGTGGCTTAAATAATGACTAGTGTTGAGCGAGCACCTCTGTGCTCATATGCTCGGGTGCTCTGGCCGGGCACTAGGGGTTGCTCGAGTGCTCGGCCGAGCACCCGAGCATAATGTTAGTCAATGGGACTAAACCAAGCACCCCCCGCTCGGAAGAGGGGAGGGTGTCTGGTTAATAGAAAAAGGTCAGAATCGCGACTTCTCCTCTTTTACTCCTTTCACTCGTAAAAGTATGCTAATTAACTGAATTTGGACGCATTAGCATACAAATTTGCACGAACAAACGTGCGGGGAAGAGACACGAGCCTTGCGCTCGAGTACACTCGGTGTTCGGCCAAACACAGAGCAGACCCGAGCGTAGGCATGCTCGCTCAACACTATTTATGACCTCTCAGCAGTTTACAGATAAGGGTAATTAGATGACCGGCACAAAGTGAAAGTGAAAGTACCAGTCACCCAGCTAGACAAACAGTTAACCCTTTGTGACTGAACAGCTCAATATTTTTAATAAAGACCAATTGAAAATATGATTTTTAGCCAAAAATAAGTTAAATGCAGTCATAAAAAAAAATTGACTCCAAAGGTGTACATAGCCTTTAAGGTGCCATTTTTTTCACACTTTTTTATTTTGCTATGAGGAAATGTCTAGAGATGTGCGAATTTCAAATTTAGAAATTCGTTTCCGCTTCGTTTAGTGGTAAAAGCAGAATTGCGTTATGGATTCCGTCACCACTGACCATAACGCAATTGTATAACGGAAAGGCATTCCGTTATTCATTGTGTCATAATAGAAATCTATGGGCTGCATAATGGATCCGGTCTCCGTTATGCTGGAGTCCTCTCCTGCATGAAGCCTCATTCACACGTCCGTGTCCGTGCTTTAATCCGTGAGCAGGTCCGTGTGTCCGTTTTTTGCTGTCCGTGTTGCACTGACACTGAACAGCTGAAAAATAATTTTCAAAGAATCTCTTCTTAATGATCCGTGCAACACAGATGGCATAGACTGTAATGGGCGTGAGGGATCTGTGAACACGGACAAAATACAGCATGCATCCGCGCTAAAAAAAAACGAACCTACGGACCGTGCTAAAACACTGATATCTGAACACAGACATTAAAATGAATGGGGACGTGTGCTGTCCGTGAAACACTAACGCGTGAATGAGGCTTAACGGTAAGGAGACGGATCCATTATGCAGCCCAAAGACTTCTATTATGACAGAATGAATAACGGAATGTCTCTAAAGGCTTTCCGTTATGCATTCCGTCATAGAATTGCGTTATGATCTGTGGTAACAGAAACCATAACGCAATTCACCTTTTACCACCTAAATATGAAATTTGCTCATCTCTACCAGCTATAAAATAAAAAAACATGAAGGGAGCAAAAACCGCCAGGACACTGTCTTAAAATGTCACTGTGTTTGTAGGGAATTTTATGATTTCCTATTGGCCGGCATGTAACATGTGACTGCAGCAGTTTTTACCAATATGTGCACAATCACCAGAAAACTACAGCAGATTCTTACTGGCACAGATATAATTTTCTGTAGCACCGACTTCCGGAGGATGCGCCAAAATTATTAGGAGCCAATAAAGTGAGCTTTACTATAAAGACTGACATCTGAAGCGCCAGACTTGAAGGGGTTCTCCGGGTTTTTCTCCTCAGGATAGGTCATCAATATCAGTCCGACACCCGGCACCTCCACCAATCAGCTGTATGAAGGGATGGCGCATGCACGTGCCGTCTCCCTTCGCTCATAGACACACAGCAGCGGACAGGAAGAGAGAATGGAGACGGCACGTGTGCGCACGCCTTCCCTTCTTACAGCTGATCGGTGCGGGTGCCGATCTGATATTGATGACCTATCCTGAGGATGGGTCAGCAACACTAAAAGCCCGGAGAACCCCTTTAATACATTCCCCCTGCAATGTGATACCACCCTTAAGCTGACCATACATTGTGAAAGGGCATCTGTCAGCAGTTTTGTCTCTATGACTCCGGCTGACCTGTTACATGGGCACCTGGCAGCTGAAGACGTCTGTGTTGGTCCCGTGTTCATATGTGTCCGCAGAAATTATGTTTTATTATATGAAAATGAGCCTCTAGGAGCAACGGGGGCGTTACCATTGGGACAGTGAAGAATGCAGCATGTACACGGCCGGTATCTGTACTTCGATGGTTCACAGTTTTCAGACTGCAAAATACATACAGTCCTCTGCTTGAGGCCTGATTTATAGGACCAGAATGATAGTCACTGGATCATTGCGGAAGGAATCCTGGGTGGGGAGTTCAGCTCTGGAGCTGCAGAATTCTGCCATGAACGCAGTGCACTTTTTGTGTAGATTAGTCAGCGTATGAATGGTCTTCACAGCCGATCCTCAGGACCTGGGATGTTGTGTTATATCCCATCATTCACTGCCATTTGATGCATATTTTGGATTCTGCACAATGTTTGGTAATCTTGGGCTCCTGTATGCCGGCAGAGCTCCATTATGAAAAGGCTGGCCTCTGACAGACCCCATGTACACGAATGTCTGCCGCCCGTTCCGTGCATTGGGCACCATCCGTGTGGCTGCCTCAACCTGAATGGGTCCGTCATCCGTTTGCACCACAAAAAAAAGCCTGTCTTTGTAAATTACACCTTTTTTTTTTTTCAGTTTTCCACAAAAAAACTAAAACACGTAAAAAAGTAACATAAAATATTAATAATATAAAATAATATAATCATTAAGAATATAAAATAATATTAAAAAATGGGGTTTTAACATCCTTTTTTGCTCTAAAAAAATAATACAAGACCCCATTTTTAGACTTTTTAAACTCCCGTGCGACAATATTTTGTTGTCAGTAAAGGCAGGCGAAAAAGAGGAGTAAAAAGTGCTCCAGCAGGTTGTATGCAGATGTGGAGCTAGCAAAGAATGCCGGGAGATTTCAGCTCTGAAGCCTGACTCATTCAGACGACCATTTTTCTGCCTTCCATGTCCGTGTCGTGACCATTCCGTATTTTTGCTGAACCATAGAGGTGAATGGGCCACGGATCTGATTTATGCGGCCAAACATGGGACATGCTCTATCTTTTTTGCAGGGCAACGGAACGACGGATGCGGAAAACACACGGTGTACTTTCCGCATATTTTAAAATTACATTGAAATGAATGGGTCCGCAAGCATTCCGCAAAAAAACGGAACGGTCACGACACGGACGGCAGAAAAACGGTCGTCTGAATGAGGCCTTACTCTGGAGAGAATTCCTAATCGTCCAATAAAAAGTTCTGCAACTCACAGACTGTTCAGGCTTTTTTATCACTTTCGAGAGCTCTGCTTGCTGTCAATTAAGAGGAGCATTCTTGTTTATAGCTAGATGACAAAAATGAATACAGACAGACCTAACACTTTTTCACAGCTGAGGGTTTGTTACAATAGAATCCATTATAGGCGCTCCTGTCAGAAGGCAAACACATCAGCAGTATATATCTCTCCTCTGTCCTGATAGTCTGCTACAATGTGTCAGTGCAGGAAAAAATGTATCAAGCTGGAGTCCGGACTGTTCAGCCGACAGAGGATTTCATAATCTGGCTATAACTGTAACAAACCCTCAGCTGTTGTGGGTCTGTGCAGGTTTTCAGCCTCTGGATTTAAAAATTGGCTTATTCTTATTCACTGACAGCAAGCAGAGATCTTAAAAAATGATGAGGAACTTAGACACAAAGGCTATGAGGAGGTCACGGCTCGTTACAGGATAATTATCAGAGGTCGGCCTTGTAACGAGCCCTGCAGCTACTGAATGACAGCAAGCAGAGATATTGACTACTGAGAACTATTGATTACACATCCATTTAACCCCTCGTCTGGTGTAATCCCCGCTCCCTGTATACATACATGTTCGTATATACCAGAGCAGGGGTCAGCAACCTTCAGCACTCCAGCTGCTGTGAAACTGCAACTCCCAACATGCACATGTGCTTGGCTGTCCTTGTAACTTCTATAGAAGAGAATGGAGCACGCTGAGAGTTGTGGTTTCAGAACATTTGTGGTATTCGCTCCTGCACATTTACTCCACTTTGAGGACCTGCGATGATGTCACAATCACGTGACCGGTCACATGGGATGAGAGATGGGGAGGGTGTACAAACATGGCTGCCTGGTCACATGATCCCGACATCATCAAAGGTCCTTCATCCCACATGAGCTGGAACCTCCTGGGGAGTCAGTGAATGTCTCCAGGGTTTAACCATTTCCTGTCCTCAGGTCCAGGTAATCGTTTGTCCTGTGTGTCTCCTCCGGCGCCATCACTTCCGGAAAACAATCCTCTCTATATATATATATATATATATTATTATAGTCCATAAATTATATAATCGCCACATTCTGCTCGTCCTGAGATGAGCGGTGACACGGGGACCGCTTATCTCTTTCTTAACCACTTACTGACATAGTGTGCTTCCTCACTCTTTAAGAAAGAGGTTCTTCAGCAGCTGCAGTGTCTACAGTGTTATGTCCCTGGTCCCAGTCCATACCAGTTAGTGACCGCTGCCAGAAAGCTCACACCGAAGACGTCTACATTGTGGGATAGCCCTTTAAGGCTTATGGACGTCCATAGTTTTGGTCCGATCCGTGTTTTTTGTGGGTTGCATATGAGCACCTGGATGTCACCCCTGTGCTGTCCGCCCTGCAGATCATAACACACGTCCTATTCTCCGTTTTGCAGCGTGCACGCGGCCAGTATATATATTTTACGGATCGCAAAGCAGATACGGTTGTGTGCATACGGCCTAAGACTAGATTCACACACAATAATAAGGGGTTGTGCGGGCCAAAGGTTGGTCATGGGCCTGAAAGGGTGTAAATGAAAGAAATAAACACCTATTCGCTGCCGCTCGGTTCCCGCGCCCGAGGCTCCCATTAACACTCCTTCCAGTAGGTCCCATCTGGGGGTCACGTCCACCACTGCAGCCATTCACTGGCCTCAGCAATCATGTGTCTCCAGGCGGCGGTCACATTCCCCTTGGGAACACGTCATCAGCAGCAGAGGACATGACCACGGATGGAACGTCAACCTACAGTTACCGCTAGGAGCAGGGACAGGACCCTCAGCGCTAGAATGGTGTTTTCATACATGGTCATATCTAAAATTGGTTTTGGGGCCAGACAACCCCTTTAAGATCAGATTTTCGTTCAGCTCCCCCCATCGTCGACCTTTCATGTTAAGTCCTCCAAGTACTCTTAGATGTTCTCCTCCTCCTCAAGCAGTGAGGTATCCCTCGTCTTGTCCTCTCTCCAGGTCCCTGCAGTGTAGGATCCTCTACATTCACGTCCTTCTCCTGACCGACCACTCCAGGATGGACACCAGTCACCGGAGTCACAAAATGACGGAGCAGATACTGAACCTCACCCTGGAGATCATCTACCTGCTGACTGGAGAGGTGAGGCGCTGAGAGGATGATGACATCACTCTAGGGATAAAGACTGGTCGAGAGATGATGAGAGTGATATCCATCAGTGTGTCTCTCTATACGCAGGATTACATGGTGGTGAAGAAAACTGGTCCCGTTGTGTCCGGAGAGTGGAAGGAGAACAGAAGCCCCAACATGGCGCCTCCACCTCCATCACTGATACATGAGAGACACAAGGAGCAGAAGATCCTAGAGATCACCAACAAGATCATCCAGATGCTGAGCGGAGAGGTGAGCGCTGCAGGGAATGCTGGGATATAATACAGTGATGTGTCCGGGTGATGACTGTGTCATTGTGTTGTCAGGTCCCTGTCAGGTGTCAGGACGTCACTGTTTATCTCTCCATGGAGGAGTGGGAGTATTTAGAAGGACACAAGGATCAGTACAAGGACGTCCTGATGGAGGACCACCGGCCCCTCACACCACAGGGTAAGAGGAGACTGTCCAGACATGTAAAGGGGGTCAGTTATGTAGGTGACCTATTACATCATAATCACATGTAAGGCTTATATAAGACTAGCAAAAGGACTCGGCTTCACCCGGGTATATTTCATTTATTTAATGTTTATGTGTGTGTGTCGTTAAAAGATATCGAGAGTGACCTCCACAGCCCCCACCCCCCTAGTGCCCTGTCTCCTTAAAATGGGACCTTCACAGCAGCCTGCACCTTTATCAGAGTTCCTACCCTTTAACTGTCACCTCCACAGCAAACCAGCCCCTCGGGTGGCCAGAGGTCCGTTTGTAGGCCGGACAGTCCGGCTTTCAGACTCCCTGTCCTCCGTCATGCACAGGGCCTGGATGGACACAGGGATGTCTTTTGAACAGCTCACTCTCAGAGAGCAGCACTGTGCAGTCTGAGCATGAGCTGCAGGGAGAATGTCACCCTCCCCCCACCCCTGCAGCTGACACCCCTGCAGCTGGCGGCTGTGGAGTGAGAGGGGTGTGGCCTGACCAAGTCGGGGGCGTGACTTAGCGGGACCTGGGGGTGGGGCTTTTAAGTCCTTCTTTTGGGGGTGGCCTGAATAACAGGTCGATGCCATGGTAATTTATGAGGAAACACAGTGTGTAGCAGTGGAAGAAAACATCTTTTATTACTACTAAACAGTAAATATGTGAAATTTACATTATATGAGGTGATGATTGATGATGAGTTAGTCTAAAACATACGGTAACCGGAATACCCCTTTAACAGTGTCATCCCCAGCGCTCTGCCTACAGCAGTGAAGAAAACTGGCTGGGTTGTTATGGAAACCTGGTGTGAAACTGTCTGTATGTGGAGTCTAAGGGCCTGCGAGCTTCTATTGGCTGATAAGGGTCATGTGACCAGGCTTCTATTGGCTAATGCATTTTTTGGGAATATCTCAGGAACGGTACGTCCTGGAGAGCTGAGACCTGTTCTAAAACTTTCCCGGACACCTGATGTTATACACACATACATACACTCAGCTTTATATTACATTACATGTAGGCTGGGACAGTTTTCTGATGGAGGCCTCCAACATGTGTCACTGTATACAGGCAGTCGTTGCCCATAGGCTCACCAGTATAAAATAAGCTATATACCACCAATAACATATCCAGACATCTTCTAGCCAGACACTCTTTTGACCTTGGTTTGGTGAATAGGGGCTTAGGGATGGCGCTTCTCTCAGTGTGAATTCAGCCTGAACAGTATGTATTCAGTACCCTGTCTGCTTCTTACAGAAGGATCCGGTAAGAGTCCCTCACCAGAGAAGTGTCCCTGTCCCCTGTATTCTCAGGACGGTCCGGGGGGAAATCCCAGTGTCCCAGGAAATCAGCAGGTAGAAGGATCCGACATAAGGAGACATCACTACATGAAGCCGTATCTGTATCCAGTGCTCTTTATGTTACAGATGGACGACCTGATCGTTGTCAAAGTGGAAGAGACGGAGGGAGACGAGGAGTGTTATAAGTCTGATCTCCATTATAAGGAGGAGGAAACGCCCGCCAGTATCAGTGCAGGTGAGTGGTGACCTCCTCATGGGGAAGAGTCAGTGATACAGGGAGTTGTTCTGGTTCTAGTTGCCAGATTTGGAGTCAAGAAGACGCAGGATAATAGATACCTTTCCTCAGCCTTACAAACTACACTCCTCAATTTGATGAGTCTTATTTCCTTATAATGTGGTCCTTTAGGTGTCAGGCCACGCCTACTTTTGTTAAGCCCCACCCACTTTTTTAGTAACTGCTGTGGGAGTCATAAAAAGAAAAAGTTGCAGAATTCTTGTGCTAATGATGTTTGAACAAAAATGTCTGAATCTGATAAATTCTTTTTGTTCCCAGCAGGTGCCCCGCTGAGCCTCGGATACCGTCCTTTCCCATCATTTTCAGACTGTGAAGCGAACCTTAACCTGGCGCCGAATATTTACGGACAGCCCTTCATTACCATAAGCATTCCTTCCATCATCCACAGTGGGGATCTGTTACCCGCTCCCCTCATCCAGCCTCCATCTGATCAGTCACAAGTTCCACATCTGCTTCCAAGAACCGACGGTAAGAATCAGAAGAACAATCCCAAAAACAAGGGGCGATTTCCGTGCGCGGAATGCGGCAAAAGTTTCGCCATGAGATCAAACTTTATGGAACATCTGAAGGTTCACACGGCGGAGAAGCCGCTTCCGTGCGCCACGTGCGGGAAACGCTTCAAACGGAAGTCGGATCTGGTCAGGCACCAGAAAACCCACACCGGGGAGAAACCCTTCTTATGTACAGAGTGCGGGAGATGTTTCGCCATCAAATCGAATCTTCTGGCTCATCAGACAATCCACACGGGGGAGCGGCCGTTCCCGTGTCTTGTGTGCGGGAAACGCTTTAACCGGAGAAGGAGTCTCGTTCGACATCAGAGAATTCACACAAGAGAGAAGCCCTAGTCGTCTCCACCGCGTTTCATCCAGAACTTTCTGCTTTCGGGATTTCCATCTTCAGAATGTACTTTTTTGTATACATTTGTATAATTAAATCAAATCTTATGCGAAGAGAAGTATTTTCACGTCCTGAATGTGGCAAATTTTCTGCTGAGAAATCAAATCTTGTTAAAAGTCCAAAGATTTAGGACACGCCACGTTGCGTATTCAAGTACCGTATGTCCGAAAGGGCCACAGCGGGCTCTTATTCAACTGAGACTGCACCGTTTAGTGTAGGGATGGCCATCCTGCGGCCCTCCAGCTGTTGTAAAACTACAACTCCCAGCATGCCCAGTCTGCGGCCCCGTGGTGTCACAGGCTCCGTGTGGTCATACCCTTAGGCCCCTTTCACACGAGCGTGACGGATCAGGTCCGGATGCGTTCAGGAAAACTCGCACCATTTTGCAAGCAAGTTCAGTCCGTTTTGTCTGCGGTTGTGTTCAGTTGTTCAGTTTTTTCCGCGCGGGTGCAATGCATTTTGATGCGTTTTTCACGCACGTGATAAAAAACGGAAGGTTTACAAACAACATCTCTTAGCAACCATCAGTGAAAAACGCATTACATCCACACTCGCTTGCGGACACAATGCGTTTTTCACTGAAGCCCCATTCACTTCTATGAGACCAGGGCTGCGTGAAAAACTCAGAATATAGAACATGCTGTGATTTTCACGCAACGCAAAACTGATGCATAAAAAAAATGTTCACAGAGCCATTAAAATGAACGGGTCAGGATTCAGTGCGGGTGCTATGTGTTCACGTCACGTATCGCATCCGCGCAGAAATCTCGCTCGTGTCAAAGGGGCCTAAAAGTGGTTGTTTCATGACGACAACTCCCTGTCCGTATGGCCTCTTAAAGGGGTTCTCCGGGATTTATTTTTGGATTCCCAACCCACAGTTACCTGTAAAGGGATCTATACTCACCAGCTCCTCACCGCTCCCAGCCAGTCTTCCCTGGACTCCCGCCCCCCACCTGTCAACTTCCTCATGGACAGGGTCACATTTGCCGCTGCAGCCAATGACTGGTGTCACCAAGCAGCACAACTCGGCTGGGTCCCAGTGCCGCTTGGGGAAACGTGAATGCTGAGGCCAGTCATTGGTTGCAGCGATGCACGTGACCTCTGTGTGGTTGACAGGCGGGGACTGGAAGTCTGTTGTACACAGCCCCGGGAGCTACTGAGCGGCAGGGAGCAGGTAAGGCCTCGTCCACATTTCCGTGTCAGTGACACATCCGTGAAAAAAAGCGTACGTGTGTCATCCGTGAAGCCGTCCGTGAAGGATCGTGGTGCGTCCGTTTTTACTATCCGTGTGGCATCCGTATTTCACTGACGTTGCTCAGCTGAAAATTGATTTCCAAAGAATCTCCTATTAGTCATCAGTGAAAAACGGACGCATCACAGACACACCACGGATGTGTGTCAGTGATTTTCACGGACCCATAGACTTCAATGGGCGTGCTTGATCCGCATCACGGATCAAAGTAGTGCATGTCCCCGTGATTTTTTTACTGACCCACGCTCAGTAGAAAAATGCTGAAATGTGAACAGATACATTTGAATCAATCGGTACGTGTGCTGTCCGTGAAAAAATGCGGACAGCACACGTCAGTGAAAAACGGAAATGTGGACGAGGCCTAAGTAGGTCTCTTCACAGGTAACGCTGGCTGGGGGAAGGAATTTAAAAAAAAACTGGATAAGGGTCACAAAACTTGTAGTATGTCATAGAGAGCATGTGCGACCACCTCAGCGAGGTGGACAAGAAATAAGGAAAAGCACAAACAGCAGGTGGCGCCATACGGATTGAATAGCTCAGCAGTTATACTGATTTTATAATTACATGCAATTACCAAAGTATTCAGATCCAGGGGCTTCTTTGAAAAATGTAGAATATGTTTTGAGGCACAGCCGCTTTAAAGGGTTATTCTCATTTTAGACAATGGGGTCATATCGCTAGGATATGCCCCCATTGTCTTATAGGTGCGGGTCCCACCACTGGGACCCGCACCTATTTCCAGAACGGAGCCCCCGAAGTGAATGAGGGCGCACTGCGCATGCGCAGCCGCCCTCCATTCATTTCTATGGGGCCGCCGAAAATAGCCGAGCACTGGCTCGGCTACTTCCGTCGGCTCCATAGAAATGAATGGGAGCGCACCGCGCATGCACGGCCCGGCTCCCATTCATTTCTATGAGCGGCGCGGGGAGCTGCGCCTGGTGGTGGCCGGACACCCGGAAACCTGGGGTCCTCCAGGCGCAGCGCTCCCCGCTCCGTTCTGGAGATAGGTGCGGGTCCCAGCGGTGGGACCCGCACCTATAAGACAATGGGGGCATATCCTAGCGATATGCCCCCATTGTCTAACTTTAAGGGACGTAGAAAGCGTATTTTGGCGTAGAGTTTTCTTTGCGTTTCATCATTTGCTTGTCCTCATTTTCCCCATCAGCTGCTATGCTTTGATTTCTTGGTGTTAAAGGGTTTGTCCTATCCCGGCCTTTTATGGGCGAGATGGGAATAACCCTTAGTAAGCGCTGGCCCGGGTGGCCGGAATTACGTAAATTGGAAATGACGTACTTTGCTGTGACACGCTGTTTGTATAGGTCCATCCACTGTTACGGACACAGCAGGGCACCCGTCGTTTTCGTTACTTCGCTTTCCCGGGCCGGCGCTTACTGTGCCGTATTCTCATCTCAGCAGAGGACAAGATGGGACAAGCCCTTTAAAGGGGTATTCTGGTTATTTGCAGTTATCCCCTTTCCACAGGATAAGGGATAACTATTAGATCAGTGGGGCTCCTACTGCTGGGGCCCCCACAAGAACAGGGGCCCATTCCCCCTGCAGGCCCCCTGAAATGAACGGAGCAGTCGGTCGGGCATGCGTGAGGCTCCTTCCTTCATTTCTAAGGAGCGCTGTACTCGGCTATCTCCGGAATTCCCATAGAAATGAATGGAGCGGCCATGTGCATGTGTGACCGGTCGCTCTGTTCATTTACGGGGGGCTGCAAGGGGTATGAGCTAAATTTCTTGAGCTAAATAGTACAAATCTCTCTCCTGTCCTGATAGTTCGTGACAATGTATCAGTGCAGGCAAATCGTATCAAGCTGGAGTCCAGACTGTTACACAGAGGATTTCTGGATATAAATGCAACAAAGCCTCAGCTGTGAGTAGTAGGTTTGCGCAGGTTTTCACTGACAGCAAGCAGAGATCTTAAAAATGATGAGGAAATGAGCCACAAAGGCTATTAGGCCGTCACAGCTCGTTTCAGTATAATTATCAGAGGTCGGCCTTGTAACGAGCCGTGCAGGTGAATGACAGCAAGCACAGACACAGACATTATATTGGAAAAGCATATAACTTTGATTTATACAAAGACTAACAATGATTTGCTGAAACGGTCCAATTAACCCCTCGTCTGCTGTACTGTCCGCTCCCTATATATAGACGTGTTTGCACATTTACTTTACTTTGCACATGTTGAGATCAGTGAATAGAGGACCTTTGATGACATCATAATCATGTGATCGGTCACATGGGTGATGGTGTCCCTATTTTGTCACATGATCATGACATCATCAAAGGTCCTTCATGCACCCTGAGATGGACCCTTTTGGGGTGTTCGGTAAATGTCTCCAGGGTTTAACCATTTCCTCTCCTCAGCATCTTACCCGATTTCTATAGACGACTGGTAATTACTTGTACAAAGGGCGCGTGCGGTTAAAGCTGTGGATATTGGTTATTAACGTGATTGTCTGGGGTAGGGTATTCCAAAGAACTGGTGCAGCGACTCCTGGCACAGGGCGGAGGCATCAGAGTAGTGACTGGCACAGGGCGGAGGCATCGGAGTAGGACTGGCACAAGGAGGAAGGCATCAGAGTAGTGGACTGGCACAGGGCGGAGGCATCAGAGTAGTGACTGGCACAAGGAGGAAGCATCAGAGTAGTGACTGGCACAAGGAGGAGGCATCAGAGTAGTGACTGGCACAGGGTGAAGACATCAGAGTAGTGACTGGCACGAGGAGGAGGCATCAGAGTAGTGACTGGCACGAAGGAGGAGACATCAAAAAGTAGTGACTGGCACGAGGAGAGGCATCAGAGTAGTGACTGGCACGAGGAGGAGACATCAAAGTAGTGACTGGCACAAGGAGGAGGCATCAGAGTAGTGACTGGCACAGGGTGGAGGCATCAGAGTAGTGACTGGCACAGAGTGGAGGCATCAGAGTAGTGACTGGCACAAGGAGGAGGGAGGCATCAGAGTAGTGACTGGCACGAGGAGGAGACATCAGAGTAGTGACTGGCACAGGGTGGAGGCATCAGAGTAGTGACTGGCACAGGGTGGAGGCATCAGATTAGTGACTGGCACAAGGAGGAGGCATCAGAGTAGTGACTGGCACAGGGTGGAGGCATCAGAGTAGTGATCGGCACAAGGAGGAGGCATCAGAGTAGTGACCGGCACGAGGAGGAGGCATCAGAGTAGTGACTGGCACGAGGAGGAGACATCAAAGTAGTGACTGGCACGAGGAGGAGGCATCAGAGTAGTGACTGGCACGAGGAGGAGACATCAAAGTAGTGACTGGCACAAGGAGGAGGCATCAGAGTAGTGACTGGCACAGGGTGGAGGCATCAGAGTAGTGACTGGCACAGAGTGGAGGCATCAGAGTAGTGACTGGCACAAGGAGGAGGCATCAGAGTAGTGACTGGCACAGGGTGGAGGCATCAGAGTAGTGACTGGCACAGGGCAGAGACATCAAAGTAGTGACTGGCACAGAGTGGAGGCATCAGATTAGTGACTGGCACAAGGAGGAGGCATCAGAGTAGTGACTGGCACAGGGTGGAGGCATCAGAGTAGTGATCGGCACAAGGAGGAGGCATCAGAGTAGTGACCGGCACGAGGAGGAGGCATCAGAGTAGTGACTGGCACGAGGAGGAGACATCAGAGTAGTGACTGGCACAAGGAGGAGGCATCAGAGTAGTGACTGGCACAAGGAGGAGGCATCAGAGTAGTGACTGGCACGAGGAGGAGACATCAAAGTAGTGACTGGCACAAGGAGGAGCATCAGAGTAGTGACTGCACAGAGTGGAGGCATCAGAGTAGTGACTGGCACAAGGCATCAGAGTAGTGGCATCAGAGGCACAGAGTGACTGGCACAGGGCAGAGACATCAGAGTAGTGACTGGCACAGAGTGGAGGCATCAGATTAGTGACTGGCACAAGGAGGAGGCATCAGAGTAGTGACTGGCACAGGGTGGAGGCATCAGAGTAGTGACCGGCACAAGGAGGAGGCATCAGAGTAGTGACTGGCACAGGGGGAGGCTCAGAGTAGTGAGGCACAAGGAGGAGGCATCAGAGTAGTGACTGGCACGAGGAGGAGGCATCAGAGTAGTGACTGGCACAAGGAGGAGGCATCAGAGTAGTGACTGGCACAAGGAGGAGGCATCAGTAGTGACTGGCACAAGGAGGAGGCAGTAGTGACTGGCACGAGGAGGAGTAGCAGGATAGCACGAGAGGAGACATCAGAGTAGTGACTGCACAAGGAGGAGCACAGAGTAGAGGAGGCATCAGAGTAGTGACTGGCACGAGGGAGGAGCATCAGAGTAGTGACTGGCACAAGGAGGAGGCATCAGAGTAGTGACTGGCACAGGGCGGAGGCATCAGAGTAGTGACTGGCACAAGGAGGAGGCATCAGAGTAGTGACTGGCACGAGGAGGAGGCATCAGAGTAGTGACTGGCACGGAGGAGGCATCAGAGTAGTGACTGCACGAGGAGGAGACATCAGAGTAGTGACTGGCACAAGGAGGAGCATCAGAGTAGTGACTGGCACAGGAGGAGGCATCAGAGTAGTGAACTGGCACAAGGAGGAGGCATCAGAGTAGTGACTGGCACAAGGAGGAGGCATCAGAGTAGTGGACTGGCACAGGGCGGAGCATCAGAGTAGTGACTGGCACGAGGAGGAGGCACAGAGTAGTGACTGGCACAGAGCACAGAGTAGTGACTGGAGGAGGACATCAGAGTAGTGACTGGCACGAGGAGGAGACATCAGAGTAGTGAGCACGAGAGGAGACACAGAGTAAGGAGGAGGCATCAGAATAGTGACTGGCACGAGGAGCATCAGAGTAGTGACTGGCACAGGGCGGAGGCATCAGAGTAGTGACTAGCACGAGGAGGAGACATCAGAGTAGTGACCGGCACGAGGAGGAGACATCAGAGTAGTGACTGGCACGAGGAGGAGGCATCAGAGTAGGACCGGCACGAGGAGGAGACATCAGAGTAGTTCAGAATTCCAGACTTGAAGTATCCTCCGATATTCTCTTGTCTTCTCTCTCTTGATTTTTCCTTTTTCATGTCCCAATACGTGTTAAAAAGTCAGACTTTGACTCGTACGGAGCCACTTCCATAAGGTGACGCCCGAGAGATGCCTCTTTGCACTTGATATTCTCTTAGATGTTCTCCTCCTTCTCAAGCAGTGAGGTATCCCTCGTCTTGTCCTCTCTCCAGGTCCCTGCAGTGTAGGATCCTCTACATTCACGTCCTTCTCCTGACCGACCACTCCAGGATGGACACCAGTCACAAAATGACGGAGCAGATACTGAACCTCACCCTGGAGATCATCTACCTGCTGACTGGAGAGGTGAGGCGCTGAGAGATTTATATCATGGCATCACTCTAGGGATGAAGACTGGTCGAGAGATGATGAGAGTGATATCCATCAGTGTGTCTCTCTATACACAGGATTACATGGTGATGAAGAAAACTGGTGGGTGTGTGGCACCCAGCACCCATTCCGTTGTGTCCGGAGGGTGGAAGGAGAACAGAAGCCCCAACTTGGCGCCTCCACCTCCATCACTGATACATGAGAGACACAAGGAGCAGAAGATCCTAGAGATCACCAACAAGATCATCCAGATGCTGAGCGGAGAGGTGAGCGCTGCTGGGAATGCTGGGATATAATACAGTGATGTGTCCGGGTGATGACTGTGTCATTGTGTTGTCAGGTCCCTGTCAGGTGTCAGGACGTCACTGTCTATCTCTCCATGGAGGAGTGGGAGTATTTAGAAGGACACAAGGATCAGTACAAGGACGTCCTGATGGAGGACCACCAGCCCCTCACACCACAGGGTAAGAGGAGACTGTCCAGACATGTAAAGGGGGACCTTATGTAGGTGACCTATTACTAAGTAAGGCTGTATTCACACTGTGATTGCAGTGAAGGTTGGGAGGATTTCATGGCGCACACTTCTGCCTGCCTTCGACATACACCACTAGGTATATACTGGCATTCAGTATAAAAAACATATACCCCACAAAAATAAAGTATCCTGACACATACCAGTCTGACGGAGGCTGTGGATGCTTTGGGCACAGGCGCTGCTCTCAGCCTGTATATATATATACAGTATGTATTCAGTACCCTGTCTGCTTCTTACAGAAGGATCCGGTAAGAGTCCCTCACCAGAGAAGTGTCCCTGTCCCCTGTATTCTCTGGACGGTCCGGGGGGAAATCCCAGTGTCCCAGGAAATCAGCAGGTAGAAGGATCCGACATAAGGAGACATCACTACATGAAGCCGTATCTGTATCCAGTGCTCTTTATGTTACAGATGGACGACCTGATCGTTGTCAAAGTGGAAGAGACAGAGGGAGACGAGGAGTGTTATAAGGCCGATCTCCATTATAAGGAGGAGGAAACGCCCGCCAGTATCAGTGCAGGTGAGTGGTGACCTCCTCATGGGGAAGAGTTACATATATGGACATAGAGTATATGTCGCGTATTACTCTTGAGGTATTCCTCTGACGTGATGTGATCAGAGCTCTGTTCTAGACCCTGCTCTGCCAGAACAATCTAAGGCTCTGTTCACAGTAGTACGGTGTGTGTACACGAGGGATAACATTCCTAATATTTGTGGCCATTATAGGACTTGTATCTGTATTTGTAGTAGTTTTACTCAGTTCTTCCAGACACAGTAGGTGGAGGCTAGCTGCCATCCACTGCACACAGAAAGTAGAGGAGAATATCCTTCCTAACTATCTCACAGTCACTCAGAAGCAGTCCCAGGATAATGGAGGACATTACACAGAAGTCCTCACCTGTGTTTTGTGAGTGAAGCACTTGTAATGAGCTATAAGCTTCCTATGTAGCTAGAAGTGACTGGGCCCCACAGCAAATTTTTGAACATAAAGCCCCCACAAGCAACTTCTTCACAACCCCCTTCTCCTTTGCAACCCCCATTCCTGCTGCTGGTCAAGATCTCTCTCTCAGACCACACCCGCCAGCTGCTCTGACCGTTTCCTACACGTATACACTGTATGTCATGTCACTGTATAAAATGTCATTGTATAATACTGTAGAGGGGGCCCTGATAATAAAATCTTTTAGTCCTCCTCCTGGGTGGGCCCCTTCTGAGTTCAGGCACGGTAGCAGCCGCTTTCATTATAGCTACGCCTCTGCTATGTAGCTGTGCTGACCAGCTTGTCTGTGTGTATGTCTCTCCTCAATTCCTCCTTACTCCTCCCCCCTCCCCTTTCCATAGACTTGCACTGACATGTGTAATATAATCCTCCTGCAGAGATTTTCCCTACTGGATGGGGAAAAAGGACATTTTTCAAAGTGAAAAGCAATTATCGGGGGGAACAGCTGATAACAGGAGAACTGGACATTTCTCACCGATAAAATATATTACAAAGTTTTCTTTGGTCGCTTGAACTATTAATTTATGCAGCATTTTGTGAAAATTTAGTGACTATTTAAGCTCTATTTTGCCTGGTATCCAGACACCTGAAGGACCACACTGTAAGTAAATGGTATTCATCATGATTAATTGCGATCAGTTATCATATGGATCTGCCATACCAGTCATGACTCCATTAATAATAGAGGGTTCTCCGATTTCCTACCACACTCCAAAAAAACATTCTGACTGACTTCCCATGAAATCGGCCACAGTAACTGAGATAGGAAAATTAAATTGTGAGCCACGATGGCCATTCATCTCCGCTCTTTCATGACTGGAATGGGGCTGTGTTGCAGCGTTCACTTACAAAATCTTCTCATTCCCAGCAGGCGCCCCCCTGAGCCTCGACTGCCGTCCTCTCCCTTCAGATTCTGAAGCGAACCTCAACATGGCGCCGAATATTTACGGACAGCCCTTCATTACCATAAGCATTCCTTCCATCATCCACAGCAGGGATCTGTTACCTGCTCCCCTCATCCAGCCTCCATCTG
Organism: Rhinella marina; assembly: GCA_900303285.1. Taxonomy (NCBI): domain Eukaryota; kingdom Metazoa; phylum Chordata; class Amphibia; order Anura; family Bufonidae; genus Rhinella; species Rhinella marina. The sequence continues at coordinate 87,324 of ONZH01007661.1, read as the reverse complement.
ATCAGTCACAGGTTCCGCGGCCTGAAGCTGAGAAGCAGAAGAACAATCCCAAAAACAAGGGGCGATTTCCGTGCGCAGAATGCGGCAAAAGTTTCGCCATGAGATCAAACTTTATGGAACACCTGAAGGTTCACACGGCGGAGAAGCCGCTTCCCTGCTCCACGTGCGGGAAATGTTTCAAACGGAAGTCGGATCTGGTCAGGCACCAGAAAACGCACACCGGGGAGAAACCCTTCTTATGTACAGAGTGCGGGAGATGTTTCGCCATCAAATCGAATCTTTTTGCCCATCACAGAATTCATACGGGGGAGCGGCCGTTCCCGTGTCCCGTCTGCGGGAAGTGTTTCATCCAGAAGTCGGATCTCGTGGTCCATCAGATCGCTCACACCGGGGAGAAGCCGTTCGCCTGCACCGTGTGCGGGAAATGCTTTAACCGGAAGAGGAGTCTCGTTCGACATCAGAGAATCCACACAAGAGAGAAGTCCTAGTTGTGTCCACAGCGTGGGAAGCTTCATCCAGAACCTGGTGCCTCAGACAATCCGCGGGGGGAGGAGACATCGTTTTCATGTCCAGAATGTGGGACTTTTTTTGTATAAATAAATCAAATCTTGTACTTTTAAAAAAGAGAAGTCGTTTCACGTTCTGAATGTGGGAAATGGTTTGTTAAAGTGTAACTGTCATTATTTTTTTTATTTGTGTACTGTATCGGGGCAGTGATACCGACCATTTTTGTAATATACTTTAATGACTGAAATTGTACATTTCTATTAGAAAAATAACTGTAAAGTGTCCCATTTTGAGCCTTAGCAACGCTCCTCTGTCTTCTGTTTACATAACAGTGGAGACTTGCTGAACACTGACTGTGTTATGTAAACAGAAGACAGAGGAGCGTTGCTAAGGCTCAAAATGGGCCACTTTACAGTTATTTTTCTAATAGAAATGTACAATTTCAGTAATTAAAGTATATTACAAAAAATTGTCAGTATCACTGTCGCTATACATTACACAAATAAAAAAAAATATGACAGTTACACTTTAAGGAGTCAAATTTGGGTGAACACTAAACATTTTTATTAGACGCCCCCTGTCTATTTCTGAGGCACAGGGATATTGTAGAAGGAATCCCCACTCTATAAAAACTGGAGCGCCTCTGTTCTAGCATCTCCTGTTCTGATGGATGTAGGCTTCCGTGTGTACACACGAGTGATAGCTCAGCGTCGGACCATTATGTGACGTGTATCTGGCAGTTTTCTCCCTTGCGTCCTACATGTATTCTCTGAGCTGGTGCGTGGGGACAGCAGATTTTGCTTCCTATGCAGGAAATGCGCTCCAGTGTTTCCTGTCCTGAACGCTGGTCCTGTGACACAGCATTACAATGATTTATATTGCCTTGTGTTCCTGCCTAACCTCGGCCATACTGAATTGTACTGATGGTATTATGTGAGTACAGTTAAAGGGGTATTCCCATCTCATCAATGTAGTTTGTATAGTTAGATATAGTCATACCAGTATTATTACTAATAGAATGTATTTATATAAAATGTACCGTTTAGAAGATTTCCCTATTTTTATATCCATTGTCCCACACACATCAGTCAGGCCGTTGCCCCTGGTTACGGTCACCGCGGCCATGTAGTAGTGGTGACCGGCTTGCTCCTTTTCAAACCTGCTCTGAGGTAACTGCTGTATTGTGAACACACATTACATGAACATGAGGAGACACATCTTAGGGTTGTAGCATTTTTGTCTGCGCTTCCAAAACGCAGAGAAACGGATCCTGTTCTAAGATCAATTCATCTCTATGGAGCAGGAACCGTTTATAAAGTCTGCGTTTTGGACGGATCCTGACCATTGCGGTTGGACTGGTAGCATCCAATACGCAGATGTGAAAGTACCTAAGATGTGTCTCCACATGTTCATGTAATGTGTGTTCACAATACAGCAGTTACCTCAGAGCGGGATTGAACAAGAGCAAGCCGGCCACCACTACTACATGGCCGCGGTGGTCGTAACTAGGGGCAACGGCCTGACTGATGTGTGTGGGATAATGGATATACAAATAGGAAAATCTGTACATTTTATATAAATACATTCTATTAGTGATAATATTGGTATGGCTATATCTAACTATACAAGCTACATCTGTGAGATGGGAATACCCCTTTAAGTATAGCTGAAGTCAGGCAGGAACAGGCAGCATTATAAATCATGGAGCGTATTTCCCGCACTGAATACGCTAGTGTGACATTGTCCTATCCCTCTCTTGCTCACACATAGAATAATATAGAAAATACCGGGCAGTATAGATGTAAGTAAGATCAGTTTCACACAAGTATGTTCAGTCTGGGAAGCCTGCTCTGTGTGATGGCCGTTGCTCCTCTGACGCAAACTCACAACATCATAGTGACTTATGGTGCTGTGAGTTCCTCTCTGACAGTAGGACTAGTGTACTGTCATAAGTACAGCACAGTAGAGATGCGATAAGGCAGGAACTCACAGCATCGTAAATCATGCGGTGTGCAGGCTCGGAGGTGAATCCCCCGGTGGGCCCCTGAGTAAGGTGGGCCCCTAGTCTCCCACCCCCTCCACCAGTGGCACATACATATATTCAATGTACAGCACCTCAGTACCAAAGCCCCCTTCAGATCCTATTTTAAAATGTTTTTAAATACGCAGATAGGAATACCGTTGTAATTCACCGAAGTCTGGGCGATACGAGTGTTCCCCCACGGATTCCAATGCATTTTAATACAGTACGGAAACAGAAGTTTTTGAACTAGGCTTGATTCGCTCAAGTCTAGTGACGAGCCCCGGTTCAAATCTAAATTGCGCAGTCCTTTGTCTCCCTTGATGAATATTTCTGATAACACCCTCTTCCCTCCGGGGCTTTCACCGACTGGTTCTGCCTGTTGGAAACATTCTAAACGTCGACCAGGGATCAGCAACCTGCGGCGCTCCAGCTGCTGTGAAACTACAACTCCCAGCATGCAAGCATGCTCGGCTGTTCTTGTAACTTCCACAGAAGTGAAAGGAGGATTCTGGGAGTTGTAGTTTCAGACAGCTAGCCTGCCGGAGGTTGCTGATCTCTGGTCTAGGACCTGTTTTTCTACTCGGTTCTCACCCGTTCTTTCTGAGCATTTTAGGCTCAATCAGATTTTTAATTTCTTAAAGGGGTTATCCTCCCTAGCATTGTGGGTGACACTAGGGAGGCTCGTCCCCGTCGAGGCCTGCCATTGGCTGTCCACCTGCAGGACGTGGGGATGTTCTTTATATGTTTTATTCCACAGTTACTCGTAACGCCGATCCTATAATGTGCAGATTTCACCACATTCTTCGGAGGTGACGGATCGAGTACTAACATGGTGCTAAATTTCCACTGCAGCAAGTGTTGGTACTGAGATGTGGCAGGTGATGACCACGCCTGTTCCTGAGACAGCACGTCAGAAAGCAGGATATCCGGTAGAGGGACGAAAGCGTCCCGGCTGAACCTCAGAGCTGTACAAGTTCTAGTGTTTTGAGACGAGTTCAGCTTCGGATTTTGACACTGTAATTTATGCGCATAACCGAAGCGTCACGTCATAGATGCAGGACGAGGCAAGTTTTGCGATATTTGCAGCAAGATCGCCAAAAAGATCTCTGCGGAGCCCATACATGTTACCGTAGGACATAGGTTATATTGTTAATGAAGTTTTCAAACAAATCGGGTTCGGATACAGCAATCTAAACCCGATTCGCTCAATGCTATGCACAATGTAATAACGAGATGTATGTATAACGAGACATCTGCAGCTTTCTAATAGACAATCCACTGACAGCAAGCAGAGATCTTGAAAAGATGAGGCAATGACCCACAAAAACCGTTAGGTCGAATCGTTTATCTGAATGAATTTACACTTTCTGAAGGAGCTCTGGACGCTCTCTCTGCCGGCAGATTAATATGGCAGAACATGTCGCATGGCCTTAGTAATACAGATTTTATGAATCCTTGATTAGTGTGACTACCCAGATCATTTGCACATGTGCTGATGCTCGTATTAATGGCGCATGCGTGAGATTATCATGGCCTCAGGAGATGTGTGTATGTTAATCTGCCAGAATAGCGGGGAATCATCTGTGATCTGTTTTGATTAGATTATCATTACTATTAGTACATCACAGCTCGTTAGAGTTACAGTATAATTATCAGAGGTCTGCCTTGTAACGGGCCGTGCAGCCGTGTGTCCATCACATGACCAAGACAGACGTAAACCCGGAAGGTTCCTAATGAATGACAGCAGAGATCTTGAAAACTGCGATCTATCGCTAGAAAGAGTATACGGGATAAATAATAACATTGATGATTTGATGAACTGGTCACATTAACCCCTCGTCTGTTGTAATGTTCACTACCTACATACACACGTCTGCATATACAGTAATTTGGCGCCTTTCTATATGTAGAGCTCAGGGGAGAGAGGACCTTTGATGATGTCATGATCATGTGATCAGTCACATGGGTTGAGGGATCAGGCTTAGGGGCCAGTACTGGTTGTAGAATGTCCCTGCTTGGTCACATGATCATGATGTCACCCAAGGTCCTTTTTCCACGTGATTCAATCTTGGTAACCAGTGGGTGAATGTCTCTGGGGTTTAACCATTTTCCTTCCTCGACGTCTCCCCAGTTTCTATAGACGTCCAGGTAAGTACTTGTTCTGTGTTCTCTGGTGTCCACAGACTCTGTCACCTGATTATCAGCCAAAATATTAAAACCAAGCAAAGTGAATAACATCATCTCATGACAATGGCAAATGTGAAGGGGTCAAAACCAGACCCTTGTCTCCTTTGTGTGGTCTATACAGGATAATGCTTACCAGGCTTATCAATGCTGTCTTACAGGCAAACTGTCTCTGTTGTCCACAGCAACCAATCAGAGCTCAGCTTTCAGAGATACCAATCAGAGCTCATCTTTCAGAGAGACCAATCAGAGCTCAGCTTTCAGAGAGACCAATCGGAGCTCAGCTTTCAGAGCTACCAATCGGAGCTCAGCTTTCAGAGCAGCCACTCAGAGCTCAGCTTTCATAGCAATCAACAAGTACTCAGCTTTCAGAGCAACCAATCAGAGCTCAGCTTTCAGAGCAACCAGTCAGAGCTTTGCTTTCATAGTAATCAGAGTTCTGCTTTCATTTTGAGTCAGGCCTGCGCTCATGGCCTAGGTGCATCTCAGCCTCATGGAAGTGAATGAGGCTGAGCTGCAATACCAAGCACTGCCACTATACAATGGACGGTGCTGTGCTTGGAAAGCTGCTGGGAGCCTGCCACAGCTGCAGTGAGAGCAGAGACTCCTTGAAACAGCTGATGGCAGGGGGTCCCAGGTGCCGGACTCCACTGATGTGACAATGATGTCCTATCCTGAAGACAGATCATGAATATGTTCAACCCCCTTAAAACCACACAAAAACATTAGTTTTATTAAAAAAAATTGCAAAACTCAATATGATCAAACCATCAAAAAAATACCAGCCAAGTTAAGCCACGCAACCAAACGGACCCCCTTCTGGGCGTGGCAAACCTAGTTGTACTCATTTTGACCTAAAAATCGTTTTTTAAATTGGTCTTTATCACAAATGTGGAGCCCTTTTCTCTGTTCAGAGCTGAGATGCTCTAATATAGGGATCTAAATTTTCTCTCTTCTCTGTCAGCTAGCTAATCTGACAGACTCCTTATCTCTGATCTCTGACCTCCTAAACACTCATTATAGCGCAATACTAATCTTACTGATAGGAATGTGGCTTAAATAAGTGTTGAGGACCTTAGAGATAAGGTTTATTAGATGACCGGCACAAAGTGAAAGTAAAAAGTACCAGTCACATAGCTAGAGAGACAGTTAACCCTTTATGACAGAACAGCTCAGTATCTTCTTTAATAAAGAACAATTGAAAAAAAAAAAGATTTTTAGCCCAAAATTAGTAAAATGGAATCATAAAAGAAATTTACCTCCGAAGGTATACACAGCCTTTAAAGGGCATCTGTCATCAGTTTTGTCTCTATGACACTGGCTGACCTGTTACATGTGCACTTGACAGCTGAAGACATCTGTGTTGGTCCCATGTTCATATGTGTCCGCATTGCTGAGAAAAATGAGGTTTTATTATATTCAAATGAGCCTCTAGGAGCAATGGGGGCGTTACCATTACACCTAGAGGCTCTGTTCTCTCTGCAACTGCCGCGTCCTCTGCACTTTGATTGACAGGGCAGGGTCGTGAAAGTGTCATAATGCCTCGTCCTATCAATCAGACTGCAGAGAGAGAGAGCAGAGCCTCTAGGTGTAATGGTGACGCCCCCGTTGCTCCTAGAGGCTCATTTGCATATAATAAAACATCAATTTTCTCAGTAATGCGGGCACATATGAACATGGGACCAACACAGATGCCTTCAGCTGCCAAGTGCACATGTAACAGGTCAGCCAGTGTCATAGGTACAAAACTGCTGACAGATGCCCTTTAAAGAGAGCTTCTCTCTAGCCACAGGATAGGTGATAAAAGGCCAACGGCTAGGAGACCCACTGCTTGGGCCCCTCCGGAAGTTTGTCCTTTGGTTGCAAACTCGAAATTCCAGATTCTAAAAATAATTACAATTCGGTACTCTTAGATGTTCTCCTCCTTCTCAAGCAGTGAGGTATCCCTCGTCTTGTCCTCTCTCCAGGTCCCTGCAGTGTAGGATCCTCTACATTCACGTCCTTCTCCTGACCGACCACTCCAGGATGGACACCAGTCACCGGAGTCACAAAATGACGGAGCAGATACTGAACCTCACCCTGGAGATCATCTACCTGCTGACTGGAGAGGTGAGGCGCTGAGAGGATGATCACATCACTCTAGGGATAAAGATGGAGGGAGAGATGATGAGAGTGATAGTTATCGGTGTGTCTCTCCGTACACAGGATTACATGGTGGTGAAGAGATCTGCTGAGTGTGTGACAACCAGCTCCGAGCCTCATGTGTCAGGCGGACGGAGCAAGAGCCAAAGCCCCATCATGGTGCCTCCGCCTCCATCTCTGATCCACCCTGGAGATAAAGAGCAGAAGATCCTAGAGATCATCAACAAGATCATCCAGATGCTGAGCGGAGAGGTGAGTGCTGCAGGGAATGCTGGGATATAATACAGTGATGTGTCCGGGTGATGACTGTGTCATTGTGTTGTCAGGTCCCTGTCAGGTGTCAGGACGTCACTGTCTATCTCTCCATGGAGGAGTGGGAGTATTTAGAAGGACACAAGGATCAGTACAAGGACGTCCTGATGGAGGACCACCAGCCCCTCACACCACAGGGTAAGAGGAGACTTATGTTAAGGTCTGACAGGTCGCTGATTACTGGAAGAGGTGCCAGGCCTCACTGGCAGGCATCAGCGTAGGCCCATAGGGACCCCTATGCTGACATATGCGAGTTGTGACATTAAGCATTGTGCCAAGAGAGGCCAGGTTAAGTGGTAAAATGGCAGTGTCCAGTGGAACGAGTGGAGTAGATAAGAGGAGCAGTAACCACAATGGGTTCTTGGGGCATAAGCTAAGTGACGAGTAATTCCTCCTCCTGCGTATAGAGAAAGGATTCAAAATCAACCTGCAGTTCTAGGCGGTATGCTTTTCCTACATGGACTCGGTCTGGCGCCGTGCTTGGTGGCCTAGGACCACACCTCTGTTACACAGTGTATTGTGTGTCACAGGCATCTAGTCGGGATGGGATGTGGCAAACAGTCTCCTCCAGAGACCCACAGCAGCTTTGTAGGCTAACATTCAGAAGATCTCCCTGAGAGCCTGCCTCGTTCCACAGGGAACCTGTATTCAGTAATTCTGCTTGTTCTTCCAGATGGATCCAGTAATGGCTGCCCAGGAAGTGGTAGCCGTCTTCTTTATTCTCAGGAAGGTCCAGGGGAAAGTCCTCGTGTCTCACGGGATGAGAAGGTAGAAGAATCCAGTGAAATGATCACAAAGTGACATCTGTAGACATCGCTGTGTCATATTATTTCACTTAGTGCACTTTATGTTACAGACGGACGACCTGATCGTTGTCAAGGTGGAAGAGACGGAGGGAGACGAGGAGTGTTATGAGGCCGATCTCCATTATAAGGAGGAGGAAACGCCCGCCAGTATCAGCGCAGGTGAGTGGTGACCTCCTTATGGAGAAGAGTCACATATATGGACATGTCGGGTATTGCTCTTGAGGCATTCCTCCCCACCGGGAAATTTCCCTGTAAGGTTTTATGGCCAATCCGCCCCTGCTTGGGGCTCAGTTGCAGTTATCTGGTATTAGAATCACTTACAAAATCTTTTCATTCCCAGCAGGCGCCCCCCTGAGCCTCGACTGCCGTCCTCTCCCTTCATCTTCTAAGGCAAACCTTAACATGGCACCGAATATTCATGGACAGCCCTTCATTACCATAAGCATTCCTTCCATCATCCACAGCGGGGATCTGTTACCCGTTCCCGCTCCCCTCATCCAGACTCCATCTGATCAGTCACGGGTTCCACATCTGCCCCCAAAGCCTGTACGTAAAAAGCAGAAGAACGATTCCCAAAAAGACGGGCGATTTCCGTGCGCAGAGTGCGGCAAAAGTTTCGAGACGAGACCAAGCTTTATGGAACACCTGGAGGTTCACACGGCGGAGAAGCCGTTCGTGTGCACCACGTGCGGGAAATGTTTCAGACACAAATCGGAAATTGCTAGACACCAGAATACTCACACCGGGGAGAAACCCTTCTCGTGTACAGAGTGCGGGAAACGCTTCACTGCTAAAACGAGTCTTCTAGCGCATCAGCCAATCCACACGGGGGAGCAGCCGTTCCCGTGTCCTGTCTGCGGGAAAAGCTTCAAATGGAGGAGAAGTTTTGATCGACATCAGAGAATCCACAAAAGAGAAAAATCAGAGCCGTGTCCACAGTGTGGGAGGTGTCACCCAAAGCTGTGTGCCGTGGACAGTCCGTAGGCGGAGGACTCCTTCTCATGTCCAAAATGTAAGACTTTCTCCACAAATAAATCAAATCTTGTTGAGTAGAAAATCTTCACCGACGAGAAGTTGAAAATCCAAACATTTTCATCCGAGAAGACATTTTGTTTTTAATTTAAAGGGATTGTCCATTTTATAAAAAAATAAAATTCATAAACCCTATTAAGAGTTAATAAAAGGTAAGCCCCCTGAGTAGGACCCTCATCTTTTGACTAGAATAGAGAGCTGTTATGAAGAGCATCTGGAGGACCCGTCTTGTCCTGAATTACACATACAGCCCGTAGCTTTAAGACGTCAACCTGGGAGAGACCCTCACAGGGTGATACTCAATGGGTAGGATCAGGGCCGTAACTACCATAGCGGCAGACCATGCGACTGCTATGGGGCCCAAGACAAATGGGGGCCCAGTCTCAGTTGGGATCATCTCCTCTTCTACTGGAGGTGAAAACTTGGTCAGGACTCTACCCTCTAAATGAACAACTTTTAACAAGTGAGGCAGTGGAGAAACAGCCCAACAGTCATTGAAAAGGGTTTAGGCAGAAACCCTTCTGTCCTGTGTGGGGGGGGGGGCTGGTTTAATCCTCGCTATGGGGCCTTTACCTCTCTATGTACGCCACTGGGTAGGATCCAAAAATAGGACTCTCTTTTTATGAGGGCGTAGCTAAATATATTGACAGCCCTTGTATTAAAACGGGTTTACCAGGAGTTTAACATTGATAGCCTATTTTCAGGATCGGTCATTAGATCATCAATATCTGATTGGTGGGGGTCCGACTCCTGACACCCGTGCCGTTCAGCTGTTTGACGAGTCTGTGGTGGTCCAGTGAGCACTGACGGGCAACAAATATAGTGACCTAAACATAAACTTATCAAGGGTCTTAAGCATAAAACTTATTTACAAAAACTTAAAGGCTATGTACACCTTTTTTTAATTATTGCATTGTACTCATTTTGAGCTAAAAATTATTTTTTCAGTTGGTCTTTATTAACAATATGGAGCCCTTTTCTCTGTACAGAGCTGAGATGCTCTACTAGCTGCCTGTGGATTTTCTGTCTTTTCCGTCAGGCCAGGAGCTGACGGACTCCTTATCTCTTCTCTCTGACCTTATAAACAATCATTAAAGCTCAGTTCTTATCTTACCTACAAGAAAGTGGCTTAAATAAGTGTTTATGACCTCTTAGTAAATTAGAGAGAAGGGTTATTAGATGACCGGCACAAAGTGAAAGTGAAAGCACCAGTCACACAGCTAGAAAAACAGTTAACCCTTAGTGACAGAGCGGATCAATATTGATTTTTAGCCAAAAATGAGTAAAATGCAATTATAAACAAAAATTGCCTCCAAAGGTGTACATAGCCTTTAAAGAACTTTCCAGGACTTAGATATTGATGACTTATCCTCAGGAAAGGTCATCAATATCAGATCAGCGGGGGTCCGACCCTGGGCACCCCCACCGATCTGTGCTTTGTAGTGGGCACCAGAAGCTATACAGTGGACAGACAAGAAATAAGTTTGTGTGCATGAGCCCTAAGGTGGCGCATAGCAACGATGTAGAGAAGAAGCCTGTTGGCACCTTAGATGGAGACAACCACCAGACATACCTGACTATATCCTCGTTAGGATCCCCGTGCGCACATTAGGTCCAGATAACGCCGTCCGTACAAATAGACCTAATCTTTTTCTGAAAGCACGACCGTGCAGCAGAAGGTCCCAGAGGTCTTTGTACTCTCAGATTTCATCTTCTTTCCTCGGCTTCTTCGTCGTGTGGAGAACGGATCCCATGTGCTTTCTCCGTATGGTGGAAACGCTGGACAGAGCTGATGAGACCTGACAGTGCAGAGCACTCTGAGAGAGCACTGCTGCACAATCGTGCTTGCACCAAAGGTTTAAGCCCCCTTTAAACAGGAGGAATAACAGAGGAACGGCACAATACAGAGGTCTAAGAAAAGATGCTCCAAAATTATTTCACGTTGAATAATGCATGGTTCAATTCTGTTTCCTGCTTTTCGTCGAGAGAACGTGGAATGTATTTGTGTCCATCCACTAATGCAATACTAAGAAACGGGCCGAGCGGCTTCACAGGACGGCGTGTCCCTATGGGTGCGTTTGGCTGAGAGCTGAAACCACAACACTGTGTGGCTGGCTGCATCCAGGTCCAAGGATCCAGTGTGCATCAACTAAGTGCCACAAGTAAAAACGAGGCTCCGCGTGGCCAAGCTCCGCAGAACGAGGCCTCTCACACGTCTTCTCTCCATAGACCACTCATGTATTCATTGCCTTTGGTGTTTTCCACGGTCTGTGGTGACACCACGGAAGCATGCCATGTTTTTGTCCATGAGTACGGATCCCTCACTCAGACAGTGGGTCTCATGGCGACAACATGGACGCCATAGGTGGGACCATGGGTGGGAGATGCTGTGGAGATTTTCAGCCTAGCAGTGTATGCGGAATACCGATGACACACGGACCAAACATGGATCTTTCACAGATGAACCACTGACCGTCTAAGCACGGACGTCATCAAGGACATCGATGTGTGAAAGAGGCCTAAGAGATGCAGGAGCGACAGCAGGAATCTCTGGGGTTGTGGCTTTTTTATATACTTAAAGGGGTATTCCCATTTTGGACAATGGGGGCATATCGCTAGGATATGCCCCCATTATCTGATAAGTGCGGGCCCCACCGCTGGGACCCGCACCCATATCGAGAACGAAGCGGGGAGCTCTGTGCCTGGAGGACCCCGGGTTTCCAGGGGTCCGGCCACCACCAGGCACAGCTCCTCGCTGCGCTCCTAGGAATGAATGGGAGCGCACCGCGCAAGCCCGGCCACCGCTCCCATTCATTTCTATGGAGCTGGCGGAAAAAGCCGAGCCAGCGCTCGTCTATTTTCAGCGACCCCATTGAAATGAATGGAGGGCGGCTGCTCATGCGCAGTGCGCCCTCCTTCTCTTTTGGGGCTCCGTTCTCGATAAAGGTGCGGGTCCCGCCCCTATAAGACAATGGGGGCATATCCTAGCGATACGCCCCCATTGTATAAGATGGGATAACCCCTTTAAAGGAGTTCTCTCACTTAAGTAAGTGGCATTTATCATGTAGAGAAAGTTAAAGGGTTTCTGTCACCAGTTTTGGGCATATAAAACAGGATGACATTTGCAATGTGCAAATGTCACCTGATGCCCAAACTGGTGATAATTTTTTTACTGGTGCCCCCGTTTTTGAAATAAATCATCTTTTGTTGTATGCAAATGAAGCTTACTAGGTGCAAGGGGCGGTTACCTCGCACCTAGTAAGCTCCGTTTGCCCACCCGCGGTCACGCCTACCTTCACTTGATTGACAGGGCCAGGCAGCTTGTTGGATCCTCTGCCGGCCCTGTGCTCCATTCAAATCCCGCGCCTGCGCCCTGCGGAATAAAAGCGGCGCAGGCGCAGTGAGCGGCGCTGGCCGCCGGGCTCCCGGCTACCTCACTGCGCCTGCGCCGATGACGTCAGAGTACACATGACGTCATCGGCGCAGGCGCAGTGAGGTAGCCGGGAGCCCGGCGGCCAGCGCCGCTCACTGCGCCTGCGCCGCTTTTATTCCGCAGGGCGCAGGCGCGGGATTTGAATGGAGCACAGGGCCGGCAGAGGATCCAACAAGCTGCCTGGCCCTGTCAATCAAGTGAAGGTAGGCGTGACCGCGGGTGGGCAAACGGAGCTTACTAGGTGCGAGGTAACCGCCCCTTGCACCTAGTAAGCTTCATTTGCATACAACAAAAGATGATTTATTTCAAAAACGGGGGCACCAGTAAAAAAATTATCACCAGTTTGGGCATCAGGTGACATTTGCACATTGCAAATGTCATCCTGTTTTATATGCCCAAAACTGGTGACAGAAACCCTTTAATACAAGACACTTACTAATGTATTGTGATTATCCATATTGCTTCCTTTGCTGGCTGGATTCATTTTTTCATCACATTATACACTGCTCGTTTCCATGGTTACGACCACCAGTGGTGGTCGACACATTGACTTGTGGTACTTGGTCACCTCCTAACAATGTGTATTGTCTCATGATTGATTACCCTGATTTGATGCGTAAACCTTCTACGAGCCTTTAGTCAACATCTCTTCCATCCCTGTAAATATGCACGTTTGGTTGTCAATGGGGAGAGAGGACCAATCCTCCGGCAGTAAGATCTGTGAAGAAAACTTACAACAGCTTAAAGGGGTTTTCAAGAAAGAGCTAACTTTTCAGTGATGGCTGCAACCTGCCTCCGTGGTTTAAAGATTCGCTGGCTCCCGTGTGTCCATCTTCTGGGTTCCAGCTGCAGCCATCACCTGTTGCTTGTGGACACATCACCACTAAAGCCAGTCATTGGCTGCAGCAGAGTAGGTCACCACAAGTTGGGACCCGAAAGATGGACACACGGAGCCAATGCGGAGGAGCGGAGTGGTGGGCAGCAGGTAAGTCTGAGCCTTTCAACAGAAGAGGCGGCTGCGGGCGTCACCTAAAAAGTTATTGTCGGAAATCTGCTTTAAAGGTGTTATCTGAGCTAAAAAAATAAATTGCAGAATATTTTTTTTAAAAAAACCTTATACCTGCTGTCCACTACCCCTTTCATCCCATCACTACTGCTCCAATCCTCCGTGCTGGGCTTTGTTTTCATGACTGCACCAGTGACGTGCCAGCATACCGCATGTGACCGCTGCTGCGGAGGATCAGAGTGGCGGCACTGGAGCAGAGGGGCTTCAGGATGGCGAGTAGTTCTTGTTGTTGTTGTTTTTTTTTATCATTGTAAAAAAATTAAGTCGGACAACGTCTTAAAGGAGCGAAGCATATAAGGTGGCACATGACAGAGGAGACAAGGATCAGATATTTAGGATTGCAATGGCCCAGCCCTTTTGTTCTCAGGGCTTCCTCCCTTCATACAGAACACATGCATGCTTAGCTAAGCCTGCATGTGTATGGAAGGTCAGGAGAGATTGCTGTGTTTCCTCTAAGTGCAGTACAAGCAAGACTAACCATATCCTCAGGGCAGTGAAGATCAGAAACTTAAGTGCCATCTACCAGGGGAGAAATTGGCTCATGATAACTTTCAGATGTCTGAACCTTCTCTTCCACTGTTTCGGTCTTTGATGCTCCTCCACTTTGCTTGTGGTCTTTGGACAAGAAAGTTTTCCTACATTCCCATTTCAGTAACGTCTCCTTGAATGTTCTTGAGCAGGGTTCCTCAACTCCAGTCCTCAGAGCCCACCTGCAGGCCATGTTTTCAGGATTTCCTTAGTATTGAGCAGATGATATGATTAGTGTCGGTGCACCAGGACTTACCTCAGGAATTCATTCTGTGGGATCTTCTCAGATCATGATCAGCAGGGGGGCCCTGAGGACTGGAGTTGAGGAACACAATCAAGGATGGAGACCTTAAACAAATGTTTACTGTGATGAGGGGGACTCCTGACATTAGGCTATTTGCACCATACCTTGCTTCCTACTTCACTTATGAGGTGGAGTCAGAATTTTCCCTGAAATTTTTTTGTCCGGCTGACAGTCGGCATTTTTCGATCAGATCGGATCCACAACACTACTGTGAACGGAGCCTGATTTTGTTTCTTAGAAGTCCAGATATAATGGAGAATTACGGCAACCAAAGCGACACCCAGGAGATCATCACCTGCGGCAGAGAGGTCATAGACGAGATTCTCCTAAACCCCAGAGGCGTAGCTATAGGGGGTGCAGAGGTAGCAGTCACTACCGGGCCCAGGAGCCTGAGGGGGGCCAAAGACCCATGTACCTCATAAGAAGACATGCTGGTCACGTTACACCTCTGGCTGGAAGGAAGGGCTTAGGTCAAGAATTTGGCATGCGGGGGAGGAGCATCTCAATTTTTGCCTCAGGCAGGAGGAAGGCTATGTGCTTTCCTGCCCCTGGCCACAAAGCACTGAGAGAAGGGGCCCCAAGCTTAACTCTTCCAACAAGGCCCATGAGCCTAAACACAAAATATTCTGTGGACAGCCATTCAGGCCTCTCCAGAGATGTTCCTCAAGGTCAAGGACTTAAAGGAGTATTCTCATCTTGGACAATGGGGGCATATCGCTAGGATATGCCCCCATTGTCTTATAGGTGCGGGTCCCACTGCTGGGACCCGCACCTATATCAAGAACGGAGCGGGGACCGCTGCGCCTGGAGGACCCCGGGGTCTGGCCACCACCAGGCACAGCTCCCCGCTGCGCTCATAGAAATGAATGGGAGCCGGGCCGTGCTTGCGCGGTGCGCTCCCATTCATTTCTATGGAGCCGACGGAAATAGCCGAGCTATTTTCGCCGGCCCCATTGAAATGAATGGAGGGCGGCTGCGCATGCGCAGTGCGCCCTCCTTCACTTTGGGGGCCCCGTTCTCGATATAGGTGCGGGTCCCAGCGGTGGGACCCGCACCTATAAGACAATGGGGGCATATCCTAGCGATATGCCCCCATTGTCCAAGATGAGAATAACCCTTTAAGGTCATTCACAGAGTTGTCCCTCAGCCGCTCCTGTGTTGTCTTGGCCATGTGCTTAGGGTCATTGTCTTGTTGGAAGGTGAACTTTCGGCCCAGTCTGAGGTCCAGATCTCCGGATCAGGGTTTCATTATGAATCTCTGTACTTTGCTCCATTCAGCTTTCCGTCCACCCTGACCAGTCTCATTGTGCCCCCAGCATGATGCTGCCACCAACCATCTTGCTCCACTGTAGGGATGGTATGGGGAAGGCGATGAGCAGGCCAAAAGTTCCATCTTGGTTTCATCAGACCAAAGAATCTCATTCCTCACAGTCTGAGTCCTCAGGAGAGGCTTCCTTCTGGACATTGTGCCATAAAGGCTGTGGAGGCTGCAGTGATGGTCGACCTTCTGGAAGTTTCTCCCATCTACACACAGGGTCTTTGGGTCTCAGAGTGACCACTAGGTTCTTGGTCACCTCTTTTACCACGGCCCTTCTCCCTGTTTACTTAGTTTGGCGGGACGGTCAGCTCTACGAGTAATCTAGGTTGTTCCAAACATCTTCCATGTAAGAATTATGGAGGTCACTGTGCTCTTGGGAACTTTCAGTGCAGCAAACATTTTTTGTCGCCTTCTCCAGATCTCTGCCTCCAGACAATACTGTCTCTGAGCTCTACAGGCAGTTCTTCTGCAGTTCTCCTCCTCCTGGCTTGGTTTTTGCTCCTCATTGTCAGTTGTGAGATCTTATATAGACAGGGCTGTGTCTTTCCAAATTGTGTCCAATCCACTGAATTTACCACTGGTGACTCCAATCAGGGTGTAGAAATATGGCAGAGATGATCCAGAGAAATGGGAGGCCCCAGTGCTAAATGTCCAGTAGCGTCATAGCAACAGGTAAAAAAATGTGAAAATGTCACGTTTTCCTTTTTAATAAATTTACAAACATTTCTAAAATTCTGCTTTCACTTTGTCATTTATGGGTTATTCAATACAGAATGATGGGGAAACGTGATTTTGATTTTTTTTTTTTTTAATTTTAACACATGGCTCAAAATGCAAAAAAAAAAAATTAACGGGTCTCAAAATTTTCCAATTGCACAGAATCTATCTCCTACGTACTGTATATATCTCCTATGTACTGTATGTATCCTCCTATGTAGTGTATATATCTCCTATGTAGTGTATGTATCTATGTAGTGTATATATCTCCTATGTAGTGTATGTATCTCCTATGTAGTGTATATATCTCCTATGTAGTGTATGTATCCTCCTATATATCTCCTATGTAGTGTATGTATCCTCCTATATATCTCCTATGTAGCTTATGTATTGTATCTATCCTCCTATGTAGTGTATGTTTGTATCATCCTATGTATTGTATGTATATATCTCCTATGTACTGTATGTATATATCTCCTATGTAGTGTATGTATCTATCTCCTATGTAGTGTATGTATCCTCCTATGTAGTGTATGTATATATCTCCTATGTACTGTATGTATATATCTCCTATGTAGTGTATGTATTCTCCTATAGTGTATGTATCTATCCTCCTATGTAGTGTATGTATCTCCTATGTAGTGTATGTATCTATCCTCCTATGTACTGTATGTATCTCCTATGTAGTGTATGTATCCTCCTATAGTGTATGTATCTATCCTCCTATGTACTGTATATATCTCCTATGTACTGTATGTATCCTCCTATAGTGTATGTATCTATCCCTCCATCCCTTATTTTCCCTCCTTTCCTATATATGATACTTCGCTGGCACAAAAGCGCACTGTGACGTCAGGCTCCACCCCCACACGGGGGTCACATGACTGTGACGTCACGGAAGGTCCTTTCTGCCCCGTGCTGTGACTGTGAGCTGTGTTCCCGGTCAGTGTGCGGCAGTCATTGTTATGTCACGTGATCGGGGTAGACGTGATCTCTCCTCAGCGGCTCCTCTCACTGCCCCAGGCGAAGTGCAGGTAATCACACATCACCCTGCGAGACGCACCTAGTGTGAACTGTGTGCATAGTGTATCAGGGCTGATGGAGGGCAGACGGGTCTGCAGGGGGTACTGGTCTGTGCAGTGACTGCTGGGGGTTGTGGTCTGTGCAGTGACTGCTGGGGTAGTGGTCTGCAGGGGGTAATGGTCTTTGCTGTGACTGCTGGAGGTAGTAGTCTGCAAGGGGTAATCATCTGTGCTACGACTGCTGGGGGTAGTGGTCTGAGCTGCAACTGCTGGGGGTAGTGGTCTGAGCTGCAACTGCAGGGGGTCGTGGTCTGTGCTGAGACTGCAGGGGGTCGTGGTCTGTGCTGAGACTGCAGGGGGTCGTGGTCTGTGCTGAGACTGCAGGGGGTCGTGGTCTGTGCTGAGACTGCAGGGGGTCGTGGTCTGTGCTGAGACTGCAGGGGGTCGTGGTCTGTGCTGAGACTGCAGGGGGTCGTGGTCTGTGCTGAGACTGCAGGGGGTCGTGGTCTGTGCTGTGACTGCAGGGGGTAGTAGGAGAGAGCAGTCCACCCCTGGATCTGGGATCTCTTTTGGGGTTATGTTCAAGTATCAGATATTCTGTGGATTTTCCGTCTGGACTTGTGGTCAGAATATCCTCAGTTTATCGCAGCAGCAGAGCGGATGAGGAAAATGTATGTGTGCGGAAACTGCAACATGTCAGTCAATAACCACACTGCGTGATGTCCCATGTGAACGGACCCCAGGACTTCTGCCGCGGGTCCGTACGTGGTCACCCCATCCATTGTCAATGTGGATTCAGATCCGTGGCTGTATGAGCAGCAGTGCAGATTGCACACAGACTGGTGCAGATTTTGGTTTTCCGTCACACTCAGCCGTGGACGGCAAAAATCTACAAGAAATCTGCAATGTACGGGGTGTAGTGTACGGCACATGTCCTCCTAATATCCACCCAGACTTTTTTGAGAAATCTTGTGGTATGGAGTATGTCCTACTGCACTGACCAGGGCCCTGTCAGCTGCTTATTGTGGACCAGTCCATTCAATCTCCTCCTGACTGAGGTCGTGCGGTGAGGAGGAATGGGCGGCTTAGAGCTGCTGTTTTAATGATCAGTGGGGGACCCAGCGGTGGTGCAACCCCAACGATATATCGCCTAGCCTGTGGATAGGTGATTAAATGTCAGTTTTTTTGGGGATAAACCCTTTGAAAGGTTTTTGCAGGGGAGAACGGAAAAAAAAAAGGTATAAAATGTTGAAGATAAAAAAAGAAGCATTACTCACCTGCACTGATCCCCCACTGCTGCTGTCCCGGGTCAACACGCTATAAATGGCAGGAGAGGCTACCTCTGCCAATCATTGGCCTGTTTCAGTCAGTGATTGGCTGACCGATTTTTCCTGGCATTTCCTGTGCGTTCAGCTGGGACAGGCTGCAGTATGAACAGCAGTGACGGGGAGCAGAGGAGGTGAGTAACGCTTCTTTTTTACTTTTCAATTTCTGCCCTCGGGACTGCTGCGAGCACTCTACTAGTAAGTCCCGGTGGACACGCATGTGCAGCACAGCTCCATTCTGATGGGGCAGTTCAGTGGCACTTGCAGACCCCCATTCTCGTAATCGCTGTGGGTCCTAACAGTTGGACCACCAGCAATCAAAGACCTCTCTTGTCCTGTGGGTGGCGGGTAGGTTACTATTGGTGGAACTCCTTTAAATGAGGACTGAAATGAAATGTGCACCAGGCCGTACTCTGTTCTCTCCTCTGCTCGTGTGAAAGGGGCCTAAGTCCACCTGAGTGTGGAGACCACAAGGAGGACCACGTGTAGCACTGGTGTGATCTGCCACAGTGAGGTATAAGTTCTACCTCCGCTTTATATCCAGTCATACGATATCTACCGCCTGACCAGCTTACAACTTCCATTCCCTCCAGTGCTGGTACTGTGTTCTACCGGCTTCTTGCCTCCCACCTCTGCTGCAGGAAGCGACGTTAAACCTGTCTTCATGTTGTACATTGCCATCATTTGTATTCCCGTCTTCTGGGATTTTGACGTCGCCCCGTTTTTTTTTTTCACACTCCAGATCTCTGCATTATAAGATCCTCCCCCGATCAAGTTCACTCAGCAGCTTGTCCTTTTTGATGTCTAACCTCAAGATGACCGAGCAGATATTAAACCTCACCCTGGAGATCATCTACCTACTGACTGGAGAGGTGAGGCCTTCTGAGTATTTACGTTACATGACCTCACTGCTTGGCTGCAGAGATGATGAGAGTGATCTCTCCCCCGCTTCTCCTCGCAGGATTACACGGTAGTGAACAAGTCCGGCGAGTGTGTGGCACCTACGTCCCAGCAACGTGAAGCATGGAGCAAGAACCAAAGTCCCGCCATGGAACCTCCACCTCCTCCGCTGATACATCCTAGAGATAACGAGCAGAAGATCCTAGAGCTCATTAATAAGATCATCCAGACGCTGACCAGAGAGGTGAGCGCTGCTGGGAATGCTGGGATATAACGGTAATGTGTCCGGGTGATGACTGTGTGGTCGTGTCTGTCAGGTACCCATACGTTGTGAGGACATCACGGTCTACCTCTCCATGGAGGAGTGGGAGTATTTAGAAGGACACAAGGAGCAGTACAAGGACGTCCTGATGGAGAACCACCGGCCCCTCACACCACAAGGTAAGAGGAGACTGTCCAGACATGTAACGGTGGGCGGTTTCAGGGGTCTCCTGGACGCACCCACAATTATAGTGTCTACCCCACTATGTTTTTGTGCTTACAGATGAAGCCAGTAGAAGTAATACACCAGTGAGCTGTCCCCATACTCCTCCTGATTTCCCCGTGGACAGCCCTGAGGTAGAGGAATCAGATAGAAGACTATAAAGAGCCTTAAAGGGGTTATCCAGGAATGGACAATGATGACCTATACTCAGGTGGAGGTCATGGGTGTCAGACCCTGCCGAACTGAGGATAGGTGGTCATCAATATAACTAACGGGATAACCCCTTTAAGGAGACCTCATTGCATCCAGCCGTATTTCATCTAGTGCTGTCTTCTTTCAGATTGACGAACAGATTATTATCAAGGTGGAAGAGATAGAGGGAGACGAGGAGTATTACAGGAGCGATCTCCCATGTAAGGAGGAGGAGGAAACCCCCACCAGTATCGGCACAGGTGAGTGATAACCTCCCGGTAGAGTCACATAGTCTCCTCGTTCATGGTCATGGCCGTCTCTTACTCTACATGCTCCTCTGGCAGTACAATCTAATGGGGAAAAGGTCTAGGAAAATAAAAAAAACAAGAGTCCTCGGTAGTTGCTACATTCTCATGGCTGACTGATGACCAATATCAATCGTCAGCCTGTTTAACCACATAACTGTTTTGCCCGAGTCCAGCTCGGGCAGTGTGAAAAGTAGCGAACTGGAGGGGGGGAGGGGTGCTTTAGATGATGCAACTGGTCTTGTCTGAAAGCTGACAGTCCAGGCTTTCATACAAGACCAAATGACAGCTAAAGTCCAAGTAACAGAGGAGAAATCACTGTTAGAAATCAAGAAGGTAATAATCACGCGTAAAACCTGTTTTTACTTTTTCAGCTGCATTCACAGCGTCCCGATTTCTATCAGTGATATCTTTCTCTGTCCTGAACATATTGTCATTTTGGTCTTGTCTGAAAGCTTGGAATGTCTGCTTTCAAACAAGACCAGTTGCATTTTCCCACTGCTGGAGCTCCACTCTGGCAAAACAGTTAGGGGGTTAAAAGGGACCTAATATGAATCAAAGATTTTTTTTTTTAGGATAATCATCAGCTTATCTTGGTCTGGCGCTAGAAGACAGAAGAAAAAGGTTTGGTGCCGTTTTAGCCAGTTGAGCTTTCAAGACTGCCAGGCCTGATTACG
This sequence comes from Rhinella marina, assembly GCA_900303285.1. Lineage (NCBI taxonomy): Eukaryota > Metazoa > Chordata > Amphibia > Anura > Bufonidae > Rhinella > Rhinella marina. The sequence goes on along the minus strand of ONZH01007661.1, from coordinate 66,047 downwards.
AGCCTTTGGTAGTCTTGAACAAATTTGAGGAGACCATGGGAGATAGTTCCCTCTAATGATAGGGACCCGCACCTATATCCAGAACGGACCCCCGAAACTGAAGGTGGTAGCCGGACCCCGGGAAACTTGGGGTCCTCCAGGTGCGGCACCCCCCCCCCCTCTGATTTCGATATAGGTGCGGCTCACCTATAAGACAATGGGGGCGTATCCAAGCTATATGCCCCCATTGTCTAAGATGAGAATACCCCTTTAATGGAACTTACATATGTGTCCTATAAGCCTTGGACCTTGGTCTGTAGAGAAAGCACACGTTCACCAAATCTCACCCGTGTTGAGGACTAGCTCCTTCAGACAGTCTGGAATTTTCTGCAAGTATATATATATGCCAGTATTTTCCGGATTGCGGTTTTGATTAGATCTGCCATGGGACTATATTGGAATAAGAATAAGAAGGCCAAAAATTCAGAGGACGTGCATGTGCCTGACCATGGCGTGGTGGACACACAGACGCTGGGATATGTTTTATGTCATTCATCTATTATTTTTGTATGTCTTCTGTATATGGATAGAAAAAGGAGACCCTCTAGAATCAGTCATTGATAATGACGCTATACTGTGATAAATTTCGGTCTTTCTCACGTATATGAGTTTGTACCTACTTGAGGCTGGTTTCACCCGGCAGCTCAGCCAAATATCTGCAAGCCAGAGATTTCCTCCTTAAACCCTTAAAGACCGGGCCCATTTTCATTTTTGCATTTTCATTTTTTCCTCCCCGTGTTCCAATAGCCATAACTTTTTTTATTTTTCCATTCACATAGGACTTATTCTTTGGGGGGACAAGATGCTTTTTTTAATGCCACCATTTAATTTTACCACATCTTGTGTTGGTAAACAACAAATAAATTCTTTGTGGGGGTAAAAAAAAAAAAAAAAACCTTTGAAAAAAAAATCAGTTTTCTTTGCATCGCCATATTCTGACAGCCATAACTTATTTTGGTCTACAGAGCTGTATGTTTTTTTTTTTTTTTTGAGTAACGAACTGTAGTTTGGACAGGTACCGATTTTGTGGTATTACTGCTTTTTGATTACTGTTATTGAATTTTTTTGGGGGGAGAGAAGATGACTACAAAATGGCGTTTTCATTATGGCGTTAAACAGAGAGGAATTTTTTTTTTAAAGGGTTTCTGTCAGCAGTTTTTTCGGTATGAATCAGGCTGACATTACAGATGTGCTAATGTCACCTGATTCCAAATATATATCTGTTTTATTTACTGGTGCCCCCATTTTTATATAAAATGAACTTTTATTTTATGCTAATAAGGCTCCTAGGTGCAAGGGGCGTTACCCCTGCTCCTAGAGGCTCTGTTGATTGACAGGACCAGGCAGAGAAGAAACACTCAATTCACCATAGCTTTTAAGGACCTTCAATGATGTCATGACCATGTGATCAGTCACATGGTTAGGATCACACAAACAGCCTGTCTCCTCCTAAACCATGTGACTGATCACATGGTCATGACATCATTGAAGGTCCTTGCAAGCTATGGTGAATGGAGTATTTCTTCTCTGCCTGGTCCTGTCAATCAACAGAGCCTCTGGGAGTAGGGGTAACGCCCCTTGCACCTAGAGGCCTTATTAGCATAAAATAAAAGTTCATTTTATATAAAAATGGGGGCACCAGTAAATAAAACAGATATATATTTGGAATCAGGTGACATTAGCACATCTCTAATGTCAGCCTGATTCATACCGAAAAAACTGGTGACAGAAACCCTTTAACTCTGGGGGTTAAATTATGGGGGAGGCATGGGCACATGTACGGTGTTAAAGAAGTTGGCCTATGTCATTCTCTGGGGGCATATCGCAATGTCTGATAGGTGTGGGTCCCTCTGGGAATGGAGCCCAGAAAGTGAGTGCGAGTGAACTGTGCATGCGCAGCTGTCCTCTATTCCTCTATTCATTTCTAAGGGACTGCTGAAAATAGCCGAGTGCTGGCTCTGCTATTTTCGTCATCTCCATAAAAGTGAATGGAGCGGTGGCAGCGCTTGCGTGGTACGATTTCACGATTTCCATTCATTTCTATGGGATGTCCGAAAATAGCCGAGTGCACTGCAGGCTCTGTTCTAGAGAGAGGTGCACGTCCCACCTTACCTATCAGACTTTGGGGGCATATCCAAGTGATATGCTCCCAATATCTGAGATGGGCCAACACCTTCGACCTAGCCTAGAACTCTATAGTGACTTTGTTCAGCTCGTTGAAGCAGTAAGGAGGCTCGATGTTGTGTTAGTAAAATTTGACATAAAAATGTTCTTAAAAAAAAAAAAAACTAATGGAAGTAATTTGTTTTTCCCCAACAGATCTCCAATTGGGTCTCCAGTCCAATCCTCTCCCTCCACCTGCAGATTGTGATGTGGAATACTATACCATGCGAAATATTTTTGGCGAACACTTAAGTAACTCAAATCTGCCCTTAGCCATCCACAACAGAGATCTGACGTCTGATCCTAGCAGTCTCGAAGGCCCTTCATCTGATCAGTTACGTTCTGCTGAGCAGCTTTCCTGCTTTGACGGCAGAAACGACGGCCAGCTCTCATGCTTGGAGTGCGGAAAATGTTTCACCAATAAGACAAATCTTCTCGAACATCAGAGAATCCACACAGGAGAGCGGCCGCATTCATGTCTAGAATGTGGGAAAAGTTTCACCTGGAAATCGAATCTTTGGGAACATCAAAAAATTCACACAGAAGACAAGCCGTTTGTGTGTTCGGTGTGCGGGAAATGTTTCAATCAGAAAACGGGTCTTGTGAGACACCTGAGAATCCACTCAGGAGAGAAGCCGTTCTCCTGTTCGGTCTGTGGGAAGTGCTTTAGAAATAAGCAACATCTGGTGGAACATGAGAGGATCCATACCGGGGAGAAACCATTCTCGTGTTCAGAGTGCGGGAAATGTTTTAGAATAAGAAACAATCTTTACGTACATAAGAGAATTCACACGGGGGAGCGTCCGTTTTCATGTCCGGAATGTGGGAGGTGTTTTACCCAGAGGTCAGAACTTAATGCCCACAAGAGAAGTCACACAGGGGAGAAGCCATATTCATGTTCAGAGTGTCGGAAATCTTTTACCCGTAAACGGAGTCTCGTTGAACACCAGAGAATCCACACGGGGGAAAGGCCTTATGGGTGTACAGAATGCGGGAGACGGTTTAACCAGAAGCAAGCTCTTGTCGTACATCGGAGAATTCACACAAAAGAGAGGCCGTACCGATGTTCCGAATGCGGCAAAGGGTTTAACCAGAAACAAGCTCTTATCGTCCATCAGCGAAATCACACCGGCGAGAAGCCATTTTCATGTGCAGAATGTGGGAAACGGTTTATGCAGCTACAAACTCTTGTCGCACATCAGAGAAACCACACAGGGGAGAAGCCATATTCGTGTTTGGAATGTGGGAAAAGTTTTGCCCTCAAAGCAAATCTCGATGAACATCAGAAGGTTCACTCGGACGAGAAGCCATTTTTGTGTGCGGTGTGCGGAAAATGTTTTAATCAGAAAACAGGTCTTATGAGACACCTGAGAATCCACTCCGGGGAGAAGCCGTTTTCATGTTCGATATGCGGAAAGTGCTTTAGAAATAAGCAACATCTGGTGGAACATGAGAGGATCCACACCGGGGAGAAACCTTCTCGTGTTCAGATTGCGGGAAATGTTTTAGAATACGAAACAATCTTTACGTACATAAGAGAATTCACACGGGGGAGCGGCCGTTTTCATGTCCAGAATGTGAGAAATGCTTTACCCAGAGGTCAGATCTGATGGCACATAAGAGAATTCACACGGGCGAGAAACCATATCCATGCCCGGACTGTGGGAAATGTTTTACTCGGAAACGAAGCCTCGTTGAGCACCAGCGAATCCACACAGGAGAGAAGCCGTATTCCTGTGCAGACTGTGGGAAATGCTTCAACCAGAAACAAGCCCTCGTCGTCCATCGGAGAATTCACACGAAAGAGAAGCCGTACCCGTGTTTAACGTGCGGTAAACGGTTTAACCAGAAGCACGCTCTTATCGTCCACCAGAGAAAACACACGGGGGAGAAGCCGTACGGCTGTGCCGAATGTGGGAAGCGGTTCATCCAGCTCCAGACTCTTATCGCACATCAGAGAAGTCACACCGGGGAGAGACCGTTTTCCTGTGCCGAATGTGGCAAGCAGTTTATCCAGAAACAATCTCTTATCGTACATCAGAGACTTCATACCGGAGGTAAAGCATAGTCTCGAAGAATGGGGGAAACGTCTTGTAGATGAACAGACTTTCGGACTTCAAATGTCAAGTTCCCGTTCGGAATATAGAAAAATTTTCTAAATTTAGTTACTTTTTTTTTTTGCAAACGTTTTCATTCGAGAAAACATTTTTAATTGTGATAACTTATAAAAAGTTTTCGTCCAGGCCTTAGCTACTGAGCTACCACAGTGATGGCTTCTACAGGATCTTCCGTCATAGGACACGGTGTTATCGAAGGTCTAAAACTTTCGAGACATTAGCATGGATTTCGAGGGAAGACACGTCCTCCTATAGTCAATGGCCAGTGGTATAACTAGTTTGTTCCCAGCTTCATCAAGGCAAGGTCCGTGAAGGTCCTTGGTTAAGTTTAAAAGGCATCACTAATGACCACTGACCTACTACTACCTGTAAATCACCCAACCAAGGACAGACAATATGAGTATTTCCAGGCATATCTCTACAGCTTGTCCCACGAAAAGTTGGTATTGTCATATACCATCTTGCAGAGACTCTTCAGGTCAAGTACTATGGTGATTAGGATGCACCGGAGAACCTACGTCTTCACTTCCTTCTTCAACAAGCATCTTGAATGAGCCCACCGTGGTGGACACGAACCTTCTAGTCAATGGTTCCTCTGTGTGAGGACCATGGTAATACAGAATACCGTTACTAATTTCACACTCCTTTGGTCTTGTTTTTGTCAGAGCCATAGATTTTGTGCCTTTCCCTGGCTCATGCTGACTACACCCGTTACATTAGCGCTTTACTTCCTAGAATATGGACGGTACAATCCAGCTGCAATATTCCAGTTCGAAGGAGCCCTAAAATTGGCCATACACAGATGAAAGGTGGTCGGAGGCCTCCTGCTGACTCTCCCCCAGCGGTAGATATTAGGGCGTATAGCAGGTTATAAGTAGCTGCTAGAGGTATATATCTTTTTGAAGTGTTGAGAGCGGGAAATGGTTTTTACTAGGTTGTTAAAAACCCAGAATTGGTACGAGAAGAAAGATGGGAACGTTGGTACTTGTCCAATGAAAGAAGATTATGCGGTGGGGCAAAACAAGAGTCTGAACTCTCCCAAAGGCCTCACCGCTCAAAGTAGGCCAGATGTCTGTGAAGTGAAGTCTTCTTCTGAAGTAAACCTTTTAGTATCACACAACGAGCTGCGGTGCCTCGAAAATGTTGCTCTCAAAACCGATTTCCAAAAACCTGCTTTCTTCACAGGACTTCGACAGCATCAAGTTCTTCACTTCTATTGTATTCTGAGAAGACTTTCTTAGACTCCAGCTTCTTTTGCAGTCACCGGCTCAGTCGTGCCGATTTATGGACCTTTTTTGGCTTTGCATATTGGTTTGTGTGTTTTTATTAATCTCCAAAGTACGCGGTCAGCACTGAAGGCAGTGTGTCCAGCTGGCTTCCGAGACCTGCATTTGAAGCACCTCGAGTTGATATCGGATATCAACGTGTTCCACAGCTTTTACCGTAGTTTTACATTTCAAGGAGTAGCATGTGGTGGACCCAGCCTGTGACCATGTATAATCCAAAGCAGGAAGGAATTTGTAGGTGGACACTGTAGAGTCTCACACAGAAGGGAATGTTGGAGTACGTATCATTGAGTTCAGTAATGGTCATTTTTTTTCTTTATTTTCATGGTTTCAATCCTGCAATTGAGTTGAGGGGATGAGGATGTCAGGTATGAAATATGTCTGAGGAACTCCTTTGTCGAAAAGCTTTGTTGAGGGTGTATGACCGGTGGGTTCATTGGGACCTGTTCTTCACCTCTTGGTAGCAGAAAGCTTTCTTTGAGGGTAATGTCTGAGGTCACATTAAATGCACTTACATAGTTTAACTTGGGCTCCTTTACTAGAGATGTCAACAGCAAGGGGAATCAAATACTGTAGGCAAACCTATACACTTAGGCCTAGTTCAGGTCTTGAAGGGGATTCAGAGAGCACCTAAGACGAGACATGCTCCATCCCTGCCCTGTGTAATAATGGCTATAAATATTCAATGCATGTGGCCAAACCCTGTGTGATGTGTATGGGTGCCTCCTAACACACCCAACCGCTAATGTTGGATTTCATCTGCCCAACTTTATCTCCCCGGAGGAGTCTGGCAGGGGCTTCCTCTTCCCACTGAGAAACATGTTTGCTCAGCAGAGCCGCATAGGCATGTGTATGAGGGGATCGGGAGTGATAGCGGTCAGCCGAATTATAAGTTTCATGTATGGCCGGCCTAACGCTTTTTTTTCCTGTTCATGGACCAGTAGGTTCCCTGTTTTCCGTACACAGGATCCGATCCTGTTATGGCTCCAGTTATATGGATCTCACAGAGACACATCGTATGATCATGTAAATGAAGCCTTTTTTGAGGAATGTTCTGTTTACTAAAACTGAGACTGACTATGGGGGAACGAGAATAGGATAGTGGGGTATGTTCCTCAAAAACATCTAAGGTCAGAGAAAGTGTAATGACATCTGAAGCCATAACCCTCCAGGGTCTGTACGTTTTGCTCCTGCACCGCTATTTAGGAAAATTCATTAGGTTTATGTTAATAAATTTATGATATTCAAAAAATGTCTCTTTTCTAACGAATCCTTGCCTCCGGCACTGTGCATTATCTCATGAGGTATTTACATGTGAAATTAAAGGGTTTCTGTCAGCAGTTTTTTCAGTATGAATCAGGCTGACATTAGAGATGTGCTAATGTCACCTGATTCCAAATATATATCTGTTTTATTTACTGGTGCCCCCATTTTTATATAAAATGAACTTTTATTTTATGCTAATAAGTCTTCTAGGTGCAAGGGGCGTTACCCCTGCTCCTAGAGGCTCTGTTGATTGACAGGCCCAGGCAGAGAAGAAACACTCCATTCACCATAGCTTTTAAGGACCTTCAATGATGTCATGACCATGTGATCAGTCACATGGTTTAGGAGGAGACAGGCTGTTTGTGTGATCCTAACCATGTGACTGATCACATGGTCATGACATCATTGAAGGTCCTTGCAAGCTATGGTGAATGGAGTGTTTCTTCTCTGCCTGGTCCTGTCAATCAACAGAGCCTCTAGGAGCAGAGGTAACGCCCCTTGCACCTAGACGCCTTATTAGCATAAAATAAAAGTTCATTTTATATAAAAATGGGGGCACCAGTAAATAAAACAGATATATATTTGGAATCAGGTGACATTAGCACATCTCTAATGTCAGCCTGATTCATACCGAAAAAAACTGGTGACAGAAACCCTTTAAAGAAGACCTCTCCCCTCTCCTGACATGTCTGTTTTAATAGCTTCATGCATTCCCCACGTAATAACAATTCTGGAATATATATTCTTATGTCTGTATGTTGTGCCATTCCACTATTATTTCGACTAGAAGTTATGAATGAATTGCTAGCAGTCTGCAGTAAGGGTACAGAGGGGAGGTAACAAGTTGGGGGGGGGTGTACCTGCACAGTCTGAACATGGCAGCACTGATTGGATAGAGTCAGTCTGTGTAGGGACACGCCCCCAACTGGTTACCTCCCCTCTGTACCCTTACTGCAGACTGCTAGCAATTCATTCATAACTTCTAGTGCAAATAATAAAGGAATGGCACAACATAGAGACATAAGAATAGATGTTCCAGAATTGTTATTACATGGGGAATGCATGAAGCTATTAAAACAGGCATGTCAGGAGCGGGGAGAGGTCCTCTTTAAAGAAGAACTCCCGAAAAAAATTTTATTCTCTGACCTGTTAGAAAGGTGCATGATATAATCTGTAGTGATTGTCATTTTCTTATCAGTGACTGTTTCTGTGAGTAATAACCTCTCTTCTTATTGTAGCTGGGTCATGTGACCAACTCCCCAACCTCCAACTGACCCAGGACAGGAAGCCAGTAACTGCTCTATTCATTCCTATGGGAGCCTCACTTTCAGTCTCATAGGAATACATAGAGAATTAGACTTCCTGTCCACACATAAGTCTCTGTGTGAGTTGGTGGGTCTAATTGCTGGTCACATGACACAGATAAGAAACTTCAGGATGATAGAAGTCAAAAATTCAGACACTGGTAAGAAAATGACATTCACTACAGATTACATCATGTACATTTCTAGCAGGACATGGAATAAAATTTTTGTCGGGAGTTCTTCTTTAAGTTTATATTTTTCATCTGGCATTTTAAATGGAAAAATCACAAGAACGTGGATATGCTATAATGGATATAAGAGGTCCACCAAGTAGTAGATTTTTTTTTTTAAGGAACGTCATACAGATACAAAACAGCTAAGATAATATCATGAGGGATTTACCTCAATCAAAAAAGCTCCAATGTCAAGCCTCGATAAGATCCATAAAATCCAGGCCTGGGAATCATCTAAGGTTTGGAAAAGCAAATCAGTCTCACCAAGCAGCCGTAGGCTCCCTGCACACTTTGCGGCTTAGGCTACTTTCACACTAGCGTTTTAAAATTCCGGTATTGAGTTCCGTCATAGGGGCTCAATACCGGAATAAAACGCTTCAGTTTTGTCCCATTCATTGTCAATGGGGACAAAACTGAACTGAAGACAACTGAATGCTCCTGAAAGCATTCTGTTCCGTCTTCAGACCGCATGCTGCGGTTTGCTCTCCGGTCCGGGCATCCGCACCAAGACGGATCCGGAATGACCCCCAATGCAAGTCAATGGGGGCGGATCCGTCTGGTGTGACCACAATGGTAACCGGATCCGTCCTCCATTGACTTTGAATGGAGTTCATTACGGATCCGGCTACACATACAGACAGACACAGACATAGACATAAACATACAAACACACATATAGACAAACAAACACACATACATACTTACATGCTCCCGGCAGGTCTTCGGAGCGTCGGAGGGACAGGACGGCGCGCACAGATGACGATTCCACCAGGCGCCCAGCAGAGGGCGCTGTGGGGAATCGTCACCTGTGCAAGCCGTCCTGTCCCTCCGACGCTCCGAAGACCTGCCGGGAGCATGTAAGTATGTATGTGTGTTTGTATGTCTATATGTGTGTGTATGTTTATGTGTATGTATATGTATGTACTGTGTGACATGTGTGGGGCCGGAACGCGGTTCTGGCTCCACATATGTCACTGCGGCAGTCCTGATCCGGCAGCACCCTTCACCTGCCGGATCAGGCCTGCCGCCAGTGTGAAAGTAGCCTTACACACAGTTTTTCGTGCTGAAAAAAGACAGCGTAATACAATACCTGCAAAGTGTATGAAATAAGACAAGTCTTGTGTACACTTTGCTTTTTTTTTTTTTGTTGCATGCGGATTTAGAAATCCACAGCATGTCGATTATGCTTGCGGTTTCTGGTGCAGATTTCACCCTTTTCGATGTAAGGTTGACATCTGCGGAAAATCCACAGATTCAGCACCAAAATCACAAGTAACACATGCGGCTTTCGGTGTGTAATCGCAGAGAAATCCTCACGGAAATTGCAGACGTTGCAGATTACGCGTTTGCAGACTCATGAATGGGTCGACATCTGTGCTGCTAAATTGCGGAACGGGTGTGGACCCATTCATTTCAATGGGGCCGCAAAAGATGTGGACAGCAGACTGTGTGGTGTCCACATCCGTTTTTCTGCTCCGCAGCCCAGCAAAATAGAGCATGTCCTATTGTAGCCACGAACAAGAATAGGCATTTCTATAATAGCGCCGGCCATGTGTGGTTCACAAAATGTGGAATGCACATGGCCGGTGTCCATGTTTTGCGGATCGCAAAACACCTGTGGATGTGTGAATGGACCCTTAATGACATTTAGCAAATCTCACATATACTTTTTTTGACCCGTTGTGCAGATTTTGAAATCTGCATCGTGTCAGTCGTTTGTGCGATTCCGCACCTTATGTAAAGTAGTTCCCCATAGGCTTCAATGGGGTTGTTAGCAGAAAAGGAAAATCTTCATAACAACTCATCAAAACTGTGATGATTAGTGTGAGTTTGGTGCAGATTTCATGCAGGTTTTCTGCATACAGATCTGCAGGTCCGCCTAGAGTGCCTTCACCCGCTGCGTTTTTTGTTATAGACATTTCTGCAACTGAAAATCAGTTCCGTTCACCTGAATGAGGCTTTCAGAAATCCACGTGCCTCATTCAAATGATTGGAACTGATTTTCAGTTGCAGAAATTTCTGCAATTAAACCCGCAAGCGTGTGTAGGCACCCTTAAATTCATGGTTACATAGTACGGATTAGAACGCAAATGTCTAAGGAGTTGAACCAAGGGATGGGAGAGGGGGAAGGGAAGGAGTATGGCTAAAGCTTGATCCAGCGGAAAGTAGTAAACCCATAATGAATGACTCAATCTGCAATAAAAAGAGACATTTTCCTTCCCGACCTCAAGGTACTGATTCCATCTGGTCATCACTTGATGGTACTGATCTGGTCACTTGAAGGTACTGATCCCATCTGGTCATCACATCAAGTGATGACCAGATCAGTACCATCAAGTGGTGACCACATGGGATCAGTATCTTCAAGTGACCAGATCAGTACCATCAAGTGATGACCAAATGGGATCAGTACCATCAAGTGGTGACCACATGGGATCAGTACCTTCAAGTGACCAGATCAATACCATCAAGTGGTGACCACATGGGATCAGTATCTTCAAGTGACCAGATCAATACCATCAAGTGATGACCAGATGGGATCAGTATCTTCAAGTGACCAGATCAGTACCATCAAGTGACCAGATCAGTACCATCAAGTGGTGCCCACATGGGATCAGTATCTTCAAGTGACCAGATCAATACCATCAAGTGATGACCAGATGGGATCAGTATCTTCAAGTGACCAGATCAGTACCATCAAGTGACCAGATCAGTATCTTCAAGTGACCAGATCAGTACCATCAAGTGATGACCAGATGGGATCAGTACCTTCAAGTGACCAGATCAATACCATCAAGTGATGACCAGATGGGATCAGTACCTTCAAGTGACCAGATCAATACCATCAAGTGATGACCAAATGGGATCAGTACCTTCAAGTGACCAGATCAGTACCATCAAGTGGTGACCAAATGGGATCAGTATCTTCAAGTGACCAGATCAGTACCATCAAGTGATGACCAAATGGGATCAGTACCTTCAAGTGGCCAGATCAGTACCATCAAGTGATGACCAGATGGGATCAGTACCTTCAAGTGACCAGATCAGTACCATCAAGTGATGACCAGATGGGATCAGTACCTTCAAGTGACCAGATCAGTACCATCAAGTGGTGACCACATGGGATCAGTATCTTCAAGTGACCAGATCAGTACCATCAAGTGATGACCAAATGGGATCAGTACCTTCAAGTGATCAGATCAATACCATCAAGTGATGACCAAATGGGATCAGTACCTTCAAGTGACCAGATCAATACCATCAAGTGATGACCAGATGGGATCAGTACCTTCAAGTGACCAGATCAGTACCATCAAGTGGTGACCAAATGGGATCAGTATCTTCAAGTGACCAGATCAGTACCATCAAGTGATGACCAAATGGGATCAGTACCTTCAAGTGACCAGATCAGTACCATCAAGTGATGACCAGATGGGATCAGTATCTTCAAGTGACCAGATCAATACCATCAAGTGATGACCAGATGGGATCAGTACCTTCAAGTGACCAGATCAATACCATCAAGTGATGACCAGATGGGATCAGTACCTTCAAGTGACCAGATCAATACCATCAAGTGATGACCAAATGGGATCAGTACCTTCAAGTGACCAGATCAATACCATCAAGTGATGACCAGATGGGATCAGTACCTTCAAGTGACCAGATCAGTACCATCAAGTGGTGACCAAATGGGATCAGTATCTTCAAGTGACCAGATCAGTACCATCAAGTGATGACCAAATGGGATCAGTCCCTTCAAGTGACCAGATCAGTACCATCAAGTGATGACCAGATGGGATCAGTATCTTCAAGTGACCAGATCAGTACCATCAAGTGATGACCAGATGGGATCAGTACCTTCAAGTGACCAGATCAATACCATCAAGTGATGACCAGATGGGATCAGTACCTTCAAGTGACCAGATCAGTACCATCAAGTGGTGACCAAATGGGATCAGTATCTTCAAGTGACCAGATCAGTACCATCAAGTGATGACCAAATGGGATCAGTACCTTCAAGTGACCAGATCAGTACCATCAAGTGATGACCAGATGGGATCAGTATCTTCAAGTGACCAGATCAGTACCATCAAGTGGTGACCAAATGGGATCAGTATCTTCAAGTGACCAGATCAGTACCATCAAGTGATGACCAAATGGGATCAGTACCTTCAAGTGACCAGATCAGTACCATCAAGTGATGACCAGATGGGATCAGTATCTTCAAGTGACCAGATCAGTACCATCAAGTGATGACCAGATGGGATCAGTATCTTCAAGTGACCAGATCAGTACCATCAAGTGATGACCAGATGGGATCAGTACCATCAAGTGGTGACCACATGGGATCAGTACCTTCAAGTGACCAGATCAGTACCATCAAGTGGTGACCACATCGGATCAGTACCTTCAAGTGACCAGATCAGTATCATCAAGTGGTGACCAGAAGGGATCAGTACCATCAAGTGATGACCAGATGGGATCAGTATCTTCAAGTGACCAGATTAATACCATCAAGTCATGAGCAGATGGGATCAGTACCTTCAACTGACCAGATCAGTACCATCAAGTGATGAGCAGATGGGATCAGTATCTTCAAGTGGTGACCAGAGCAGATCAGCATGCAGAACAGGATTGCTGTGTGCCCACAGAAGCATTAATGCTATTCTGTTTTAAGAAATCACCAAAACATTTTTTTTAAGCCAACACCTATTCCTGCTGTGGCCACCTCCTGAGGTAGTCTATTCCACAGATCCACAATTCTGAAGGTCAGGGGCTGACTGGTCAGAGACCCTACAGGGAAGTTTTCGTGGTGGGCTGATGCCCAGTTGTGCCGCCTGAGTCCTCCTTATGGCCACTGGCCCGGTACGTAATGACCTGATGCTCTCAGACTCAATTAATACTAGGAGCATCAGGTACTTGAGCATCTAGCAGGTGGCCTCAGGTCCCCTCCTAAATTCAACTGTATCACCATTTTCAAGATTAAGTTTTAAGTTGGCCCCTTCTCAAGGTGAAGAAGCCTTGACTTCGCTGGAGATTGAAGTATTTTTCTCCAGTCGGAGGCAGCGCTCTCTTGTCTTTTGAGGGGAATTTACACGGAACAGCTTTGCAACAAATTTTTCTTAGAGCCATTTCTTTTCTTACAGTTAATCACCCGGCGTTACTAAAGGTGGGCAACTGAGGCTCTAGGAGCAGGGGTAACGCCCCCCTGCTCCTAGAGGCTAATTAGCATAAAATAAGTCACAATTTTTTAAAAAAACGGGGTCACTAAGTTAGAAATAAATATCACTGTTAAAATCAGGTGACATTGGCACATGTGCAATGCCAGCCTGTCTAATAGTGACATATCTGGTGACACAAACCCTTTAACACATGACAATATCCTGGTGGCTTTAGAAGCAGCTGATTCACATTGTGCGATTATTTAGTCCAGGGATGGCCAACCTACGGCTCTCCAGCTGTTGCAAAACTACAACTCTCAGCAGGCAAAGGCTGCCTACAGCAGGGCATGGTGGAAGTTGTTGTTTTACAACAGCTGCAGAGCCGCAGGTTGTACAAGGACACCCAAATTCTTCTCTACAAGTGACTCTCCCAGTGTTACATCCCCTAGGACAGGGATCAGCAACCTTCGGCACTCCAGCTGCTGTGAAACTACAACTCCCAGCATGCAAACATTCTCAGCTGTTCCTCTAACTCCTACAGAAGAGAATGGAGAAACAGCTGAAGTGCCGGAGGTTGCTGATCCCTGCCCTAGGACCATATGATGCCCGGAGATTGTTAGTACAAATACCCCCTGATCCTTCTCTACAAGGAACTCTCCCATTGTCCAAGTCAGCTTGTAGTTTTTGGACATCTTCAATAGACTGCTCAGTACTACATCGCTTGGGGCCATCTGCAAAAGTAGAAACAGTACTACTACCCCCATCCTTGATATCATTAATAAGTTAAATAATAGAGGACCCAACACTGAATCTTGGAGTACACCACTTATAACCCGGGACCATTGAGAATAGGAATCATTCATCACAACTCTGGACCAGGGATGCTCAACCTGCGGTCCTCCAGCTGTTGCAAAACACCCAGCTTGCCATAATAGTTGTAGACTGTCTAAGCATACTGGGAGTTGTAGTTTTGGAATAACTGGAGGGCTGCAGGTTGGGTATCCCTGCTATAGACCTTAATATACCTATTATGGGGAACATTTACTATGCTATATAAGAAAATGTTGCCACCTTTCCTCCTTCACACCACATTTCGGAGAGGTGTGCGCCTCTGCATAAATTCGCCACATCTTCTGGTGACGAAGCGGGAATCCAGACCGGTGAAGAACACACTGGTTTTGATAAAGATCTCTCTATGTGTTTATGAGGGACTGTATCAAATGTCTTTGCAAAGTCCAAGAACATCGGGGGGGATTTACTAATCAAAATGAACTACATTCTGGCGCAATCTGCATCCTTTACACAACATTCATTCACTGTTTTTAGACACTTTTATCAACTTATCCAACGAGGAGGCGTGGCTTAGCAGGAAATAGGTGTGGCCTGCTGGAAAGGGCATGGCTTAAGATGCAACAATGCTCCAAGAAAATTGCAGTAAAGTAAGCCAAGTGATGTATAGTATGACGGTGCGCCAGAATTACCACCTAGCAAAGATAATGCAGTGTGAGGCTACATAGTCTTAAAGGGCTTGTCCCACAAAATATATTCAACAGTTTTCAAACCAGCTGCTGGATCTGAATACTTTTGTAATTGCATGTAATTAAAAAATTAGCATAGCCAATGAGTTATTCAATAAAATCTATCTGTACAGCGCCTCCTACTGTTTGTTTTTCTCTTATTTCTTTGACCTGCTCACTGAGAAGGCCGCACATGCTCAGTTTCATCCTTAAACTGCCTCCTGAGCTGTGATAGGGAGAGCTGAGACACGCCCCCTGAGCTGTGATAGGGAGAGCTGAGGCACGCCTCCTGAGCTGTGATAGGGTGAGCTGAGACATGCCCGCTGAGCTGTGATAGGGAGAGCATGGACATGCCTCCTGAGCTGTGATAGGGAGAGCTGAGACACGCCTCCTGAGCTGTGATAGGGAGAGCATGGACACGCCTCCTGGTCTGTGATAGGGAGAGCTGAGACACGTCTCCTGAGCTGTGATAGGGAGAGCTGAGACACGCCTCCTGAGCTGTGATAGGGAGAGCTGAGACACGCCTCCTGAGCTGTGATAGGGAGAGCATGGACACGCCTCCTGGTCTGTGATAGGGAGAGCTGAGACACGCCTCCTGAGCTGTGATAGGGAGAGCTGAGACACGCCTCCTGAGCTGTGATAGGAAGAGCTGAGACGCCTCCTGGTCTGTGATAGGGAGAGCTGAGACACGCCTCCTGAGCTGTGATAGGGAGAGCTGAGACACTCCCCCTGAGCTGTGATAGGGAGAGCTGAGACACACCCACTTAGATGCAGCAGAAAAGACACTCCCCTTGAGCTGTCAGCTTGATATAAATCTAGCAGAGCAATGAATGTGGAGATCTCTGGATCCACGTGAGGTACAGGGCTGGTTCTAGTTCCTAGAAAGGTATTGTCATGTTGTATATGATGTCTGATTTTCATTTTTTTTACATTATTCATGGGACAACCCCTTTAAGTTTACAGTAAAAATCTTGTGCCCCAAGTTTTCCACACTGTTACACTGTCACATGGAGGATATGCCAACCCTAGAGATGGTACAGGGTAGGCCATGAGTGGTTTGTACAGGATAATGGAAAAAATGAGATACTCACCGCTACAGGAGACGCTGGAAGTGGTTTCCGCCAGCGCCTATGCAAAGTTGTGCCCATCGTACGTCCAGGAACTCATTCTGTAGTGCTGCACTTCTCAGATACCGGATGTGAATTTTAATTTTCAATTTGCTGCTTTAGTTTGTACACAATAGGGGATTAATTTAATAAATGTCACCCTTCAGGTAGAAGTTGTTCACAGTAAGTTCTTCTGTAATTGACTCACAGAACAGGGACATTGCCCCGCGGAACAAGGACATTTGCAACATACGGTATGGCAAGTTGCTTCATCTTGGGCTCATAATCCGCTAACCGTGCATAGAATTGCTCATAGACGTCCATGTACACGACTGTGTTCACATTTTCATCTAGGAATATTGGGCCCACAATCCTCCTACCTGTTACTGTGCACTAAATGCTGATTTTTGGATTATGACGTGACTGTTGATGCAGCTCTTGTGAATGTTCTGGGTGCCGGTATTTACTGTGCAAATTACCACACCCGGTTAGATAGAAGTGCACTTCATCAGACGATGGCAATACGCCGCACGCTTCTTTAACTCTTGAACAACCGATGCAGAGGACGCAGCAGTTGCAGAGAGAGCTGAGCCTCTGGGTGTAATGGTGACGCCCCCGTTGCTCGTAGAGGCTCGTTTGCATATAATAAAACATAATTTCTCTTAGCAATGTGGACACATATGAACATGGGACCAACACAGATGTCTTCAGCTGCCAAGTGCACATGTAACAGGTCAGCCAGTGTCATTAGTAGAAAACTGCTGACGGCCCTTTGAGGAATATGGCGATGACTTGATCGCCAAATTCCTTGGATCTCGTCACCTGTCAGATGTTCTGGAAACAAGTCTGATCCATGTATGTGTATATACTGAGGGAGATTTATCAAACTGGTGCAAAAAAAAATTGGCTTAGTTGCCCATAGCAACCAATCAGAGTTATCCCTTTCAATTGACAAAAGAGATCTTAAAAATGAAAGTAGTGATCTGATTGGTTGCTATGGGTAACTAAGCCAGTTTTCCTTTGCGCCAGTTTTGATAAATCTCCCCCGATGTCGCATTTCCACACCCAGAATCTGTAATTTACGTTGACTTTAGTGGATTGAGGACCTTTGATGATGTCACAGTCATGTGATCAGGGGGAGGAGCTCTGCTCGTGTGCGCTTTTTTTCATCCCCTTGAGCTAATGAATGGTCTTTTTGTTCATGGGCGGCTCCACCCCTGACTGATCATGTGACTGTGACATCATCACAGGTCCTTCGTCCCCTGGGCTGCGGAGCCGCCTGGCATGAGGTCAGTGTGTTGTTGTCTTTGTCATGTGATGTGCGTGTCCCTTGTGTTGTGTGATGTAGACGTCCAGGTAATTACACACGTGTATCACGCCCTGCACTTCCCTTTAAGACCCGGCGAGGACTGGAGGAGTTGCCCATAGCAACCGATCTGACCACTGTTTTCATTCTCAGACCTGCTTCGAAAAGCTAAATCCCTTATTGGTTGCTCAGGGCAGCGCGTCCGCGGGTCTGTATGATGTGTACAGGCGGTAACCGTGCGGCTCATGTAATAATCCTAACCGCCCCTTCGTGTGCCCTAATGGGACGCCACACCGCACTCTATTTCTCTAAATGGCGGACTGTAACCCCTATTTGTAAAGTTACGTGTACAGCAGGAGGGTCCCCCCCCCTCCGCATCACAACATACATGTACATGACAGGAGGGGTCCCCTATCCTCATCACAACATACATAACAGGAGATGTCGGCATCACAACATACATGTACATGACAGGAGGTGACCTCTGCCCACATCAAAACATACATGTAAATGTGAGGAACGCTCCTTAGTGTCGTCTGTATCTGATGTCTCTCTGATCTGTCTCTTTTCTTGTCTCTCCAGGTTTCCCATCCTTCTGAAGTCAACAGATAATTGTCCATTTGCTGACCATCTACACCATGGCGGAGCAGATACTGACCCTCACCCTGGAGATCATCCACCTGCTGACTGGAGAGGTGAGGGCCACTGGGAGTCACTCTTCGAGTCTGTTCTCATGCGGATTTTGCACTTCTATCTGTATGAAAATCATGGCAAATCCAGTCTCATTGTTTTCAACGGGAATTTGCATTGCCATTCCTTCCATGCAAGTTGAAATCCGCCTCAAGAAGTCACATATCCGTTTTTGGCTGATTTCTGCATCGGGTTACTGCACGTAGATTAGCGTATTGAATAAGGTGCAGACGGGAGCCGTGCAATCTGTAAAACCGTGACAGAAATTGGAGGGTCAGTCTCAGATTTCTGCTGCAGATTCCACACTGGATTTTTCCACAAGACCTTAGTCTTATTGTATTAAAAGAGGTTATCCTCAGGCTAGGTCATCATTATCACATCAGCGGGGGTCCAAGTTCGAGCACCCCCTCCAATCAGCGGGGCTGCTGTGCTCACCGAACGCCGGGCTTCTGGCAGCTTTCCAAGCACAGCGCCATACATTGCACAGTGGCTGTGCTTAGTATTGCAGCTCAGCCCCATTGACTTGTATGAGGATAGGTCATCAATATTTTTTCCAGGATAACCACCTACGGTTTTGCCCCGTCTAGCTTAGGCAGTGGGGAGAAGTAGCTAACTGGAAGGGGGAGGGCTGCTTTAGATTTTGATATCTCCTGAATGGTAGCAGCTAGAAACATGCACTGGTCTTGTTTGAAAGCTGACAGTCCAGGCTTTCATACAAGACCAGAATGACAGCTAAAGTCCAAGCAACAGAGGAGAAATCACTGTTCGAAATCGAGTCGAGAATAATCGTGGGTAAAATCTGCTTTCACTTTCAGCTTCATTCACAGTATGCCGATTTCTATCAGTGATATATTGTTGTCATTCTGGTACTGTCTGAAAGCTTTCAAACAAGACCAGTTGAATGCTGCTACCGTTCATGAGCAGCATCTAAAGCAGCCCTCCCCCCTCCAGGTAGCTACTGGAGCTGGATTGGGGCAAAACAGTTAAAGGGGTTGTTCCATGGCAAAAATGTATCCCCTATCTGCAGGATCGGTGGGGGTCCATCCGCTATAGGCCCTGCCGATCATCAAAATTGAGTCCCTGCGTTCCCCATTTGAAAGGAGTGGAGGTCCACCATGCGTGCTGCTATGGGACCGCTGGAGACAGGCGAGTGTTGGGTACCCCCGCTGATCAGACACTTATCTTCTATCCTGAGAACAGGTGATGTGTTTGTCCTGGGACAACCCCTTTAATACAGATGGTACCCGCCTGAAGAGATGGCATTTATTAGTGTTCCTCTCCGTACACAGGATTACACGGTCGTGAAGAAATCTGAGTGTGCAACACGAGGATGGAGCAAGAGCCAAAGCTCCGTCATGGATCCTCCGCCTCAGTCACTGATAAATCTCAGAGATAATGAGCGGAAGATCCTAGAGATCGTCAACAAGATCATCCAGATGCTGAGCGGAGAGGTGAGCGCTGCAGGGAATGCTGGGATATAATACAGTGATGTGTCCGGGTGATGACTGTGTCATTGTGTTGTCAGGAGGTCACTGTCTCTCTCTCCACCGAGGATGAGCACAAGGACGTCCAAGTGGAGAAACCCGAGCCTCTCACACCAGAGGGTAAGAAGAGACTGTCCATAAATGTAAAGGGGTTCAGAGGTCACCTGGATGCACCCACAATTCTAATGTGTACCCCAATGTGTCTGTGTTTTTCCAGATGGATCCAGTAGATGTAGTACGCCAGAAAGCGTCCATACCCTTGATGACTTTCCCTTGGACAGTTCTAAGAATAATCAGGTAGAGGAATTAGAGAAAGAAAAGCCTTAAAGGCTCTGTACACATTTGGAGTCAATTTTATTTTTTTTTAATGATTGCTTTTAACTTATTTTTGGCTAAAAATCATATTTTCAATTGGTCTTTATTAAAAATATTGAGCTGTTCAGTCACAAAGGGTTAACTGTGTAACTGGGTGACTGGTACTTTCACTTTCACTTTGTGCCAGTCATCTAATTGCCCTTATCTGTAAACTACTGAGAGGTCATAAACACTTATTTAAGCCACATTCTTATCAGTAAGGTAAGGATTGAGCTCTAATGAGTGTTCATAAGGTCAGAGAGAAGAGATAAGGAGTCCGTCAGCTCCTCAGATGATGGAATTGAGAAAAAAATCCACAGGCAGCTAGTAGAGCTTCTAAGCTCTGTACAGAGAAAAGGATTCCATATTGTTAATAAAGACCAATTGAAAAAGTGATTTTTAGATCAAAATAAGTATAATGCAATAATAGAAAATTGCCCCCAAAGGTGTACATAGCCTTTAAAGGGTTGTCCCAAGCTATATACGTATCCACTATCCATAGCATAGGGAATAAGTATCTGATTGTTGGGATCCCAGGTTCCCTGAATGAAAGGAGCCCTGATCAAGACTATACATTGCCGTTCCATTCATTCTCTACAGGACTCCCGGAGACGGCCAAGCCCTGACCTCTGGCAGTCCCATAGTGATTAAATGGAGCGGGACCCCCCACCAATCACATACTTATCCCCTTTACATCAAACTATATTTCATCCAGTGTCGTTTCCTTTTAGATGGATGACCTTGTTATTATCAAAGTGGAAAATACGGAGGGAGACGAGGAGTATTATAAGGCTGATTTGCCAAGTAAGGAGGAGGAGGATGATGCACCAGGTGAGTGATAACCTCCCGGTGTAGAAGTCACGTATTCTTCTTGTTCATGTTGGTCGCAGTCTCGTCAGTACAATCTATTGGGTCTGGTTTTGGGTAATCATCATCCCTCACGTCTTATCATTGTACACGTAACATAGGGATGCATTTCCTGATGGTGTTAGATCCTATGGAGGATAGAAGTTGATTCATTATATCTATGAAAGTAGCTTTACCTCTTAACATTGCCATAATATATACGCCTAAACCTAAATGTACCTACAGGCAAATCTGAAAATGTGACCGTGCCCATGAATCCTTGTATACAGATTGAGGTGCTCCAACACAAGAGCAATCCCGTCTGCGCAAGGCCCGATGTAGCAAGCGATTGTCGGGAAGGAAGCATTCATTCCTGATAATCGCTTGCTCATTAGTGGAGGAGAAAGCTGTATGTACATGCAGTGATCTCCTCCACAGTATGGGGAGGAATGATCGCTAATGCCATCGCTCATCCCTACACAGAATTATTATTTGCCGGCAGCAGAGCGTGTTTAGACGGCACAATCTACAGCTGGAAAACACTGGAAAACATCTTACACTGGAAAACATCTTACAGCTTAGTCAGCCAGGTTCTAGTCTCAGGGTCCCCTGCAGGAGGTGACCGGTTCCCTGGTTTTTTCTGTTCCCATCCCTCATACGCTCGGTGTGGCTTTCCCCCCCCCCCCCACACCAGAGCGTGACATTATAAACCGCCAACAAACAAAAATTTATGTCATTTTTGTGCTGACATGGATGCTATTGCTGCTCTGGCTGAACAGCTGCAGGGACTCAGCTGTCAGGAGTAGGCTTGCGTCTGGAATCAGACGTTCTGCACGGCTTTCGAAGTGACATATTGGACAGGCTTTCCCTTTGTTTGTGTGCTCTTCACCACACCTCTTCCCCTCAGCTGTTGCCGCTTGGCAATCAGCTTTCCCCTATTTACCCCTTCCTCTCCCAGTATCCCTTGCGGTTTATATCTTCTCCCTACTGGGTTGAGAGTGGCGTGGATCTCGGCTGAGATCCTGTTGCTGAGTTCGGCCTAAGTTAAGTTTTCTTTCTTCATTTGTTGTTTTCCTGTTGGAGTCTCCTGTTCCTCCTTACGCTTGGAGGAACGGGTGTACTCTCTGGTGTCACTAGCCTGCAGGGGTTCCTAGGGTGCATTTAGATTAGGTTCCTGTGTATGAACATTCCTACCATCCAGGATTGTTCATACTGGTAGTCAGCCTAGGGCCTAGTCTCAGGGTCCTCTGCAGGAGGTGACCGGTTCCATGGTTTTGTCTGTCCCCATCCCTTATACGCTCGGTGTGGCTTTTCCCCCCACACCAGAGCGCGACATCAGCTTGGAGGTGGCTGACATCCGCAACCAGATTCAGAGACCACAGGCTGGTGGTTCTGGGGGTGCTGAGTGTCAGGCCTGTTTGGAGCCTAAGGTCCCCCTCCCGGATAGATTTTCTGGGGAATGTGATAATTTTGTTCTATTTAGGGAGGCGTGCAAATTGTATTTCAGACTGCGTCCACATTCTTCTGGTAATGAGGAACAGAAGGTTGGTGTGGTCATCTCGCTGCTTAAAGGGGATGCGCAGTCATGGGCCTTTTCTCTACCGGCTGGATCGCTGTCTCTCCGGTCGGTAGATGAATTTTTCAAGACCCTAGGGATTATCTATGATGACCCGGATCGTATCTCCCTGGCGGAGACCCAGATACGTAACCTTTGTCAGGGTAAGCGGCCGGTTGAGACTTATTGCTCTGAGTTTCGGAGGTGGGCGACCAATACTGAATGGAACGATCCGGCTTTACGTAGCCAATTCTGTCAAGGTTTGTCTGAAAGGCTGAAGGACGCTTTGGCCTTTCAGGAAACTCCTGTGTCTTTGGAAGCCGCTATGTCTCTGGCTGTACGCATGGATAGGCGCCTGAGAGAGCGATCTAGGGGCCCCCGCTCTCAGGACGTACTATCACATAGTGTACCAGCTTCCTATGATACTTTGGGTGAATATTCCCCTAGGTTGATGTCTGGGGATGAACCTATGCAATTAGGGGGAGCCACTCCTGTAGCCACCCGCAATCATCTTGGTAATAAAAAGGGTGTGTGTTTTTTCTGTGGTCAGAAAGGACACTTTATCAATGTATGTCCATGCTTCCTATCTCTAAAGGAGAGAAAAGAAAAGGGGGCGTTGAATTCTCATCTCACTCTTGGTGGAGTGGGTAGGGAGACTGAAAATGTGCATTTGTCTTCATCCTGCAGTACCCGTTTTCTCCTGACTGCCGAGGTGGCGCTAGAATCAAAGGTTGTGAAAATTGAGGTGTTTATTGACAGCGGGGCAGGGGTGAACTTGATTGATGCTCAGTTTGTCCGTATGCATGGATTGTCACCAAGTTCTTTGGATAAGAGGATTGCTGTGTTTGCCATTGATTCTGCACCTCTCTCTCAGAAGTGTTTGTCTCAGATGGTGCATGATATCAAATTAAGAGTGGGTGAATTTCATCAGGAGCTTATTTCATGTTTTGTGTTGGAAGGTCTTCCTGCTCCTGTGGTTCTGGGTTTACCGTGGTTAAGCAAACATAATCCGTCCATTGACTGGCATACTAGACAAATTGTGGATTGGGGCGATTATTGTGTTGACAATTGCCTTAATACATCTTTTTCTGCTTTAACCACTAAGACTCTTCCTTCTTTTATATCGGATTTCTCTGATGTATTTTCTGAAGGTGGATGTCAGGATTTACCCCCTCACCGGGAATATGATTGTCCTATCAATCTTATCCCTGGAACAAGATTGCCTAAATCTAGGCTGTATAACCTTTCTGGACCTGAGAGAACGGCCATGAAGGAATATATTGCTGAGAGTTTGGCCAAAGGACATATTAGGCCTTCCAAATCTCCTGTGGCAGCAGGGTTCTTTTTTGTTAAAAAAAAGGACGGATCCCTTAGGCCATGTCTGGATTTCCGTGAACTCAATAGGATTACTGTCCGTGATCCGTACCCCCTTCCTTTGATTCCTGACTTGTTCAACCAGATTGTGGATGCCAAGGTGTTCTCCAAGTTGGACTTAAGGGGGGCATATAATCTGGTCAGGATCAAGGAAGGGGATGAATGGAAGACGGCCTTTAACACTCCTGAGGGCCACTTTGAGAACCTGGTCATGCCTTTTGGGTTGACCAATGCTCCTGCTGTCTTCCAGCATTTTGTTAATGACATTTTTCATCATCTTGTGGGGAGGTTTGTAGTCGTGTATTTGGATGACATACTAATCTATTCTCCAGATATTGTGACACATCAGGATCACGTGAGGCAGGTGTTACAAATCTTAAGAGATAACAAGTTGTATGCAAAATTAGAGAAATGTGCTTTTGCTGTACATGAGGTGCAATTCTTAGGATACCTGCTTTCATCTTCAGGTTTTCGTATGGATCCAGAGAAGGTCTGTGCTGTTCTGAACTGGGACCGACCTGAAAATCTGAAGGCTCTTATGCGATTTTTGGGGTTCACCAACTATTACTGAAAATTTATTAAGAACTATTCGACTATAGTTAAACCCTTAACTGACATGACTAAGAAAGGGACGGATGTCTCAGTGTGGTCTGATGCAGCGTTGCAAGCCTTCTCCGCTGTAAAGGAGTGCTTTTCCTCTGCCCCTATATTGGTGCAGCCAGATGTGTCACAACCTTTCATTGTGGAGGTTGACGCATCCGATGTGGGGGTAGGAGCTGTGTTATCACAGGGCCCGTCACCTGGTAAATGGCGCCCATGTGCTTTTTTTTCGAAGAAACTCTCTGTGGCGGAGAGAAATTATGATGTGGGTAACCGAGAGTTACTGGCCATTAAGTTGGCTTTTGAGGAATGGCGTCATTGGTTGGAAGGGGCGATTCATCCAATCACGGTATTCACTGATCACAAAGATCTGGCTTACCTGGAGTCGGCTAGACGACTTAATCCGAGGCAGGCCAGATGGTCTTTGTTCTTCACCAGATTCAATTTCATTGTCACATACCGTCCTGGGGTTAAGAATGTGAAGGCGGATGCCTTGTCACGTAGTTTTCCCGGGGGTGGTGATTTTGAAGATCCTAGCCCTATACTGTCTGAAGGAGTGGTGATATCCGCTCTTTACCCTGATCTTGAGGCTAAAGTGTTTGAGGCCCAGGGAGATGCGCCGGAGTCTTGCCCTCCCGGGAAGTGGTTTGTTCCTTCTGATTTGCGTCATAAGGTGTTTGAGGAGCATCATTCTTCGGTGCTTGCGGGACACCCTGGGAGCAAATCCACTGTCGACCTCATCTCTCGTAGATTCTGGTGGCCTGGGCTGCGTAAGTGTGTTGAGGAATATGTGTCAGCCTGTAGTGTCTGCGCACGCTCTAAGGTGACACATACTCGTCCCTCTGGACCCCTACTTCCATTACCCATCCCGTCCAGACCATGGACCCACCTATCCATGGACTTCATCACTGATCTGCCTGAGTCGTCTGGTAAGACAGTTATTCTGGTGGTTGTAGATCGTTTTAGTAAAATGGCGCACCTTATTGCATTACCCGGACTCCCCAATGCTAAAACTCTTGCACAAGTGTTTGTTGACAACATTGTGAAACTTCATGGCATTCCCACTGACGTTGTCTCTGATCGTGGGACTCAGTTTGTGTCCAGATTCTGGAGGGCGTTCTGTACCCGGCTCGGGGTACAACTGTCTTTCTCCTCTGCCTTTCATCCCCAGACGAAAGGACAGACTGAGCGTAACAATCAGAATCTAGAGACTTATTTGAGATGTTTTGTCTCTGAGAACCAGGAGGAGTGGTCCTCGTTTTTGTCTCTGGCTGAGTTTGCCATAAATAATCGCAGACAGGACTCCACTGGTAAATCACCATTTTTTGGTGCATATGGCTTTCACCCGCAGTTTGGCACATTTTCTGGTTCTGATACTTCTGGTATTCCTGAGGAAGAACGTTTTTCGTCATCATTGTCTTCCATATGGCGAAAAATTCAAAATAACTTGATAAATATGGGTAACAAGTACAAACGTGTGGCTGACAGGAGACGCATGAATGGTCCGGACCTAAATGTGGGTGATTCTGTGTGGCTGTCTACTAGGAACATTAAGTTGAAAGTTCCTTCTTGGAAGTTGGGTCCAAGATTTATTGGCCCATATAAAATCACGGCCATTATTAATCCTGTAGCATTTTGTCTTGAAATTCCTCAGGCCCTGAAGATCCATAATGTGTTTCATAGATCTTTGTTGAAGAGGTATGTTGAACCTCTGGAGCCATCTCCCTTGCCACCCGCGCCTGTCTTGGTGGATGGTAATTTGGAATTTCAGATTGTCAAGATCATTGATTCTCGAGTTCTTCGTGGGACCCTTCAATATCTGGTTCATTGGAAAGGTTATGGTCCTGAGGAGAGGTCATGGGTACTGGCATCTGACGTGAATGCCAGTCGTTTGGTGAAAGCCTTTCACAGGTGTCATCCTGATAAAGTTGGTCCTGGGTGCCCGGAGGTCACCCGTAAAAGGGGGGGTAATGTCACGAGTAGGCTTGCGTCTGGAATCAGACGTTCTGGGCGGCTTTCTAAGTGACATATCTGACAGGCTATTCCCTTTGTTTGGGTGCTGTTCACCACACCCCTTCCCCTCAGCTGTGGCCGCTGGGCAATTAGCTTTCTCCTATTTACCCCTTCCTCCCCCAGTATCCCTTGCGGTTTATATCTTCTGCCTACCTGGTTGAGAGTGGTGTGGATCTCGGCTGAGAGCCAGTTGCTGAGTTATCTGCTTGAGTTAAGTTTCTTCTGTTCCTTTTGTTGTTTTCCTTTTGGAGTCTCCTGTTCCTCCTTACGCTTGGAGGAACGGGTTTACTCTCTTGTGTCACTAGACTGCAGGGTTTCCTAGGGTTCATTTACATTAGGTTCCTGTGTATGAACTTTCCTACAACCCAGGATTGTTCATACTTGTAGTCAGCCTAGGGCCTAGTCCCAGGGTCCCCTGCAGGAGGTGACTGGTTCCCTGGTTTTGTCTGTTCCCATCCCTCATACACTCGGTGTGGCTTTTCCCCCCACACCAGAGCGTGACACCTATCTTCAGGATTAGGTCATCAGTATCTGATCGATGGGGGGCTGACACCCGGGACCCACCGCCGATCAGCTGTTTGAGAAGGTACCGGCGCTCCTGTGAGTGCTGCTACCTTCTCTCCGCTCACCAAGCACAGCGCCGTACATTGTATAGTGGTTGTGCTTGGTATCGCACTCAGCCCTATTCACTTGAAAGGGGCTAAGCTGCTCCGAGGCCACGTGACCGATGAACGAGACATCACTGGACTAGGAAAAGCTGACAGAAGGCCGCGGCACTCACAGGAGCGTTGGTGCCTTCTCAAACAGCTGATCGGCGGAGGTCCCGGGTGTCGGACCCCCACCAATCAGATACTGATGACCCGTGCTGAGGATAGGTCATCAGTAGTTAACTCCAGGAAAACCCCTTTAATACAACATAAGTATATTTGTGACTGAATAGGTGGCACTCCAGCCACTTAGACCTCCATCCCTGGACAATAAATGTGTCCTTTGTATAGTTTTATCCTCTCTCGGCTGGTTTCACACGATTGTAATGTGATTGCAGTTTAATGTCCTCCTCCCCTAGATTCCTTGTGGTCCTACTGAACACCAGACCTCTACTAGAACCCTACAGTGATCTAAGTTGGTTTCGGTGGAACCACGAGAGGCTTACATGTTGTGTCAGTGATACCGACAATAAAATGCAACCATATGAAACCAGCCTAAAGTAGGAAAATAAGGCAGCAATGTGTAAAATGCTCGTGTTTAAAAAAAATTGATGGACAATTATATATTTTTTTAACTCCAACAGATGTCCTATTGAGTCTAGAGTGCGGTTCTCCAAGTTCAGTGTCTGATTGTGAAGCGGAATACTCAGATCCACCTTCAGTCAAGAAAGATTGCTCCTCCGATCCCACTACGCCTGAAGGATCTTCATCCGATCAATCACAGATTTCTCAACAGCTTTCCCTCTTGGACGGGAGAAATGAGAGCCGACTTTCATGCTTGGAATGCGGAAAATGTTTCACCAATAAGACAGATCTTCTTGAACATCAGAAAATACACACAGGAGAGAAGCCGTATTCATGTCTAGAATGCGGGAAAAGTTTCACCGGGAAATCAGATCTTTGTGAGCATCAAAAAATTCACACCGAGAAGGATACATTTTTGTGCCCTGATTGTGGAAAAAGTTTTAATCAGAAAACAGGTCTCATTAGACATCAGAGAACCCACACAGAGGAGAAGTCACATTCGTGTTCAGAGTGTGAAAAATGTTTTACAAACAGGCAACATCTTCTCGAACACCAGAGAACTCACACCGGAGAGAAGTCGTTCCCATGTCCCGATTGTGAGAAATGTTTCGCAGTTGAATCAAATCTTTTTGCCCATCAGAAAACTCACACGGGGGAGCGTCCTTTTCAATGTGAGGTGTGTGAGAAAAGTTTCATCCTGAAAACAGATCTTATTATCCATGAGCAAATTCACACAGGAGAGAAGCCATATTCATGTTCAATGTGCAAGAAATCTTTTAACCGGAAGAGAGATCTTGCTAGACACCAGAGAATCCACACCGGGGAGAAGCCGTACTCGTGTTCAGAATGTGGGAAATGTTTTATCCAGAAACAAGCTCTTGTTGCACATCAGAGAACTCACACAGGGGAGAAGCCATATTCGTGCTCGGAATGTGGGAAATGTTTTGCAATTAAAACAAATCTTGATGAACATCAGAAGGTTCACACGGAGGAGAAGCCATTTAATTGTCTGGTGTGTACAAAAGCTTTTAACCGGAAAACAGATCTTGTGAGACACCTGAGAATCCACTCAGGAGAGAGGCCGTTCTCCTGTTCGGTGTGTGGGAAGTGCTTTCGAAGCAAACAGCATCTGCTGGAACACGAGAGAATTCACACCGGGGAGAAACCATTCTCATGTTCAGAATGCGGGAAATGTTTTAGATTAAGAAACAATCTTTACGTACATAAGAGAATTCACACGGGGGATCGCCCGTTTTCATGTCCAGAATGTGAGAGATGTTTCACCCAGAGGTCGGATCTTACTGCGCACAGAAGAAGTCACACAGGGGAGAAGCCGTATTCATGTGCAGAGTGCGGGAAATGTTTTACCCGAAAACGAAGTCTCGTAGATCACCGGAGAATCCACACGGGGGAAAGGCCTTATGCGTGTACAGAATGCGGGAGACGGTTTAACCAGAAACAAGCTCTTGTTGTACATCAGAGAATTCACACAAAAGAGAGGCCGTACCAATGTACTGAATGCGGTAAAGGGTTTAACCAGAAACAAGCTCTTATCGTACATCAACGAATTCACACCGGGGAGAAGCCATATTCATGTGCAGAATGTGGGAAACGGTTCATCCAGCTCCAAACTCTTATCGCACATCAGAGGAGTCATGCTCGGGAGAAGCCATAGTCGTGTGTCGAAGAGATAAACAGACTTTTGTATATAAGAGCATTCACACGGGGCAACGTTTTAAACAGAAACAAGTGCTTGTTGGACATTGAAGAATTCACACAAAAGAGATGACTTACCCAACTTCAACGGTTTAAAGGGGTTCTCCAGGAATTAAAAAAATGAAAACACTTAGATATTACTTTATTATAAATATATTCCCAAATATCTGTATTGGTTATAATGGCTCATTTTGTCTAGGGAGCGATTATTATGAAAAATAAAATGGCCGCCGTCCCATTAGTACACACAGAACCTGTCCTAATCACACAGCAGGACAAGTTACTTCAGGACACTAAACCAAAGAGCTGCCTCATCCTCCTCTCTGCTCTGCTTGTCAGGGATTATACAGCTGGTAAGATCTTCAGCTGAATCTCTGTAGGAATGGAGTCCATGAGGGGACATGAAGTACAGAGAGGAGTTGGGGGTGTGGCTGATGAGCAGCAGCACTTGTATGCAGTTTTCATTACCACACTCTGTCCTATCTATCCTCTCTGTGCTTCCTGTCTCCTCATGGACTCCATTCCTACAGAGATTCAGCTGAAGATCATATTAAAGTCTATTCCGGATCATAACCCCTGACGAGCAGAGCAGAGAGGAGGATGAGGCAGATCTTTACCTCAGTGTTGGGAAGTAACTTGTGTGATTAGGACAGGTTCTGTGTGTACTAATAGGACGGCGGCTATTTTGTTCCTCCTAATGATTGCTCCCCAGACAAAAGAAGCCATTATAACTAATGAAAGGTATTTGGGAATATATTTATAATAAAGTAATATTTAAGTATTTTCATTTTCTTAGTTCCTGGAGAACCCCTTTAAGCAGGAACATGTTCTTATTGTACATATGGGAAATCACACCGGGGAGAAGCCAACGGGAGAAATGACTCTTGACAATTCGTACATCATGTGGATTTTTAAGTAGTTACATGTTTTTAGATTTTCATGGTCATGAGAAGACATGTTTTCCTCTTGGGCCAGAGCTACGACCAGTAATGGCTTCCACAGGAACTGCCGTCGTAGGGTGCAGGTTCATCTCCAACTCAAAGGTCTGAAGCTCACAAGACATTAGCATGCGATTTAGAAGGAAGGCAGGTCTTCCTTTGCCTATTGGCATACATTTAACGAATGGTTGGACAGTGGAGTACCTCATTTGGTCCTAACTTCACCCTAAAACTCATTTACACTCTGCAGCTCCTGCAGGTAGGACTTACTCCATGTAATTAACCATGGACAGATATAATCATGGCAACGTGAGCGTTTCAGATCCAGGCGCTGGTTTGAAAAATGTAGAATGTGTTTCGTGGCACGTCCCCTTTAAAAGGGCTTGCCGGAGGTGACCGATTCCCTCCATCAACGCTCCATCAACAGTGGTCATTTTTGTGTAAGATCCATAGATTTTGACCTAAGTCAGGGATATCAGACTCGTGGCCCTCCAGCTGTTGCAAAACTACAACTTCCATCATGCCTGGGCATCCTATAGTTATCAGAGCATGCTGGGAGTTGTAGTTGTCAACAGTTTGACATCCCTGCTTAAAGAGCACCGCCTGAAATGTCTGTTTTAGTAAATCATTGTATCCCCCATGAGATAACTGTTCTAGAGTAGGCATGTGGCCCTCCAACTGTTGCAAAACTACAACTCCCATCATTCCCAGACAGCCTACAGAAGGGCATGGTGGGAGTTGTAGTTTTATAATAGATGGAGGGCCGCAGGTTGAGCATCCCTGTTCTAGAGCATCTGCTAAGAGAACTCTGCCTTGTACTGTTCCTCTGTTATTCCTCCAATAACTTATAAACAATTTGACAACAGGTTGTTACTAGTTGGGGGCGTGTCCTCACACGGCCTGATGCTGCTCAATCAGTGCATGGTCACACCCTGCTGAGAAGGGGAATTGGTAACACTGAGTTGTCAATTTATTCATATAATTTCTAGGAGGAATAACAGGTGAACGGCACAGCGCAGAAATCTAATGTGTGTTAACTACAGTATAACCAGTTCTCAGCAAGTACCTGGACCAGTAGGTTCCCCGTTTTCCCTGTACAGGATCTGATCCTGTTTCGGCACAAGTCATACGGTTCTCACGCGAACGCATCATATGATCAGGTGAAGGAAGATTTCATCTGAACAGGATAAACTACAGAGAAAAAGACTCAAAAACAGCTGAATTTGGTGAGGACCTGGAGATGGTATCATAACCCCCAACGTGTCTGGTATTTTAAGGCTCAGTCTGTATCTTTTTTACTTTACTATTCCTGTACATTTTTGCTCCTTATATTATTTTAGAGAAATAGAATTTTACCTTAATAAATTTATAAAAAACGTATTCAAAAAGTTACCGTCTGCTTCTTAACCGAGGTATTAGTGTTGGAAGTTTTTATATTTAGCTCTTTTTTTTTTTTGTGGTCATTTTATTTGTAAAAACTGCAAGAATGTGATCATACATTTAAATGGATGTAAGCGCCCAAATAAAGAGTAAAGATACAAAAATAAGGGTCGTGTTTTTTTTAAAAAAATAACCTTACGCATTGTTCTAAGGAAGAATAAGGGATTGGACAAGGGATAAAGGAGGAGTAAGTGACATAATATCACATAAATAAGTAAAATAGTCACCTTGTTCTGACCACCAGCTAATCTCCATAGTAACCGCCGTGTGCAGCACAGACAGCTGGACGGGCCCGGAGTCAATAAGGTCCTGGCAGGTTGTCACAGGTACCTGGAGCCGTACTGACTGCAGAGCATCCCACAGCTGCTGGAGCGGGAATCCATAGAGAGAACACGACCATTGGGGTGGTCCCACAGATGATCAATTAGGGGGTCAGGGTAGTACTTGACCAAGTCAGACATTTCTAGCCGTGTGACATGTGGCATTGTCTTACTGGAAGATCCCATCCACACCAGGGAAGACAATCAGCATGTAGGGGTGTACGTGATCTGCAAGGATGGATTCATACCTAAATTGGTTGCCATCCATTTGGATTAGTGGCCCAGAGAATGCCCAGATTATAAAGCTGCCCCCACCAGTCTCTGCCCTGTCCCAGTCACTACTCTGATGCCTCCGCCCTGTGCCAGTCACTACTCTGATGCCTCTGTCCTGTGCCAGTCACTACTCTGATGCCTCCGCCCTGTGCCAGTCACTACTCTGATGCCTCCGCCCTGTGCCAGTCACTACTCTAATGCCTCTGTCCTGTGCCAGTCACTACTCTGATGCCTCCGCCCTGTGCCAGTCACTACTCTGATGCCTCCGCCCTGTGCCAGTCACTACTCTAATGCCTCTGTCCTGTGCCAGTCACTACTCTGATGCCTCTGTCCTGTGCCAGTCACTACTTCGATGCCTCCATCCTGTGCCAATCACTACACCCACACGTGTGCCAGTCACTACTCCGATGCCTCTGTCCTATGCCAGTCACTACTTCAATGCCTCCATCCCGTGCCGGCCACTACACCCCCACCTGTGCCAGTCACTACTCTGATGCCTCTGTCCTGTGCCAGTCACTACTTCGATGCCTCCATCCCGTGCCAATCACTACACCCACACGTGTGCCAGTCACTACTCCGATGCCTCTGTCCTGTGCCAGTCACTACTTCAATGCCTCCATCCCGTACCGGTCACTACACCCCCACCTGTGCCAGTCACTACTCTGATGCCTCCGTCCTGTGCCAGTCATTGCACTGGGTGCCCATACAGTACAGGATTCAAG
Organism: Rhinella marina; assembly: GCA_900303285.1. Lineage (NCBI taxonomy): Eukaryota > Metazoa > Chordata > Amphibia > Anura > Bufonidae > Rhinella > Rhinella marina. The sequence continues at coordinate 32,988 of ONZH01007661.1, read as the reverse complement.
GTAAACTCCTGATTCTCCCCCACAAGGCTCTCCACAGTGCTGCACTCCTACATCTCCTCCTCATCTCTGTCTGCCATCCTACCCCTGCTCTCTGTTCACCCAATGACTTAGGACTGACATCTACCATAATCTGAACCAGGGGCGGATTGGCCATAGACCTTACGGGGAAATTTCCCAGAGGGCCGATGCCTGGGGGCCATCTGGGCCCTCCTAATTGCCAGCAAGTGGAAGTTTTTGGGGATGTACTTTGTACTGCTGGCAGTATTTTGTGATGGACTGTGGTATTTGGCTCTGTTGGGCTGGTATAATGTGCCACAATATGGTATTGCTGGCCCAGCCTTCCATCAATTTGGACCCAACTACAAAATGGGGCCACTTTTAGTATTTTTTCCAGGGCCACTTTAAGTTCCCACTCCACCCCTGATCTGAACCTCTCACTCCCGTCTTCTCCAGAGCTGCTCCAGTTCTCAGGATGCCCTGTCCCAAGCAATCAGGTTAATTCCCAACTTCTACAGTCTTAGGAGCTCCCGAAATCTTTTTAGGGTGGGGTTCACTTCCCCTGATCTAACTCTTCTCCATTCACACTCCCCCCCAACCTCATTCTTCATCAAACAATATCCACCCCACCCCATGCACTCAGATCAGAGACATGCACCACTTTGATCCGTGATGCCAACCAAAAGCGCCCACTAAAGTCTATGGGTTCATGAAAATCCACTGACACAACACGGATGGCTTCCGCTTGTCGCGGACCATTGGTAGGAGACGTTCTGGAAATTTAATTTTCAACTGAGCAGTGTCCGGATGACACAAGGAATGCAAAAAATGGGCACAGGGACCAAACACGGATCCTTCATGGACATCTTCATGGGTGAAACTTGGACAGATTCTCCACGGACTTCAAACAGACATGGAAATATGAACAAGGAGTTATATGTAAGATGGCCAGACCATTGTACAACAACACAGGCGGTTTTACCTCTTGCGCCCCCCCCCCCCCCCATCTCCTCATAGGATAGATAGGCTATAAGCTCTTGTGAGCAGGGCCCTCACTTCTCTTGTTTTAATGGCTTGTTGCTATGTATATAGCCCTTATATCTAGTGGTTAAAGAAGAACTCCTGACAAAAATTTTATTCCATGTCCTGCTAGAAATGTACAGTGAATGTAATTTTCTTACCAGTGTCTGAATTTTTGACTTCTATCATCCTGAAGTTTCTTATCTGTGTCATGTGACCAGCAATTAGACCCAACAACTCACACATAGACTTATGTGTGGACAGGAAGTCTAATTCTCTATGTATTCCTATGAGACTGAAAGTGAGGCTCCCATAGGCATGAATAGAGCAGTTACTGGCTTTCTGTCCTGGGTCAGTTGGAGGTCAGGGAGTTGGTCACATGACCCAGCTACAATAAGAAGAGAGGTTTTTACTCACAGAAACAGTCACTGATAAGAAGATGACAATCACTACAGATTATATCATGCACCTTTCTAACAGGTCAGAGAATACATTTTTTTGCGGGAGTTCTTCTTTAAGGGCTTAGGGACTAGCTTCCCGGTTTTTGTGTGGGTTTTTTTTTCTCTCTGCTCCTCGCACAGTTCTTCCCAGACACTGAAGGTCTCCGACTCCCCCCTCTATTAAAGAATGGGTGACTGAGGTGGATTTTCTGAAGAGAATGGAGACCCGAAGGCCCCTTTCACACGAGAGTGACGGATTAGGTCCGGATGCGTTCAGGAAAACTCGCACCATTTTGCAGGCAAGTTCAGTCAGTTTTGTCTGCGATTGCGTTCAGTTGTTCAGTTTTTTCCGCGCGGGTGCAATGCGTTATGATGCGTTTTTCACGCGCGTGATTAAAAAACTGAAGGTTTACAAACAACATCTTTTAGCCACCATCAGTGAAAAACGCATTGTACCCGCACTTGCTTGCGGACACAATGCGTTTTTCACTAAAGCCCCATTCCCCTCTAAGGGGCCAGGGCTGCGTGAAAGACGCAGAATATAGAACATGCTGCGTTTTTCACGCAACGCAGAACTGACGCGTGAAAAAAAACGCTCATGTGCACAGACCCATAGAAATGAATGGGTCAGGATTCAGTGCGGGTGCTGTACGTTCACGTCACACATTGCACCCGCGCGGAAAACTCACTCGTGTGAAAGGGGCCATATTCTGCGTTTTTTACGCAGCCCTGGCTCCATAGAAGTGAATGGGGCTTCAGTGAAAAACGCATTGTGTCCTGAAGCAAGTGCAGATACGATGCGTTTATCACTGATGGTTGCTAAGAGATGTTGTTTGTAAACCTTCAGTTTTTTATCACGCACGTGACAAACGCATCAAAACGCATCGCACCCGCGCGGAAAAAACTGAACAACTGAACGCAATCGCAGACAAAACGGACTGAACTTGCTTGCAAAATGGTGCAAGTTTTCCTGAACGCATCCAGACCTAATCCGTCACGTTCGTGTGAAAGAGGCCTAACTGCTTTTTTCTCTCCCTTCCTTCTGTCATGGACTTCCTTAAGCTCCACCCCCTTTTTTTTTCTTTTTATTATTATTATTTTTGCTTTTTTTCATTGTACTTTGATGGCTTGACAGTTTTCAGTCTTGATTGACAGGTCAGGCTTCCTGACTGTTCGTTGTTACTGGAGGCTATGGTCAGGCGATTCTGCTATGTTTGAGTATGCGGAATTTCGTCGGATCAGCTGTGCATTGTCAATTGTTTGTTTGATTTCATGAGGCTCGATTGTTTTGGAAGTGGAAAATCTGCCAAAGAAGTGAAATTTAGAAATGTCATCTTCTTGTGGAACACCTAAAGGGTTAACAAAGTTTGTAAAATCAGATTTGAGTAACTTGTGGGGTGTAGTTTCTAAAATGGGGTCATTTATGGGTGATTTTTACTATGTAAGGCCCACAAAGTGACTTCAGACCTGAACTAGTCCTTAAAAAGTGGGTTTTGGAAATTTTCTTCAAAACTTTAAGAATGGCTTCTATAATTCTAAGCCCTCTAACGTCCCAAAAAAATAAAATGTCATTTTCAAAATGATGCCAACATAAAGTAGACATATGGGGAATGTTAAAGGGTTTCTACAGTTTTTAAAAACTGATGATCTATCCTCTGGATAGATCATCAGCATCTGATCGGCGGGGATCTGACACCCGGGGCCCCCGCCGATCAGCTGTTTGAGAAGGCAGCCGCGCTCCAGGAGCACCGCGGCCTTCTCTGTGTTTACCGCAGGCCCAGTGACGTCACGACTAGTATCACTGGCCTGGGCGGGGCTAAGCTCCATTCATGTGAACAGAGCTTAGCCCCGCCCAGGCCAGTGATACTAGTCGTGACGTCACTGGGCCTGAGGAAAACACAGAGAAGGCCGCGGCGCTCCTGGAGCGCAGCTGCCTTCTCAAACAGCTGATCGGCGGGGGCCCCGGGTGTCAGATCCCCGCCGATCAGATGCTGATGATCTATCCAGAGGATAGATCATCAGTTTTAAAAAACTGCAGAACCCCTTTAAGTAATAAATATTTTATGCGGTATCACTTTCTGTTTTAAAAGCAGAGAAATAGAATTTTCTTTTAAAAAATTGCACATTTTTCCAAATTTTTGGTCAATTTAGGATTTTTTCATAAATAAAGGTGAAATATATTGACTCAAATTTGTCATGAAGTACAACGTGTCACGGGAAAACAGTCTCAGAATGGCCTGGATGAGTAAAAGTGTTCCAAAGTTATTACCACATAAAGTGACACGTCAGATTTGCAAAAACCGGCCTAAAATTGGCCTGGGGTAGAAGGGGTTAAAGCCGAATATAGAAGTGGATTCAAAAAGAGAATAACCCTTTGTGTCCTCTGTCTGTGATTGGTCTCTGGCTTTGGCTTCAAAAACTGCATCAAAAAGCCTATTGTGCTGAACTGAGGAAGGTGGAGACATAGCCCCACCTCCAGCTGTAGACTCCACCCCTGACTAATCACATGACAGTGACATCATCACAGGTCCTTCATCCCCTGTGCTGTGGAGCCGCCTGGTATGAGGTCAGTGTGTTGTCTTTGTTATGTGATACGTGTGTCTCTGGTGCACGTGTCATGTAGACGACCAGGTCATTTACACGCGTGTATCATACCCTGTGCTTCATTTTAAGACCAGCGCTGACAAGAACTGGAAGTGTTGCCCATAGCAACCAATCTGATCACTGCTTTCATTTTCAGACCTGCAACCAAAACACTAAATACTGATTGGTTGCTATGGGCAACACGGCCTGTATTATATGTCCACGCGGTAACTGTGCGGCTCATGTAATATTTCAACCCCCCGCCATGGAGACTAAAGGCGACTACTGTAAACGTACGATCTGAGAGACGCCAACCCCCCCATGTGCCCCCGTCAGGCGCCATCTTTCATTTTGATTCCCTGTTTAGCCCTTTTTTCACTATCATACGTAAATGGAAGAAAGTGCGTAGTTCCACTACTCAGCTCTGCTACATCAGTGGTCAGCTCCATTACTTCAGCCCTTCCACATGAACTTTGCTACATCGGTGACTCAACTCTGCTACCCTGCAGCTTCTACCCTGCTACAGCGCAATCTCAACTCCACTACGCTACTCCCATACGACTCTGCTGCATCAGATTTACATTCCACAACACCGCTTCTCTGGCTCTGCTACCTCTGTCTCCATCCTGCTTTTCCAGACCAGCAGCTGAGAACAGAGGTGCCCCTTCCGTGGTGAAACTATGGCGTCCAGCGTGCACACATTGCTTTGCTGTTCTCCCATAGAAGTGAATGGAGCATGCTGGGAGTTGTAGTTTCACAATAGCTGACGTTGCTGTCCTCTGGCTTAGAGAATCGACCTCACCAGGTGAGAACATAACAGAATTATCAGGACCTGGGTCCCAAAGGTGCTGCAGCTTCTATATCATCGCCTCTGCGTTGTCCAGATCCGGAAGTATATTCTGGATCTTCCGGATCCATCACTGCTGGAAGCTGATGGAATTCTGTCCTGCCCCATTGACTATAATGAGGACCGGTGAAGATCTGGACGCAACCTGGCAAACATTCCGAGAATCGCCCAGACAAAAAAAACGCTGCACGCGGTGGTTTTCGTCCGGCCAATTCTCAGCATGTTTCCCGGGTTGCGTCTGGATCTCTGCTCTTCCCTATTATAGTGAATGGGGACGGCGGGTATCCGGTAGCATCCAGCAGAGCCGGATCTAGACTTCTCTGGCAGGAGATGTCTAATGCCAATGTGAAACAAGCCTTACTTTGGCTGGACCTGTGTCCCACCCTGCTCCGAGTCAGTGAGAGGTGGTCCGGGCTGTACTCTCAAGGGCCTGACATCCTACCACGTCCCGCTGCATATGACAGACTGTATTTCTCTGGTGGGATCCACTTCTTGGAGGACTTTTGCTCCATTTGACAACCCCTGCTTGTTTCGACAGATACAATACTTTTTGCCGAGCCAAGGTAGGCTTTAAACCTCGTCCACAGCAGTTCTTTTCAGATGATGTGAGACTGGCGGCCATTTTTCCCTGTTATCAGGAAAAGCATTGGCCTGGGTGGCAGCACCGTGGGATCGGGACAACCTTATTTTATTTTTTTTCTCTGTCATCCTTCCTCTCATCTTTCTGCAAGGTATGTTAAGAGCATGGTGGTGTCCATTCCTCGACCACTGAGGTGGACGTCCAGGCAAAATATCGGAGTCAACAAGTCGGCTCATCACAAGGTCTATGAGTTCTGGCGGGACAAACACGGCAGTGGAGGCGGCTCGTATGCTTTGTAACAGTGAGATCTCAGAAGTCCATACAAGCACCGCCTGACGCACGTTACACAAGTCTGGAACGGTGGCCCAAAAAAAGGTGAAGAAGCCTCGACTTCAATATCGTCATAAGAAGCGTCGGCTCGAGTTTGCAAAAAAGTATGAACGGTAGAAGATTGTAAATGGGTGATTTGGAGCGATGAGATGAAAGTCAATAGGCCGGGAAATGGGTGAAAATGGCTCTGGAAGGAACAAGGTAAAAAGGGGCAAATGGATCGAGAAATTGAAGGAACTGTCAAGTTTGGTGGAGTAAGCCTGATGATATGGGGTTGTTTCATACCCAAAGGCGTTGGATACTCAACCAGGATCAATCTCATTGCTGAGCTATATATGAGTATCCTACAAGATGAGTTACTTCGTACACTCGAGTACTATGGGTATGAAAAGGACGACATAGTGCTCCAGCAAGACAACGACCTGCGAGATTGGTGAACAAACGGGTCAATGACAATGAAGTAGAGGTGCTGGATTGGCCCCCACAGTCCCCAGACCGCAACCCTATAGAACACTTGTGGGTAGAGGTGAAGAAGACGCTGTGTACGTACACGAGTGAGGCGACCAGTATACAGTACACCAACATTGGGAACGTGTAGAAGAGACCTGGGAACAGATTTCGGTCGAGACATGTTGGAATCTGATCAAGATCATGCCCATAAAGATTCAGGCCAAAGGTGGATTTACAACATACTAACAGAATTTTAGGAGAAAAACAGTAACCATGCAGTTACATGAGAAGAATCTGCAGAACTAATCATAAGAAAAATAGCTGAAAGTCCAATTTCTGTCTGAGATAGCCGAGAAGATTGTCTATAAATGATGGGAGTCTCACGTTCAAAGCCGTAGTGGATGGTGAGATATGGAGTCTGAAAGTCAAAAGTTCAAAACATCGTTACCCTTTTGCTCATCAGTGTATGGTGTGTGTGTGTGTGTTTTTTTCAGTTTTTGCTCACTCTGATAGCATCTTCTTCTGGCCCTCCAAGGAGTTGAACCCTGGTTCTTCAACATAAAGTATTATGATGAGCAGACTCCTCTCTGATCATCCCTTAGTCAAGCGTGCTGCACAGCTGCTTTCCCATTTTTATTGGTGATCCAAGTGGAGACAAGATGTTGTTGCCTCATCTTACCAATGCGTTGAGTTCAAACTCTCCAGGCAGCCACCTCTTGGACCTCTGCCAATTCCTCAAGAACCCCAGGGGCGTAGCTACCATGGAGACAGGGGAAGCAGCTGCCACAGCAGGGCCCAAACGCAGGAAGAGGCCCAGGAGGAGGACAAATGGATCTATTTTCAGGGCACAAGGAGCAGTGAGTATAGTTTTCCTAGTCCTAGCTCTGATATTACTCACCACTCTCCGGGCGCCTGCACTACACTAAGTCCTGGCATAGGAGCGCACTCTGACTTAACGCTGTATAATATCAGTGCACTAGAGGCAGTGCTGCACAAAGAACCGAGGCACCCACAGGAGGGAGAAGAGAGGTGAGTATCTTTTGGTCAAGTCTGAGGTTTGCATTAAGGGGACCGGTGGGTTACCCATTCAAAAATATGCTGTGGGGCCCAGTCAGTGCTAGTTACGCCACTGGAACTATCCATGGACTTGGTCACAGACCTACTCATGGACCTGGGATCCTCTCCTTGGAGAACCTTGTTCCATCTTCCGACCCTTGCTCCTTTTACCAGGAACCCTAAGACATGTAGGGTTATATGAAGCAATGCAAAGTAAATTTTGAACTCGGTCCACAACTTCATCCGGAAAAGTGGCTTAGAGGGTCCACCTCACCAGGTGAGAAGATAACAGCCACCAATGTCTTTACCCTATACTGGTCAATATATTATTCACTGTTTCCCTTATTATTCCCAGATAATGATTAGTGTATTCTATACTGGATGTCGTCTGTCAGTGCTTTGAATCTCAGTTCCTTTGTTTGCCGCTTCAGGTGTCTCATCCCACTCAAGCTACCAGATAAGTTGCTGACTGTCTACACTATGACCGAGCAGATATTGAACCTCACCTTGGAGATCATCCAACTGCTGACTGGAGAGGTGAGGCCTTCAGTTTTACAGCTAAAATACAGGGCGATGATTGGGACTGAATCAATAGTTGGGGGTTCGGTGGCACCTTTACATGGGGCAATCATGGGGAATGAGCATTGATACGAATGTTCAGTCCCGGTAAGTTTCCCGATCTTCAGCCCATGCACACAGCTTTTGCACATTGCTCTTGAGCTTTTCATCAGTAGTATATGTCAGGAAGGTTTTCCCAAAATATACATCCAATAGAAGACTCTATATGCTCCTGTGTACAGCCAGTGACTCCAACAGAAGCAAAAAGTACAGTCTTTTTGATGTATAAGCTGGGAAGAGCTGTGCCTATCATATATGCCAAACGAAAGTTTCGAAGGCAATGTGTATAGAGCCTTGTCTGTATTGAAAAAAGATCAGACTCAACCATAGAGATGATAGTGACCAGTGTGTCTCTCCACGCACAGGATTACATGGTAGTGAAGAAATACGCTGAGTGTGTGACAACCAACTCCGATCCCTATGCGTCACAAGAGTGGACCAAGACCCCAACCTCCATGATGGCGCCTCCGCCTATATCCCTGACACATCATAGGGATAAAGAGCAGAAGATCCTAGAGAACGTCAACAAGATCATCCAGATGCTGACGGGAGAGGTGAGCGCTGCTGGGAATGCTGGGATATAATACAGTGATGTGTCCGGGTGATGACTGTGTCATTGTGTTGTCAGGTGTCTGTAAGGAGTCAGGACATCACTGTCCATTTCTCCATGGAGGAGTGGGAGTATTTAGACGGACACAAGGATCAGTACAGGGACTTCATGATGGAGAACCACCAGCCTTTCACACCACAGGGTAAGAGCAAATGCTTATTGACTGTGACTGTTACATCACCTCAAAAAATTATATGGAACGTAAGGAGCAAAGAATTAAAAAAAAAAAAATTCCTCAGTCCTGAAGACCAATAACAAGTTCTCTTATTACTAGTAACCAGGGGTGCACCTAGCCTTTCTGCTGCCTGAGGCAAAAACTGAAATTACGCCCCCCCTTCCCCATGCCAATTTCTTAACCTAACCCCTTTGCCACAATGAAAGCGCTCATTCCCCATGGCCCTTCCGCTGCCCCCCTCTTACCCCTCCCTGGTGCTGCCTGAGGCAGTCGCCTCACTTGGCCTCATTGGTGGTGCACCCCTGTATGTAACCAGCAGAAGACCAGATAAAATTATATTTAATATATAGAAAAATACATTGCAAATACACATATACAGATATATAAGTGGAATAAACCTAAAAATACTAAAATAAAAATGAACACTCTCAGCCCCTCTGTAGAACTGTACGTGAGGCCTAAACGATATATAGCTGTACTATGTATTCCTAATAGATTGTATACATCCAGCTTAGATCATGTTTGTATTGGAATCTAGGTAATTATCCCTGTTCTCTATAAGAGGTCCACTTTCCAGCGTGACATTTTGTACGATTATCTAACTTTTTGAACATTAATATTGTCCAAAGAAGCTAGTGACCCGACTTACAGAGAACGGGGATAATTACCACGATCCCAATCTGAACATGAACTAAGCTGGATGTATACAATCTGACTATTAGAGATACATTGTTACAGCTATATACTGGGGACCGAGACTGCTCATTTTTATTTTTGTATTTTTAGGTTTATTCCACAAATTTGAAATACAGTATTTTCCGCTTTATAAGACGCGCTTATTTCCCCCATAAGTGTGGAAAAATGGCAGTGCGTCTTATAAAGTGCAGTTTTTACATGGCTGACACATCGCAGGCCACGCTGTGCAGCATAGTCATATCGGCCTGCAATGTACCAGCTAATGTGCCATATGTGTGATCCACAGACCCCCCCCATAACAGTGTCATCCACAGACCCCCCCCATAACAGTGTCATCCACAGATCCCCCCCATAACAGTGTCATCCACAGATCCCCCCCATAACAGTGTCATCCACAGATCCCCCCCATAACAGTGTCATCCACAGATCCCTCCCCATAACAGTGTCATCCACAGATCCCTCCCCATAACAGTGTCATCCACAGATCCCCCCCCCCATAACAGTGTCATCCACAGATCCCCCCCATAACAGTGTCATCCACAGATCCCCCCCCATAACAGTGTCATCCACAGATCCCCCCATAAGTGTCATCCACAGATCCCCCCATAACAGTGCATCCACAGATCCCCCCCATAACAGTGTCATCCACAGACCCCCCCCCATAACAGTGTCATCCACAGATCCCCCCCCATAACAGTGTCATCCACAGATCCCCCCCCATAACAGTGTCATCCACAGATCCCCCCCATAACAGTGTCATCCACAGATCCCCCCCATAACAGTGTCATCCACAGATCCCCCCCATAACAGTGTCATCCACAGATCCCCCCATAACAGTGTCATCCACAGACCCCCCCCATAACAGTGTCATCCACAGATCCCCCCCATAAGTGTCATCCACAGACCCCCCCCATAAGTGTCATCCACAGACCCCCCCCATAACAGTGTCATCCACAGATCCCCCCCATAACAGTGTCATCCACAGATCCCCCCCCATAACAGTGTCATCCACAGATCCCCCCCCATAACAGTGTCATCCACAGATCCCCCCATAACAGTGTCATCCACAGATCCCCCCATAACAGTGTCATCCACAGATCCCTCCCCATAACAGTGTCATCCACAGATCCCCCCATAAGTGTCATCCACAGATCCCCCCCCATAAGTGTCATCCACAGATCCCCCCATAACAGTGTCATCCACAGATCCCCCCCATAACAGTGTCATCCACAGATCCCCCCCATAACAGTGTCATCCACAGATCCCCCCCATAACAGTGTCATCCACAGATCCCCCCCATAACAGTGTCATCCACAGATCCCCCCCATAAGAGTGTCATCCACAGATCCCCCCCATAACAGTGTCATCCACAGATCCCCCCCATAACAGTGTCATCCACAGATCCCCCCCATAACAGTGTCATCCACAGATCCCCCCCATAACAGTGTCATCCACAGATCCCCCCCATAACAGTGTCATCCACAGATCCCCCCCATAACAGTGTCATCCACAGATCCCCCATAACAGTGTCATCCACAGATCCCCCCCATAACAGTGTCATCCACAGACCACCTTTAGTTCAAAACCCACCAAAAGCACATCTTTTGGTTCAAAATATTTTTTTTCTTATTTTAAAATAATATTTAATATATAAATAATAAATATATAATATATTTATTAATAATAATTATATAATATAAATTACTTATGTTGGTTACAACTGTATGCTATTAGCTAGAGCGGGGATCAGCAACCTCCGGCATTCCAGCTGTGGTGAAACTACGACTCCCAGCATGCACACTTGCTTGTCTGTACTTGGAACTCCCATATAAATGAATGGAGCATGCTGGGAGTTGTAGTTTCCCAACGGCTGAAGTGCCAAAGGCTGCTGATCTCTGAGCTAGTAGAGAGGGTAGTAGCTGACTGTGCTGGTGATTGTAGTCATAGTGCAAGGGTCTGGTGAGCATTTCTATCCAATTTGTTCGGTGTGTTCTAGTGCTAGCTCCATGCCTGGACCATTGACTTAGAGGGTAGATACCTTTATGTTTTATATTGGAAGCTTTACAGTCATCATGTCCACCCACTGTATTGTCTACATGAAAATAAGCATGTCTTTATTACCAATAGATATCCCTCTGAAACTCCAGCACAGTGAACTAGGAGGCCTTAGTGATGGAGAACACTTCATGACCCCAAGTCTACTTTCATCTGATCCCACCGCTCTCACGAAGCTACTCACCCAGTCACAAATTACTAAAGAAAACCCTTGTCCAGAAGATAATTCTAGATGCATTTCCTGCCAGGTAATATACAAGGAAAAGCCGTTCTCATGTCCAGAATGTGGGAAACGTTTCAAATTGAAAAGACACGCCATTCATCATCTACAAAGTCACAGCGACGAGAAGCGGTATTCCTGTACAGAATGCGATAAACATTTTGCCCACAAATCGAATCTCGTCATTCATCAAAGGCTCCACACGGGAGAGAAGCCGTATCTGTGTCCGGAGTGTGGGAAATGTTTTACATCTAATTCAAAACTTGTCAGACACAAGAGAATGCACACCGGGGAGAAGCCATACTCCTGTCCAGAATGCGAGAAATGTTTTTCTTACAGATCACATGTTGTTCTCCACCAAAGGATCCACACAGGAGAGAAACCGTTTCAGTGTTTAGAATGTGGGAAATCTTTTTTATCTAATTCAAAACTTGTCCGACATCAGAAAACCCACGCGAGAAAGAAAAGGTAGTCGTGTCCAGAATGTGGGAGATGTTTTATCTGGAAGCCAGATCTCATTGAATGCCATGGAAGTCACATTCCAGAGAAGCCATAGTCATACAGTAGATAGTTTATCCAGAACCCAGATCTCACTGACTGTCAGAGAAGCCGTGGTCATAGATGGTTTATCCAGAACCCAGATCTCACTGACTGTCAGAGAAGCCGTGGCCATAGATGGTTTATCCAGAACCCAGATGTCACTGACTGCCAGAGAAGCTGTGGTCATAGATGGTTTATCCAGAACTCAGATCTCACTGACTGCCAGAGAAGCCGTGGTCATAGATGATTTATCCAGAATCCAGATCTCACTGACTGTCAGAGAAGCCGTGGCCATAGATGGTTTATCCAGAACCCAGATGTCACTGACTGCCAGAGAAGCTGTGGTCATAGATGGTTTATCCAGAACCCAGATCTCACTGACTGTCAGAGAAGCTGTGGTCATAGATGGTTTATCCAGAACCCAGATGTCACTGACTGTCAGAGAAGCCGTGGTCATAGATGATTTATCCAGAATCCAGATCTCACTGACTGCCAGAGAAGCCGTGGTCATAGATGATTTATCCAGAACCCAGATGTCACTGACTGTCAGAGAAGCCGTGGTCATAGATGATTTATCCAGAACCCAGATCTCACTGACTGTCAGAGAAGCCGTGGTCATAGATGATTTATCCAGAACCCAGATGTCACTGACTGTCAGAGAAGCCGTGGTCATAGATGGTTTATCCAGAACCCAGATCTCACTGACTGTCAGAGAAGCCGTGGTCATAGATGATTTATCCAGAACCCAGATGTCACTGACTGTCAGAGAAGCCGTGGTCATAGATGGTTTATCCAGAACCCAGATGTCACTGACTGTCAGAGAAGCCGTGGTCATAGATGATTTATCCAGAACCCAGATGTCACTGACTGCCAGAGAAGCCGTGGTCATAGATGATTTATCCAGAACCCAGATGTCACTGACTGTCAGAGAAGCCGTGGTCATAGATGATTTATCCAGAACCCAGATCTCTTTGAATGCCAGAGAAGTCACATTTCAGAGGTTGTATACGGTTTGTCTAGAAACCAGATCTCTTTGAATGCCACAGAAGTCACTCTCTGGAGAAGCCAAGGTCATAGATGGTTTATCCAGAACCTAGATCTCGCTGAATTCCACAGAAGTCACATTTCAGAGGATCCATGATCATAGATGCTTTATCCAAAAATCAGATCTCTTTGAATGCCAGAGAAGTCACACTCTGGAGAAGCCTGTTCATAGATGGTTTATCCAGAAGCCAGATCTCTATGAATGCCAGAGAAGTCACATTTCAGAGAAGCCATAGTCACATAGTAGATAGTTTATCCAGAACCCAGATCTCACTGACTGCCAGAGAAGCCATGGTCGTAGATGGTTTATCCAGAAACCAGTTTGAATGCCAAAAATTCACATTTCAGAGAAGCCATGGTGATATAGATGGTTTATCCAGAAACCTGATCTCCTTGAATGCCACATAATTGACATTTCAGATAAGCCATGGTCATAAATGGTCTATCCAGAAACCAGACCTCCTGGAATGCCAGAGAATTCACATTTCAGATAAGCCATGGTCATAGATGGTCTATCCAGAAACCAGATTTCCTGGATTGCAGGAAGAGTTACATTTCAGAGAACCCATAGTCATAGATGATTTATCCAGAACCCAGATCTTGCTGAATTCCACAGAAGTCACAGTTCAGAGATGCCAAGGTCATAGATAGTTTATCCAGAAACCAGATCTCCTTGAATGCCAGAGAAGTCGCATTTTAGAGAAGCCAAGGTCGTAGATGGTTTATCCAGAAATGAAATCTCCTTGAACGCCAGAGAATTCACATTTCAGAGAAGCCTGGTCATAGATCGTTTATCCAGAAACCAGATCTCGTTGACCATCAAAAAAGAAAATTTTTTTTCCCACAACTCTAATCTTCACAGCCATCACAGATTCCACAAGAAGCCATGTTCATGTTCAGAACATGGGAAACTCTTATTCGGGCAGTTACAGTGTGTAATGAGGTTACGTCGGCTGAGATCCAAATACAGTTATTGCTCCAATGGAGTTGGTGTAAAGCAGATGAGACAACTTTAGATTCTTGAAGGGATCTAATGAGTGGCTGCCACAATACGAGGAAATGGAGGGGAAAAATAAATTTATAGTATTCAGGAAAATAATGAAAAATACCCATAAAGGGACATTTCAGCGTGATAAACTTGGCTTGTTTCTTAGACAAAACTCCTACATAGACCTCATCTGTCAGGTTTCCAATTTAGATTGCTGCATAGGATCAGAGTCTAAAGGTGACCATACACATGAGATCAGGGACGGCCAACCTGAGGCTCTCCAGCTGTTGCAAAACTACAACTCCCAGCTGACTGTCTACAGCTATCAGCCGACAGCAGGGCATGGTGGGAGTTGTAGTTTTACAACAGCTGGAGAGCCTCAGGTTGGCCGTGCCTGCATGAGATAGACGTTGCTTGATGGTTGAACAAACATCTGGGGAACGTTCATTTCACAGACGTGACCAGACACATTTTGGTCCATACTGGCCATTACTGTTGTTGGATGAAAATATTCAATGCAGCCGACTTCTTTTCCAGCTATAATGGTCCATCATCTGTCTGACAAAAATGATTAGCTGTTAACTTTCAACCGATGAACGTTCGTTTTGGTTGAGATCGACCATTTTAATAAACTTTAGGCTACCTTAAAGAAGAACTCCCGCAAAAAAATTCTCTGTCTTCCTAGAAATGTACATGATGTAATCTGTAGTGAATGTCATTTTCCTACCAGTGTCTGTATTTGTGAGTTATATCTCCCTGATGTTTCTCCTCTGTGTCATGTGACCAGCAATCAGACTCACCAGATAACACAGCATCTTATGTGTGGACAGGAAGTCTAATTCTCTATGCATTCCTATGGGAGCCTCACTTTCAGTCTCATAGGAATGAATAGAGCAGTAACTGGCTTCCTGTCCTGGGTCAGTTGGAGGTCAGGGAGTTGGTCACATGACCCAGCTACAATAAGAAGAGAGGGGATAACTCAGAAATACAGTCTCTGATAAGAAGATGACATTCACTACAGATTATATCATTCACCTTTCTAACAGGTCAGAGAATAAAGATTTTTGCGGGAGTTCTTCTTTAAGAGCAGATGATGGTCCCTAAGCAAAGACAGAAAGCTGTACGTCATATGTCAGTGGGTATTCTACCAGAGGGATAGGTATACGTCCTATCTCCGATGTTTCCTGCCCGACCATCACTTCTTATACGCTTTATGTGGTCAGTAGAGTTGAGCGAATGTGCTCGTAACGAGCACTGTACTGCTCGGATCCCCTGCGCTCGCATGGCCGCAGGTGAAGAGGACGGATCCGGATGGCTGCAACCATGCGAGCGCAGGGGATCCGAGCAGTACAGTGCTCGTTACGAGCACGTTTGCTCAACTCTAGTGGTCAGATGTAAGTGGCCATCAGAATTCTGAAGTCGTATCTGAAGACTCTGGAGCTGAAATTGACTTTTGAGGCTTCACATCCTTTTTTTGCCCCTATTAGAGGACGGACTAGATATATTTTAATTATCTATAGCACGTCTTATAGTCCTGTACATTTCCATTACAGTGGCCATGCTCTCCTCTAACCACCACCATCAGGTTTAGGGCCCTTGCACACGACCATATGCGCTCCGAGACATACAGTCTGTGAGCGGGCCATATGTCCCGGAGCGGCATAGATCATGGGCACGGGAGCGCTCAGCATCATTGATTACAATGATGTTGTGCACGTCGGGCCGCCCGCGGGACTATTGTCCCGCATTCATAGGTTCATATGAGTGGGGGACAATAGTCCCACGGGCGGCCCAATGTACACACCATCATTGTAATCTATGATGCTGTACGCTCCCGTGCCCATGATCTATGCTGCTCCGGGACATATGGCCCGCTCACAGACTGTATGTCTCGGAGCGCATACGGTTGTGTGCAAGGGCCCTCACCATCAATAATGCTGCCTCATTTTCCAAATTTGACTTTACGTGGTAATACTTTTGGAATGCTCTTACTTATCCAAGTGATACAGAGTATGTTTTCCTATGACACACTGTACGTTATGTTAGTGGTAAATTGTTCTCCATATATTGTGTTTATTTTTAAAAAAAATAAAATATTCAATTTTAATCCATTTTTTTCCTGTAACACCAAATGTTAACAGAGGGACGCAACTCCATATTCATTACCCGGATATGGGAAATATCCCACATGTAGTCCAGACACATACTATATCAAGGATCAGCAACCTTCAGCGTTCCAGCTGTTCTCAAACTACAACTCCCAGAATCCTCCTTTCACTTCTGTTGGAGTTACAAGAACAGCCAAGTAAGTCTGCATGCTGGGAGTTGTAGTTTCACAGCAGATGGAGTGTCGAAGGTTGCGGATCACTGGGGATCCAGTGAAGAGACGGTGTATAAAGCTGCCCCAGTGTTTAGATAGGGGCACCCCTGTGGATAAAGGGGGACCGCTTTAAGTGAGCGACTGCTGACTAAAAATGTCTGGTCGGTAATAGGTTTTTCAGTCTTGTAGAGGATGGTACACATGAGACCTGAGATCTTATGATATGTCACATACTGGACAGATATATCTTAGACCCAACTTACCTGCTCCTGTTTCTAGACTGACCTGTCCCTATGTGGACTGAGGGTTGGATGTTGAAGATGGGAGGCTGTATATCAGACAGTGTGATGGTAGACGTAGATTCATAGTGTCACCAGAAGTAAAGGTAACTAGAGGTCTTAAAGGGGTTATCCTGGAATTTATATTGAGGACCTATCCTTTGGGTGGGTCATCAATATCAGATCGGCAAGTGTCCGACACCTGTTAAGAGAGACTGGACGTTCTATGAGCTCCACAGCCATGTGATGTCACCGTACATCGGTCATGTGGTCTAGGAGCGGGTCAGCTCCATACCAAGCAGAGCCGCCATACGGTGTACAGTACGGTGCTGGGAAAGCTGGCAGGAGTCGGCTGCACTCTTCAGAGCTCCAGGAGCGAGGCGACTCCTCGAAACAGCTGATCATAGGGGTGCTGGGACTCGAAACCTCACTGATGTGATAATGACGACCTTCCCAGAGGATAGGTCATCATTATCAATTCCTGGATAACCCCTTTAAGTCTGTTACATCACAAGCACTTTCTAATCCTAGGGGTTTGTATGGTCGACTGATGTGACCATGGCGGTGGACTGACGAATATTAATTAGAAGGGTTCGTCCTAATAATACTGCTCCCGTTCCTCCTCAAAATTTGGGATCCCTTTACAGTTTACGACCCCAGAATTAGTGATACCCAGTATAGGATTAGAAGTGAGAGCTCCTCTGAGACAACTTAAGATACTTGTTGAGGATGAGGTTTCGACTTGTGGTTGGGCTTGTGATACCTGATATACAAGACCGGGGTGTAGATGTGCACACCTGTGAGCAGTCAGGAGGTCTTGCTTTGCCTCAGAGGGAAGTCCAAGGTGTGGATGTAGGCCTGTGACGTCAGGGACCTTTGGAGTTCACTTGGTGCAGATTACTGGAGGAGAGGTCATCAGTACTGGGAAACGCCTTAAACATATACAAGTATATCTAATTTCTTACTGGATAGAGTAGTGTGGAGACCAGCCACATGGAGACCACAAGCAAACTCTTTTGGCCTCTGGGTAAACGTATGGACATGTTCTGCATGTACACTGGCAGCCTGACTGTTTTACATGCTAAACATACATGACAATAACACAGCCTATGTAATAAAAATACGCCTACTAACACATACTGTATGCAGTAACTATACTTTATAACACATATAAATAGATATTAAGGGTGGTTTATACCGCACGATCTTACCGCCGGTTGTCTGGAAGGATTTTTCCTTCCCTACAGTTGGCTGCTCGTTCAGTGAAGGAGACCTCTGTATTTACATTAGGGTGGCCACCTGCTTCATCTCAAAAAGGAGGACATTTTAGGCCACACCCCCAACATGTTAAACCACACCCCCAATCTGTTAAACCACACCCTCAATCTGTTAAACCACGCCCCTCATCCAGTAAGCGCCTGGCAAAAGAAAAAGAGGAAAACCTAAATTATACACATACTGTAAGCACATGCATACAGTCTCATATACACACACAGATTCATATTCACAGTATACAGATATATCATGTACACAAGCACACACACAAAAGCACAGTGTACAGTCATATACACATACAAGCACTTACATATGGTCCCGTATACATAGTATCATGTACACACAAGCACAGTGTCATATACACATACAAACACCTATATAAGGTCTCGTATACACACATAAGCACATACTGTACATAATCTCACTCAGTATTGCACTTGCAGCCTCTTGTTCTCAGCTCCCAGTCGGACAGGGTTCCTTGGGCCTACCAGAGAAGATGATCCTCCAGGCCCCAATCCATACATGCAGAACATGTCAGTCCCACCTTTAATTGAAGGCAGTCTTTGTTGTTCTCACTGTACACACAGGGCCGATCACCAGAAACATCTGACAGATCATTGATAACTCATCCCTGTCCCAAGTCATCTCATCTTATGGGAAGATATGTGGAGACACCTTCTCTCTCGCTAAACTCCTCAAAACCCCAGTCCTGGGCCACCTAGTTCATGGTGCGGTGTCTTCCCCACTACTTATGTTTCTACCTGGAGTACAGTATGGAGAACGGACCACAAGTAGGTTTTCTGTAGGTCGTGGGAATATTAATAGGTAACTTCTACTCCACTACTTAGTATGTGGAGAAGATCCAGATGACTCCACCAACATCAGGCCTCTGAGGGTTTGTATCTATCACACTTTATTACGAGACCATTTTCTCAAATCTTTACGTCACATCAGCACACGCACCCATACGCCTTCACTCACCACTGGGTGCTGTAAGGCTTTATTAACACCATGGAGGCCCAGTGAGGTCGTGGCAGGCCTTGCCCACACCACTAGGCTGTAAACAGTGGTCAGATCTTGTGTGGACTAGAAGACCTGCTAGCCGGGCCCACAGACTTGAACAATGAATGGTCTGAACTGGTCCTGACCTATCTTCTTCAAGTGGATCATCGGCACAGCACCAATATGGTGGAGAGCATGCAACGAACCAGACTTTTCAGAAGAAACTGAATAAATAATATACTTTATTATACATGGATATTATCTAAGCATCCCGTGCTTCATTCCATGCGTCAGTCCATTTGGCCAACTTCCCTGAGGTAAAAACTAACCAAAAATGGTCTTTTCAAACCAGAAACCTGAAGGTCATGAACTAATGGTGTAGGCAGACATTTCTGGTTGAGCCAGTGGTCACGTGGAACTAGTGATACTACTGAGGTATGAGGCACTATGTCCCTCAGTGTCATCAGGATTTACGGCTGGTTAGTGGTGCAGTCCACAATATGGCTTCTACAGGCTACGACTCAAAGGAACATTTTCCCTAAAGCCTTACTGAACTGAGCTTGCTTGTTCTTCTGCTTTTCCCTGACTTTGACCATTTCCCTTCTTGCCTCCTTGTTACCCGGATCCAGTTTCAATAGTTTTTCAAAATCTGCCCTTGCACCCATCCAGTCCGACATGCCCGCTCTGGCCATGCCCCTCCTGTACAAAGCTTTCAGGTGGTCGGGTTCCTTGTCGAGAACTCGGGTGCATCTCACCTCGGCCTCGCGTAACCTTCCTTTCTTGAGGTCGCAAGCTGCCAAGTTAGAAAGCAGGGCTATTTTTTCCTCTTCTGCCTCTCCCGGTGTACAGACTAGAAGCCTGAGCGCCCTGGCGTATCGTCTTTCTGCACCTTCAAGGTTCCTGTCTCTGAACGCCTCCCCTCCCTTCTCCCGATCTCTGGCTGCCCTCTCGATCTTCTCATTCGCATCCAATTCCCACATCTCCTTTCCACCTTCGAAACTTGCCAATCGCAAGACGAACTGAAAACCCAACGCGCTGTCCACTCTGCAGACTTCCCCGGGTAGCATGGTCTCGAGACATTGGTCGATGAGATGGTCCCGACTGGTATCGCCTTCCCCCAATTCTACCTGTAGCCAAGTACCTGCAGGATACCCAGCGTCTATGGTAGAACATGGGTCACTGGGAGGCTCCAGGAATATGGTACACCTGGCGCATTCTTTGGGTTTGTCCACTCCCGATCCTGGCTCTAGAATGGTTTTCGTGAAGCTCCCATCCGGGCAATGCCAAGTTGGAGGACTTTCCATCGCCTCTCAGGATCCCAGTGAAGGATGCTCCAGTTTTCTGGAAAGGATCAAAGAAAATACATAAGTGGAGACTGGTGGCAATCTGAACTAATACTAATAATACAAGGTCAGCAAGGACAGTTAAAGGGATCGGCAATCTACAACTCCCAGCATGCCCAGTTTTTTGGCTGTTCTTGTAACTCCCATAGATGTGAAAAGAGGATTCTGGGAGTTGTAATTTCAGAACAGCTGGAGTGCCAGAGGTTGCTGATTCCTGCAAGGTGTGGAACCCCTTTTAGGACTACGAGAACCCTTTTTGGGAAAGCTGCCAGCTACAGAGGGTGTTGGTACGTCCTAGCGATATGCCACCACTTTATGAGATGAGAAGACCACTTTATTCTGCTGTTCTCACAGATGGTGTATTTAGCGTCTCGGCATGTGTTCCCTCTGCTCTGTCTACTGCATCTGATCTTGTTAAATCCCTAATTATTGCGGTAATTAGCGCACTGGAATGAACCGCCAGATCCGGGCCGGTTGAGAAGTAGGGTTGTGTCATACCGTTATTCACTAAAGAACTGCAGACTGCATCACCTGCAGCTGGATTTAAAACAGTGGATGAGTTATCCCCTATCCACAGAGCAGGCACTAACTAGCTGATCTCTGGGGGTCCGACCGCTGGGACCCATCCCAAGAACGGGGGTTCTGTTCCGCCATTTTGCATGCGCACTGCCGCCTCATTCATTTTCAATGGGAATGTCTGAGATAATCGGCATATGCAAATCCTGCCTGGGGGATCTGGACCCCATTCTTAGGATCAGTGGGGGTCAGCTAGTTATCCTTTATCCCTTAGGTAGGGGATAGCTTAAAAATTTGAGACACGCCTTTTAAGCAACAGTCCAGTCCCTAGCTTTTGTTCATCCTCTGGGACCCCATTTTATTTGTAATGGTTTGTTCTTTATCCGCGTTTGTCACGGCGTCGTTATTAGAGCTCATTCACATGACCGTATGAATGGGGCCGCACAAGATGTGTTGTCCGCATCCGTTGCTACGTTCCACGCCCGGCAAAAAAGAACATGTCTTATTCTTCTCCATTTTGCAGACAAGAATAGGCATTTCTTTAAAGGGCCACCCATTCTGCAAATTGCGAAACGCACACGGGCGGCATCCGTATTTTGCAAAATACAGCGCGGTCGTCTGAATGAGCCCTTAAAAGGAAGGTACGGCACTCATGTTGTGAATGGGCGGCTACATTGCGATTTATTCGGAGCCTCTGGTTGTATTTATTTCAGAGGGAATTTAGCTATTGACTGTATATATGTTAGTAAATGGTGGAGGCTTTTTTATTATATCAATTTAATTTCAAATCGAGGACATAAATGTCCTATACGGGCAGGCCCCACCTCTGGGACCCTGAAGAACAGTACATGCGCAGCCCCCCCTTCATCCACTGCTATGGGACTTCCAAAATCCAACGCTCAACCAAAGCAGTGAATGAAAGGTGCATGCACAGTGTTCTCTCCGATCACATCAGATCCCCATTATTTAAATACAAGGGGGTCCCAGAGGCGGGGCCTGTGCCTATCGGATATTTATGGCATATCCCATCAATCTGCCAAAAAATGTCCCAGAAGCAACTACCCCTTTAAGGCTGTCATCTGTTGCATTGCGGTCTATGGTGGTAATGTACTGTGCAATTTGCATCCATAATTATCAGAATTTTTCCAGTGGTCGCTTCGCTTCCCCATTGATAGCCATTTGTTGCACTATCGCTGTGCAGCCCCGGCCTCAATAGAGACAGCTGAGACCACGTTTCTCCAACAACGAAGGTGTCCGCCCGGCTGATTATTTTTATGATATAATTACATTTTTGTTAATTGTCTATCATCGTTCTTGTTCCCTTGTGCCAAGATCCTGCTCCTTCTACACCCAGACTGAACACTGACACGTCACCAGCAATGGACTCAGTCATGTAGACCATCGGTCCATGCAGAAGACATTGCAGCATGAACCACGCTGGCCTGATTTTTGAGCTGCACTTGCCAATTCAAGTGAACGGGCATTCGAAAAAAAATAAAAAATGGACGCCAACCGTATGCAGTCCATTCTTCATAGAGGGCCTCTAGGAGAGGCTGAAAAGAGCCTCAGAATGACAGCTACAGCGCCAGCCGGCCACGTGCCATGGAGGCTGCAGGAGCCGGCCACGTGCCATGGAGGCTGCAGGAGCCGGCCACGTGCCATGGAGGCTGCAGGAGCCGGCCACGTGCCATGGAGGCTGCAGGAGCCGGCCACGTGCCATGGAGGCTGCAGGAGCCGGCCACGTGCCATGGAGGCTGCAGGAGCCGGCCACGTGCCATGGAGGCTGCAGGAGCCGGCCACGTGCCATGGAGGCTGCAGGAGCCGGCCACGTGCCATGGAGGCTGCAGGAGCCGGCCACGTGCCATGGAGGCTGCAGGAGCCGGCCACGTGCCATGGAGGCTGCAGGAGCCGGCCACGTGCCATGGAGGCTGCAGGAGCCGGCCACGTGCCATGGAGGCTGCAGGAGCCGGCCACGTGCCATGGAGGCTGCAGGAGCCGGCCACGTGCCATGGAGGCTGCAGGAGCCGGCCACGTGCCATGGAGGCTGCAGGAGCCCGCTACGTGCCACGGATCCTGAAGGACCACGAGTTGGGCACGAAGGACGTGAAAAACTAATTACATCCTGATCCCATAAGAGCCTGACAAAAAAAAAAAAAAAACACGCAAAGGAACGTGGTTGGAGACGATACGGATTTCACATGGACGGTAAGTCATCCGTATATAGCGGACGGAAAGGTTTTACATCACTTGGCCATTCATGCCCGGGAAACGGGGGAAGGTAAGTCGTAAGACTTCAGCAGGCAGCGTATAATAATACCATGTTATCTCATCCAGATCTGAAGTCACAATGATGAGGGTTGTAGCTCCACGCCAGCTGCAGCCCTCTAGATTGCTTACATCTACTGCCTGCTATGAGCCATTGCTGCACCTGTAGGACTACAACCACCAGCATGCACTGACACCACACACACGGACTGGACGGCTCTGCTCACCTTGCTGCTGTTGGGCTGTAACTTCAGCAGGAAGTGCAATGATGATGAAGAGGAGGGAGGGGGCGTCACTTCCCAGCATCCCCTGCTGCCCCCTCCCTCCTGCCTGCAGCATGCTTGTGTAACAGGGGAGTGGTGATAACAAACAAGACAGAGAGACAGTCAGCAGGGTGGTAGTCACACACAGAGAAGAGACAGCCAGCAGCGAGACGGGCGCCCAGGACAAGAGACACCATGGTGTGACTGATCATTAGCGGTGAGTATCGCCCTGTGGAGCGTCTGATTCTATGTGCAGATGGAGCAGGATTAGGTGCAGCACGAATGGAGCAATTCTGTAACTCCCTAGCGTGCATTGTATTTCTATTCCTCACTGTTGTCAATACCTCTGCTTGCTTTTGATGAAAGGGAACATATTTGTTCACATCTGGAGCCTACAAACCCATAGTGATCACACAGCGGACGGTTCGCTACAGTCGTATCCAGTGTAGACCGACCGTCCTCTGTGCTCTAAATCCATCAGCCGCACCAATCTCTCTATTGTCCGTTTTGTTACAATGTGTCAGCGCAGGAATAACGGATCCAGACTGTTTATCTTGTAGATCGGACACAGTTGTAACAAATCCTCAGCTGTGATAAATATCAGCACAGGATTTCAGCCCTTGGCGTTAAATGAGAATGTTCGTATTCACTGACAGCAAGCAGAGGTTAGAGACTGAACCAGGGAGATTCACCGATAGTTTAAACATAATTCCTCCATGTCACGGACGGCTTACATGCCGACCAATATGTTGTACCAAAATGGGCCTGTGTGAATCTCGCCTAATACCGCAAACTACTTGCTGACGGTTTCCCTTTACACGGGAGCATCAGAAAATCTGAAACCTGTCCCTCTTCTGTTGTGTACTGGAGGGAGCGATGCTCTGCAGCCTTGACAGCTGAGTTAAAAGGGTTGAACAGGAATTTAATAAAAAGTGGCTGTTCTCTTCCAGAAACAGCGCCACCCCTGTCCACAGGTTGGGTCCGGTATTACAGCTCAGCCCCATCCACTTCAATGGAGCCGAAGCTACAATTACATAACCCATGGACGGGCGTGGCCCTGTATATGGAAGAGAGCAGCCATGTTTTTCTAAGGGCTCATGCACACGACCATATGTATTTTGCAGTCCGCAAAAAATACGTATCACGTCCGTGTGCATTCTGTGTTTTTTTTCGGGAAGGAACAGCTGGTCCCTAATAGAACAGTCCTATCCTTGTCCATAATGCGGTCAATATTAGGACATACGAAAACTGAATGCACACGGAGTAACTTCTGTTTTTTTGCAGACCCATTGAAATGAATGGTTCTGCATACGGCCCGCAAAATTTTTTTTACAGACACAGGAAGAAAATACGTTTGTGTGCATGAGCCCTAATCCTGATGAAGCCCGAGGCTCTGAGGTCTATGGGTGAGACCTACACATAGAAGACAATGGAGAAGACATTGAGGCGTCTTGATTTTGAGTTTCGTATCTTCTTCCTTCTAGAAGCTTCTCCTTTTTCTTGTACCCAAACAAGTCTTACAACATTTTTCTTCCTCTCCCTCAGCCTGCCGCTATGTGGCACGCAAAATATCCCAAAGCAGGAGAGAAGAGGAGGAGAAAGGCGCAGCCAATGGGTCCGTGAAGCCGACATGCGTTCTGCGCCAAGGTAACGTTACTGCAGTAATATGGAGGTCACCAAGCAACTACTTCACACTTGGCTGGACTGCCATGTTATGGGGTCTGTGGTGAGAGGGGCCACAGCGCTAAACTGCTGTCACACAGGGTTGCAGTTGCCTGCAGCTGTCACTAGGGGGAGCTCCCTGCATACGGAATGTGACAGTATATATTAATGTAGTAAGTGCCCTCTAGCGGCGCCTCTAGGCAGTCCGAATTTTATCATTTGAAAAGAGTAAACATTGGTGGTATATCACTAGTGTCAGATAGGTGCGGGTCCCAACTCTAGAAAGGGTTGCGCAGCCACCCTCCTTTCATTTCTGTGGGAATTCCAGCTATCTCCAGCAGTCCCACAGAGGTAAATGGAGTGGTGGTCGCGCTTGCACTGTGCGCTCTGCATTTATTTCTATGGGACTTCCAAAAATAGCCACGTGCGCTAGCTCAGCTACTCTGGGAACTCCCATAGAAGTATGTGGAGAGGACGCTGCGCATTCGCAGTGCACTCTTGTTTACTTTGGGGGCCACAGAGATGGGACTGCACCTTTTCTGACATTGGCGCCATATCCTAGCGAGGTGACGCAACCCCTCTAACTATCAGTACGTCTGCACAGAAAAATCTACCTTGAAACCCCCATGCGTTACATGCGGGTTTTGCTGCAGACGTGTCACAGATTTAGCCCTATGCATTACAACTCCGCGCAGCATACATTGGCATGTAAAGATGTGCAGACTCCAGGGGGGACATTTAAGATTTCATCCACTCTGCTGCTCCAGCAGTACATCCCCTATATACCTCTGCTGTGTCATGTTCTCATAGTAGATGTAATGAGCAGCAATGGCCACAAGAGGGAAGTGTTGTACAGTGTAAGAAGAAGACTCAGTGGAGCTGCTGAATATTTCATGGATAAAATTCTCATTTCTACATTTTCTCAGCACGTTCCGTGTACCGGCAGCTTCCAAAGCCCCGTGTAATTATTCTGGAGCGTGCAGTTTATGCAGTGGCCTGTATTCCGTAGATATAGCTATATATGTATTGTTCATGCAAGTATGGCCTCCATTACCGTAGACCTGTATCAAACCAGGCTGGAGAATAGTCGAGGGGTGCACAAACTTTCGGACATAGAGGTCCATTTGCGTGCGGATTCCATGAGGATTTTTGCAGTGTGCATCCACTTTGCTGCTACTGATTTTCCACCCATAGAATGCGCCCTGTGTGAACATCCCCCAAAAGGTGCATTCGCATGGTCGGATTGGCTTTAGAAGTTTTCCGTAGTAAATCCGCACCAAAAATTCTGCAGCAGCAAATCTGCACTGCGCTTTTCTTTTCTTCCCAATCTGCTGCTCCCGTGCGGAGGGTCCTCGCTGGTGTCTGCTCTTCTGGCTCCAGCCATGA
Source organism: Rhinella marina (assembly GCA_900303285.1). Taxonomy (NCBI): domain Eukaryota; kingdom Metazoa; phylum Chordata; class Amphibia; order Anura; family Bufonidae; genus Rhinella; species Rhinella marina. The sequence goes on along the minus strand of ONZH01007661.1, from coordinate 6,429 downwards.
CATGTTGTCACCGCATCCCGCGTGAACTTACCTTGACCATAGAAACGGGTGAGTCGTCCTGGCGGAAGAGTTCGCAGACGTCAGTTCTGATTGTCTGAAAGGTTTCCCCTATGAGGAGAGACTCCAGCTGAACTGCATTGCCTGCTGGAGTCTGAGTTTGCCCATCCCTCATGCTTTACACTGCTGTGCTGCTTGCTCTAATCATCTGCACAAACTGGACAGGATGTTAGTGCTCGGAGACAAGCGAGCGCTAAATGTGCCGAGTAACGAACTGCCAGCCATCGGACGTATCACAGAAAGCATAGGAGGCGAGCGATGAATGAACCGGGTGACTCAGCCGGTGCCACCTGATGCCAGCCCGCGCTCCGCAGATGGCTCTGCCTTTCCTTGGCTGAAGGAGGAAACATTGTGTTTCATCCGGAAGGCAGGAAACCTTTCATCTGACATGGCAGGGTGCCCGCGTGTGCCAGGCGCTGTGTTACAGAGCAGAGGACACCGCGGGAGGAGAGGTGTTATAAATGTACGTTAATCCGGCAGAAATGGTGCTGATCTGTAGGATCACAACACGTCTGTTCTGTACAGGGGGAATAATAGAGGAATAGAGGTGCCCCCCCCAGCCTGTGTCCTCTGGAGCAGATCGACCCAAAGGTCCTCTGTGGTTATGCTGCCTGAACACAAATCACAATTATTCATGATGCTGTGTGTTCCTGCCTGACTGCGAGCATTATGTTCAGTAGACCTGTGATCAGGCAGGAACACACAGCGCCATAAATCATTATGATGATGTGAGTTCTGGAAGGAGAAGCGGTGGTCAGTCCGGGAAATACAGCCGCCACACGGAGCCTGGTTCCCAGACTGAATGCAGCTTGTGTGGAATTGTCCTCAGACCAGCATTTCCTACGCAGGTAAGGGCTCATGTATGCGAACGCGTGCCGGCTCTGCCCGTGCTGCGGAACGCAAATTGCAGTCTGCAATGCAGGGCTCTGACCATGGGGCCGCCGTATGCGAACACAGGCCCATTTACTTGAAGGGGGTTTGGGGTCTGCATCTGATTGTCCGAACCGCAAAAAAGTAGTGGGGTTTCGGGCCTCCGTTCCGCACGGCACCTTCTGAATTGTGGACCCATTCAAGTGTATGGGTCCACATCTGTGATGCAGTGCACAAATAGCCGGTGCCTGTATACCAGACAACAACGACCGTGTGAATGAGGCTTAAAGGGTTATTCTCAACTTAGACATTGGGGCCATATTGCTAGAATATGCCCCCATTGTCTTATAGGCGCTGGGACCCGCACCTATATCGAAATCGGAGGGAGGAATTCTGCAGCTCCCATAGAAATGAATGGGAGCGCACTGTGCATGCGCGGCCCCCGCTCCCCTTCATTTTTATGTAGCCGACGGAAATAGCTGAGCCAGCGCATGACTATTTTCACCGGCCCCAGAGAAATGAATGGAGGGAGGCTGCGCATGCGCAGTGCGCCCTCCATTCATTTCCCCACTCCGTTCTGGATATAAGTGCGGGTCCCAGCGGTGTGACCTGCACCTATAAGACAATGGGGGCATATCCTAGCGATATGCCCTCATTGTCTAAGATGAGAATAACCCTTTAAAGGGTTTCTGTCACCAGTTTTTTCGGTATGAATCAGGCTGTGCTAATGGCTGGTGCCCCCATTTTTATATAAAATTATATTATGCTAATAAGGCCTCTAGGTGCAAGGGGCGTTACCTCTGCTCCTAGAGGCTCTGTTGATTGACAGGACCAGGCAGAGAAGAAACACTCTATTCACCATAGCTTTCAAGGACCTTCAATGATGTCATGACCATGTGATCAGTCACATGGTTTAGGAGGAGACAGGCTGTGTATTGTATTGTATTGTAATGATGGCTCCAGGTTTACCTTCCTTCTTTCTTTTACTGTAGGGAGCAAGAAGGAGAACGTAGTGAAGACTCCACCGCCTGCAGCTTCTACCCCATTAACCTCTGACATGACAGAAGGATCGCTCAGAGCCTCCACTTCCCCATCCAATAACCTGGCACCATATTAATACCTCCCCCCTCCCCCAAAGCCAAGAAGCTGGAAAAGATAACATGATAACGAGGACCTCAAGAGGCTTGTGTGTCCACAACACGGCAGAAAAATGATCCTCCACCCCGCAGCCCCTGTGTACAGAGGTGGGGAGGAGGTGAGAACGTCCGCTGCTGTGTAACCGAATAAAGATCTGTACCCCGAGTCCTGGATGTGGAGTCGCTTATTGTGTGAATGAGCAGCAACAGAGCGATCTATGGTCTATCTGATTTGCTAAAGCCTGTATTACATCGCCGATATTTCTGCAGATGATCACTAAATGAGTTCTAGTAATGCTTCTTAGCAATCATCTGGCAGTGTAATGCTGCAAATGCTCGTCGGAAATCCAAATCTTGTGACAGGTTAAAAAAATAATTGTTTGCAGGAGGCAGATCCTGATTGCTAATCACAATCTGCTGCCAGCAAACAATGATTTAGTATAGGGAAGAGAGATGGTATAACGATCACTTCTCCCTATACTGAGGAGGAGATCACTGCATGTAATAGCAGCAGTCTCCTCTGCTACCGAGCTTAACGGGAGGGAATGCTTCCTTCCCGACAATCGCCTATTAAATCGGGCTGCCTAATACATAATGCCTCTGGAGGCAATGCAAATTGTATGAACGGACACAAGAAGGGGAAGGAAAGCAACAACTATATGTACAAGAATATAACTACTATAATACTTCCCCTCTGTACAAGAATATAACTGCTATAATACTGTCCCCTCTGTACAAGAATATAACTACTATAATACTGCTCCTATGTACAAGAATATAACTACTATAATACTGCCTCCTAGCTGTGAGGACGTGTGCTGGTGGTTCTCGTGATGTCTGGAGCAAGCCCAGGGACTAGGCTCCCTGGGCGGGGCACTTCGCTCAGCAAACCCCAGGCTTTTAGGCCTACACTGGGAGAAAACTCCCACACCATTTTGAAAGTGGATTCTGTTCCCATTCAGCAACAGATTGGGAAGAATGGAAGTAACGTTGTTGTTCTGAAGAAAGAAGAAGAAAAGAAAGTGAGTGCAGTGAAGACTCAAGCAGTTTCCAAGCCCAGCCAGCAAGGTGCAGAGGTGATGAGCACAGGTCATGCAGCAGGTGAGCAGCTCCCCCCTCCTGCACACAGACACAGACGGACATCTCTAGAGAAACAAACTCTGCAAGAAAACCTGAAACAACAAGTTGTGGTTTCCAGCATGGCCTGCCAGGGCCGCACAAGATCTGCAGCAATGTCTCCAAAAGTTACCAGAGAAAACACTGCAAAGTGTGAACAGGCCTCAGCAACTGCAGTTACAAGCAGCAAAGCTGGAAAGGCAAAGCTGCAGGAGACAGGTGAATCCACCCAGCCTGGAGCCCTGCACAGACCACAGCAGGTGAAGGAGACCACACGAGCACCTGAGCTGCAGATGGCGGAGGAGATCCCGGCACTGGTAAGGAGAATGGGGGAGCTAAATCACCACAAACAACTGCTGTAGATGCAGATAGACTGTGTGTACAAGCTAAAAACTGCAAACCCTGATAGTAACACCTTGTACGATACCAAGCTGCACTCACTGAGCATAGAGCTGGCGCAGGTGGGGAAGGAGATGGACTGTGTCCTGGAGAGGATGGGGCCCCTGGCTGAGTCCTACAGGAACCAGGAACGCTTTGCACAGCAGAGACAGAAGAGTGACTCTGGATCCCGCTCCTCTAGAGCACAATCAGTGTCCGTGTCCCCAGATGAGCCCCAGCGGGTGACACAACCGGTTCTGAAACCCGCAAGTTTCTCTTTCCAGAAGGGAGGTGGCCAAGAGCACTCGCAAACGCCTGCAGCTGTCCCTGAGAAACATCATGGAACTGTGGCACCACAAGTCCCAGCAGAGACAGTCCAGCAGCAGGACAGTGGACTTGCATCCATGGGTCAGGATGATGCAGCGACGCAGCAGAGCTCCATTACTGGGGCACAGGCCGGGGACAGTGGTGATATGCCTGAGGGGTCGGGTGATAACGTACAGTCTGTGTGGGATGTGCAGCCATCTGAGGAGGACATAGAGGTGGATGGGGGGGCAGGAATGTGTGCAGAATGATGTCTGTAATTTCCCCCTTTACCAAAATCCACACCGAATGAGGTGATCCCCTCTAGTACCGATACGCACCCCAATACTGAGCCCCTGCCAGGTTCCACTAGTGCAGAGCACCCCAATCCTCAGGGAAGTGAGGCTCATTCAGGCCCCTCTAATGCAGGCACTCGCCCCAATATGCAGGGAAGTGAGGCCCCGTCAGGCCCCTCTAGAGCAGACACGCACCCCAATCCTCAGGGAAGTGAGCCCCATCAGGATCCTCCCAGAAAGCCTGGAGCCGCGGCGCTCCATCCTTCACCTCCAGTGCAGGCTATACAGGCCAGGCGTTCAAGAGGAGGAATGTGGTGAGGTTCAAGCACCGAGGTGCCAAAGAAGACCTCCCAGATAGGAGGCTTGTGGTGAGGGAGCTCCTGTGCCACCAGATGGGGTTTGCTCCAGCGGACATCCTGGCAGTGATAAACCTACCAGACCGGCAGGGCTATGATGTCAGCTTTAAGCTCATGGCTAGTCTGGATAGGTTCTGGGCAAACTTTGCCAGGTTCAGGGACACAGAGGGCTGGAATAAGTTCATTTTCATTCCAATTTCCAAGCCAGACACAGTCATTGTCAATGTCATCTTCTGGAATGAATCTGTTCCTCCCCAGGACATTGTGGTGTGGCTCCGGAGGCACTGTGACCTTGTGTCTGACCTCACCAAGAACAGGGACGATGATGGTGTCTGGACTGGAGGGTGGAAGGTGCTGGTGAAGCTGCGCCAGCACAATAACATCACCTTACATCTCCCCAACTCCTTCTTTATTGGTAGAGAAAAAGGCGTCTGCTTCTATCCTGGGCAACCAAGGAAGTGCTTTAAATGTGGCAAGGTCGGTCATGTGGCAAATGTGTGCACAGTGGTCAAGTGCAACCTGTGCGGTGAGCTCGGCCATCTGAGTGCAACATGTAAGAATGTTAGGTGCAATCTCTGCGGACAGATAGGCCACTCACATAAGGATTGCCCAGATGCCTGGCACAACATATGCAGGGAGCCCCCAGATGAAGAATTAGTGGAGGCCGCAGACGCCATAGAGGAGGAGGCTTTGATGTCAGGGACCATACTGACAAGGCAAGAGGTACAACAGGGGTCAGGTGAGACAACACCCGAACCTCAGCCTTCAGAGTCCACACAGGGCACCATGGAGGTGGTCACTCAGGACCAGCCTCAGGCAGCCGCCTCTGTATCACCATCAGTGTATGAAGAGGCCAAGAGCAACAAAAGGAGGAAAAAACATAAGTCTTCCCGTAGATCTGAGGAAGAATATCACCTGGGCCAAAACACCAGGAAAAAAGTCATTAAGGGTGCAGGAGTCATGGTCCTATCAAACAGGTATGAGGCTTTATCAGAGTCTGATGGTGAATATGAACAAGAACTGCAGAGAATAGATGATGAATGTGAGGCAGACGCAGGGGACCCCCCAACAAAGAAAAGCCCCCTCCTGTAGAGGCTCCTATAGCAGTCAGATTTGGAGACCGGTAGTAGGCAGGAAGCCTCTGATACTGAACTATGATGATGGGAGTCCCTTATCTGCTCTTCCTCTGTGTTATGATGGCTGCGTTTTCTCTAAAAGTTGCTTCAAGCAACGTGAACAGCATCAAAGTAAGAAGGACCAGACACGCGGTATACGATCACCTCAGGTATCTGGATGCAGATGTCATCTTTTTACAGGAGACACGCTTGACCACCTTAGGGCATCTACGTGAGGCTGAGAAGTGAATGGCGGTCTGGTCCTTCTTACTGGTCGCTGGCTGTGGAGCCTTATGCCGGGGTGGCCATATTGTTTAAGACCAATGACGTGACTGTGCACAGGTTTAACGGAGGTAGTTATGGGAAGGTGCCTGGTGCTGGAAGTGACCATCCATGGTAGACGGCTCCGCTTCATTAACATCTACGGCCCACAGACAGTGGCTGAGAGAAATCCAGCTGTTTAATGACATGAAGCAGTATCTTTTTCACCTCTATACCTTGGTGATGGCGGGCGACTTTAATGTTACTATGTTCATCAGGTGACAGGTCCTCGAGCAGACGGCTGGCCAGAGACTCCAGAGTCCTACACAACATGATATCGCAGGCTGGTCTGAGTGATGTCTTCACACTGGATGGTAGGAAGCCAAACTTCACATATTCTTGTGCTGACAGGAGCAGTAGAATAGACATGGCGTTTTGTGAATCCTACCGAGACTGTTAGCCGGGATGAATGAGAAGGTCGTCCCCTACTCTGACCACCTGCGTTGGTTTTCTGCTTGGGAGCCACTAAACGCTCTGATAT